>SCLH01000467.1:13947-47561 GCA_004367855.1 Oikopleura vanhoeffeni | reverse complement strand
AAAAAAAATGGTTCATAATTTTCACCGAATTATATTTTCTGCGAGCTAAATTTCTTGAACAGTGCTTAGGACTGCCGAGGCGATTCATATCTACCGTACCCGATGCACGATGGGCCCTGCCCGTAGCCGTACCGAATCAGTACCACGCATTCCTCAAAATTATTACCCCCACCACGTGGCCATGGGAAATCGACCTTATGTCCCGCATCCACAAAGACATCGATTACATTCAGTGCATCATCATAATATTCACCATTCTCTTCATACTCCTATACAACCTTCCCTTATTCATACTATTTCTCATCGACCACACCTTATGACCAGTGGTAATTATGTACCCAGTACCCAAAATAACAAAATACCGTCGTGTTTGTCTTAAGCAAGGCTATGCCTTAAACGGTATTGTTTTTAAGGGTGCCACCCTTCATCATGACGATTACGGGAACACCATAGCCATCGTGTAAAGCGGTAAACTAATCGCGGGCCAAAATTCAAAGCATATGCTGCACAAATGTATGGTTAATTTGTAACAGTGGATGCCAAAATGACAATTAAACATGTCCCAAAGTGACCACAAGAGTCGCTACGAGAGTAAATGCGAAGCATTTGCTGGACTTTTTGTTGTTGGCCTTAATGAGTAAATTTGTATCCAGGGAAGTCGAAAATGACACTTAAATGTTCCAACGTGACCACAGAAGCCGCTAGAGAGCACATGAGGACATATGAAACCTGATTTTTAAGGGTAAACTTAAATCTGTTCGATCGAAATTGAGTTTCAAAACTCATCAAAAGTGACACATTTGTTCGAAGTGAAAATCCTCACAAAAATAACTTCATTATGATATTTCATATTCTCTATGACGATGTTTCAAGATATCAGAACATATATCTCGGCATTTATTCAGTGTTTTGGAAGAGAATTTATAAATATGCTTTATGATAAAGTACAGAATAGGGAAAACCATTTCAACAAAATAATCTTTAACAAAATTAAAAATTTTAAAACTCGTGGCCAGTATAAAGCCGTGCAAAACTTGTTTGTCAGGAAAAAAAATAGGGTCGGGGTGAGAAGATTAGGGTTCCGCAGCAACTCTAGTCTTCTTGCACCAACCGTAGTTTTTTTTGACAAAAAGTTTTGCCATGCCCCGAGGGTACACTATAATTTTATGTGTACACTGATATAATACTATCTTGAAACTATTAGAATTAGGGTTAGGTAAACTCGTGTCCAGTGTACACGGTATAAAACGATGCAAAGCTGTTACTTGGGAAAGGCTAGGGTTAGGGTTAAAAAATAGGGTTGTGTTCCGCAGAAACAAACGACCATATTTTTAAACAATAACCATAGACTTTTCCGAGAAAACTTTTGCCATGCCACGAGTGTACACTATAACAGTTATTTTTCTATGAACCAGCAAAATTTTACAGTTAAAATGTTATTTTGCTTAGGTATCTTTTTTTTAATGTAACTCACTAATCGTTTACAATTACGTCACAATTATCGTTTAAACACAAATTGTAACATATGACAGCCGGGAGGCATTACTATTTGAAATACTATTCACGGACTAGATTGTATTCTATAAATCAGTTTCAAACATTTTTTTACACAATTGTTTTTTAAACACAAATTTTAATATTTAACAGCCCCCAGCAGGGCCCGCCGGGAGGCAATACTATTCACGGACAAAATTGTATTGTAAAAATCAGTTTCAAACATTTTTTTACATCAAAAAGTTTTGGCATGCTCTAAGTATAGCCCATACAATAATTCAGCCCCGGCAGGGCCCGCCGGGAGTTAATGCTATCTAAATTATGATTAAAGAGCGAAGCCTAATAAAAATCTAAATCTTATGATTTCAAATACCATATTTTCTTGCATCAATCCTTGTTTTTACATCAAAAAGTGTTGTCATGCCCAGGTGTACATAATAATACACACAACAGTCCACGGCAGGGCCCGCCGGGAGGCATTACTATTGAAAATAAAAATATCGATAGATTAATGCAAAAAAAATATTTTTCGAAAATTCCTATGTTTTGCCTCAGAAAACCGGTAATTTTAGAAGTCTATTACCAGTGAAACAGTTGACTTGGAAAAAACAAAAAAGTTTTTCATGTCAAACATTTACTTTGATACATGATACATAAAAAAGTTTGTCGATATCTTTTATAATCTCGGAGGAAATATGCTGGCAAGGGTGGTTTTCATAAAAAAAGCTAAGTTGAATATTTTTTGAAGAACCCTGCCTACAGAAAGATATATACAAATTAAATTTGGTAGCACGGAAAAAATCAATATTTTATATCTCTCAAGAAAAAATTTTTTCAGAAAAATATGATATCGATGTAAATTCGAGCGAAATATAGAACAAAAAAGTAAACTAGATAGTTTTTTTGATGATAGAAAAAAGACAAAACGAAAACTTTACTTGAAAAAGGCCAATTTCATTATAAGTTATTCTGAACTTTGTGTATTCATTTGAAAAAATATTGTAAGAAATGCAAAATTTGATTGCGAACAAGAACATCTAAATTATTTTCAAAAAAACATTCTACTTAATTTCTTCTTTTTGCTCTCTAGCGGCTTTAGTGGGCATTTTTTAATTTTTTTGGTCATTTTGGGCTTCTCTGACTTAATTTTACACCATAGCCTTTGTATTTTATGGCACGAATATAGTCAGCGTTTTGCTCTCCAGCGGCTCTTGTGGGCAGTTTTTTCAAATTTTTACGGTCATTTTCGGCTTTTCCGATACCGATTAACCCCGTAGCCTCATTTTTGAGCCTGCATATGGCCCGCATTTTTACTCTCTAGCGGCTTTCGTGGACCATTAAGAGCTTAACTTATTTCGAATTCGGATTCCTGAGGTCGATTTACCCCCCATGGCGGGCCATAATTTTTTGGCCATAGATGATATCGAGAAACGTTTTTTTTGCATTCAACTGCCAGCTAAAAAAGCTCAATGGAGATTTTTTTTCTTTTTTTTGACTACTGGTTCACCGGTAACCGGATATCTATTATATAGTCATTTTCAGTATAAAATTTGAGGAGAAAAATCGAAACTCTTTTTTTTCTTCCTGGAATTCATCAAAAAATACTGGTCAAGCAGTAAATGTGTATACAATCGTAATATAAGAATGAAGTAACATAACAATTCAACTTTCGGGCTGATTTATAAAAAATGGACTCACCGAGATTCGAACCAAAAAAATTATATTCCGGTTTATATCCGGTGAACCGGATATTCAATCAACTTAATAACATTAATTTTTTTGTTGGCAGTTGAATGCAAAAAAAAGTTCCTCGAGTATTTTTATCCCAAACACCTTATAAATAACAAAAAAATCTTTAAAAATTAAAAACCATAATAATTTCTTGTTAATGTTAATTTTGAACATTTTTCCAATTCAGATGAGCATAATTAATATTATTTGGCTCCTAAGCGCCCGTTTTTTATTTTTTTTAAAGCATCTTCGGCGTGAATAATTTTTATATAAACAAAGCGACCCGTTTTCACATGAACAAACGACAAAAAATAGCTTATCCTCTTAGGTACACACGACAGTAGTATGAACACAAATGGTCCGAAAGTTTTTTGCCAAAATTTTGAAGTATGAAAAGGTCTACCGAGCAAAGAATGAGCTACCCGATAAGAAGGTCATCGCAATCTGAAAGTAAAGTCAGCAACGTTAAATTTTTGCGCCATTTTTTCAGCACCAATAACTACAATAGGGACTCTATTTTAAGATTTATACGACCTTGTTATATTTGTTGGAAAAAAGTTGATAAATCACCTGCTTTTCAGAACATTTTGAACGAAGAGCAAAAAAATTTCTTCGTTATTTTTCGCCCAAAACTAATTCTCATGTCCCCATAAAGGCAAACCACAACTGTGTGTCTATCAGACAGGATCAACTTTGTAGTTTTTACATCATAAAAGTAACTTCTATAAAACCGCATCATAACACCGCTTCATAAAACCGCTTCTTGAACCACATCATAAAACCGCTTCTTGATAGCTACTACGGTTTTTGCTGCAGAGGGGGGGCGTGCCTAAAATAAAAGTTACCTTACCTTTATAATGTAAAAACTACAAAGTTGACCATGTCTTAAAGAAACACTCGTTAAGTTTTGTTCATAAAATCAAATTAACGATTTTTTAATATATTAAATTTTCTCGCGAGGATTGTTCAGGGGAGTGCCGTAATCGCATTAAAATACCCCTCGCATTTTTTGTAAAGTAATTCTCAAATGGGCCTTTTCGGTGCGCAATGGTCAAATTTTTTCCTTAGAACTTTCAGAGCATTAGGCTGAAATAAATGTTTATGAGATTATTTCTGAAATCCATAATTTAGCCCATGGGTGCTCCTTCTCATCAACATCCATATCAACCGCTCTTCCTTCCCAATCATCCAATGATGATGATGCATCAAACTGGATCTCATCGTAAGTTTTTTTAATTAGTTTACCCAAAAAATTACACCAACTACACTTTTATCGACGCACCTTTTTTTCGATACTGTATCGAGGATACGTAATTTTTAGTAAAAATAAGTTTATGAACAGTCCTTGCTCCCTAACAAATACCGTCCTAAAAAGTGTTCCAGATAGGCCGTATGTACCAGTTAGGCCTCATGCCTATACTTTTGCTTAAAGGTAGTACTTTTACCTAAAGGTAGTTTTTTAAAAAGGGTGCCACCCATGTCATGGAGATTACGGAAAAACCATAAATTATAGCGAGAGACAGTTATTTGCATTCAACTGCCAACTAAAAATTTCAATGGAGAATGTTATTCTTTTTTATCGGACTTCCGGTTTACCGGTAACCGGAGATCTATTATATAGGCATGTTCAGTATAAAATTTGAGAAAAAGAAATCGAAACTCGTTTTTTTCTTCCAGGAATTCATCAAAAATATATTTCAAGCAGTCAATGTGTAGAAAATCGTGATATAACTTATATAATATATCATCTAAGAATGAAAAAACATAAAAAATTAACTTTCCAGCTGATTTTAAGGAAAAAATTGTTGGGCCCATCGAAACTACCTACAAATTACATTCCAGTTTATATCCGGTGAACCGGATGTCAAATCAACTTAATAAATTTCTCGATTGGCAGTTGAATGCAAAAAAACGTTTCTCGATATCATATATGGTGCACGGTGCTTTTTTTGAGGGTGAATAGGAAACATTAAAATTTTTATTTCGCGAGTTGATTCTTTTGCACTATTTTTTATTTTTATCCATCATAGGAATTTAAATGTTTCCTATTCAACCTCAAAAAAAGCACCGTGTGGTGTTCCCGTAATCGGCATGAAAAGGGTGGCACCCTTTATAAAAAAAATTACCCTAGAAAGCTATATTTTAGATAGAAATTTCAGAGTCGAATTTGAATAAAATAAGTCTTGTGTATAACAAAAATCAAATACAGCCAGCAGTTTCATAGCATTGTTTGTGAAAAAACTTGTAATTAATGTTTGATTTGCTTACGAGTCTAGAATTCTCAAATGTAAAAATTAAAAAAGTTTTCAACTTGAACTCGTTTAAAATATCTGGAAACCTTAATAATTCGATGAATTCGTTGAAAACATATAAAAAAGTACATTTTCGTCGACATTTTTGGAATTTGCTGTTTGGGGCTTCCATAATTGTAATCATAAAT
Source organism: Oikopleura vanhoeffeni (assembly GCA_004367855.1). NCBI lineage: Eukaryota > Metazoa > Chordata > Appendicularia > Copelata > Oikopleuridae > Oikopleura > Oikopleura vanhoeffeni. The sequence continues at coordinate 41,896 of SCLH01000467.1, read as the reverse complement.
TAAAAAACGTTTTTTTACTGTATTTGTTAGGGACACATTGCCCGATCCAAAAAAAGTGTACCAGTTGGGGCGTTTGTACAAGTTAGGGGGTACCAGTTAAAGGAATTTGAAATAAAATAACTGCTTGTCCCTTTATGTTGTCCTTTTAAATTAACTTATTGTATTATTTAGCTGTGACTGTAGCGCCTTACGTAGAGGTGGAAATGATTCGTGAAATGATTCCTCAATATGAAAATCACATTCCACTTGCACTTATTCAGACAAATTGGCCATTACAAACAGGTATTTTTATTAAATATTTCTATTTTAAGGGCACACTTCACTCTCTAGTGTATATCGTCTGCATTTCTGTGTTTTTTAATATTCATAAATTATTCTTCGGAAAGCCTTAACCCACCGAGGCATAGAAAAAAAGTTCCCCTAGGCATAATACCCTTTCAGGAGGGTAGAATTTGCACACTCACAGCACCAAAACGGTTCATCCGATTCATAAAATTCTAATTGAACCATAATTTTGGGAACTTAATTTCAATATATAATTTTGAATAAATTGAAAAAAAAAGTATTTTAACTTTCAAAATTTGAGTTGAAAAAAGTTGGTAGGTTGAGTCATCGCAGACCAAATTCTTCAAAATGATAAAAAAATATTTTTTGCGCAACCCAATTATTTTGAAAATGCTATGACCTCATGAAAAATACAGATTTTGGTACATTTACAAAATGTTTAGCAAATTTATATTTTTATTGGGTTATGCAACAAAATATTTTTTTTATTATTTTGAAGAATTCGACCTTAATAATACTGATCAGAAAAAAAACATTAAAATTATTATGCTCTAGAACTCTTAGGTTTTTGGCCCTGTATAATGTTTCAAAATCTCAAATATTATACATTTCACTTTTTATACCATTTACAACTATCGAACCTTCGCCACATCATTCATTTTTCAAAAATTCCACTCCACACAAAAAAATTTCTGCTCCAGATATGTCCCTAAGGATCGAATTTCATTCGCAAATTCCGTACTCGAAATACTTTTTTAAATCCTCGGGCTAATAATTCTTAAACATTTCATACTCACAGATTGGAGTCAAAAATTATTTTTTCGGAGAAAGTACGCGAAAAATCGCCTCCAAATCAACTCGTCATAAAAATCTTGAACCTTTTTTTCAAGAAAAATTTTGGGTGATTAAATTTCAGACTTCACATTAGTTTGCAAGCTTTAGAAAGTATTCGAAAAAAGAGCTTTATTTCCCATGATTTTTGGACTGATTAATAAAAAGTGAACTACCTTTCAAAAAAAGTGGTATACGTTTACTGGGGCTCACTGGTATCCTTTTTTACGATATTAGATTTTAGCGCAAAAATTTTTTATATTAATCCATCAGCATTCTTTGCCTAATCGAATCATAGCGATGAGTCCCCTAGATAGCTTGAAACAGAGCACAAATATCTTGGTTAATAATTGAAATTTTAAAAATTCGTACCAGAAATGCCGACGAAGTGTTACCAATGTTTTTAAAGAAAAAACTAGTTATTTATCAATTTTCAGTAATCTAAGAAATAAGATGAAATAAATTGATCTGATGAAACTAATTTTATGTTTCATCGTAAGACATGTGTGGCTCCGTTTGAGGCTATCTAAGAATGTATCGGATAGTTGTTTTCAAAAGCCGAATTACAATAAAAAAAATTGGCTTGAAAACCTATGTAAAAAGGACCAGAGACCCCCGAATCTGAATATCATAACCGTATATGCCATCGGAAGTTAAGAATTTAATCATACTTTCACAGAGATAAGGCTGGGAGTTGGTAAAAATGAGATATTTTATGTATTTTTAGGCATCCACAACTGTCATAATGATTGATTTTTTATTGTGACAATTGTCAACCCTTTGAGATCACGCCGTAGTAGAAGTGAGAGCAGCAACATACTCACAGAGATCAGCGACAGACAATATCGGTTTGACAGTTGAATATGCCAGGTAACTTAATCATATTTGAAAGCATTCTTAAAACTAGAAAAATTCTTTAATTATTCAAATTTTTTGTTGATAAAGATTCAACGTTAAACCATTATAAAAAACGTTTCTCTGGTAATTCCTACACTTAGACGTGTAATCACTCAGATGCTAACTAGAGACGAAAGTCCCGAAAGAAGAGTGTGCCAAGTAACGTGGGTAGCGCGTGCCGGATTTTTAATGACAGAGGTATATGGCGTGTTTTTATAAATAAGTTACTCATAAACCAAAATAGCATATCTGTAAGGGTACTCCTTAGTTACTTTGTTAATGAAAGGCGGAGATATACTGATTTTACACTTATTTGATCTGATCAGATTTCGCTCAACAGAGGAAATAGACGTGTATATGCTGTCAGAGTTGTTTATATTATGAAATTAAGGTTATTTTGATTCGCCGATTGGGACGTGTTGATCAATTAGCAAAAGGAGAATTGTTATCCCGTAACAGAGCGAGTCTTGCATACGAGGCCAGTTATATGTGTTTTCGTGTGTGACCGAAGAATAACATTACGATATACATGTGAATTGGATATGGTTCTACTATGATATACGAAGTCATGGGAGCTAAGACATTCATAGCCCTTCTTAGGCTATAGAACAAGGAACGTTGCCATGAAGAGAAAGATGCACGAATACGGGATGAGAAAGCGTGGGTACAGATGCCAGAGAAGGGTTGAATAGCAGCAAAAATGTGTAGGATAATGTGTCCAGATCGGAGCTCGAAGTCAAGCACTGTTTGTCCATAGCATTTGTTCAAAAAACTTTTTGATGTGACCAATTTATATGTGTTGGTAACGAGCTCGAGCGACATTGAGAGATATGTTTGCGGTATTCATCACTTGAAAGCAAATAGACAGTTGTTAGATTCCAGCCTGATAATGAATGTAAGAGGTTGAGAGGTGATAAGTTATGGAGCTTGATTGCTGAACCTGTGGTAGTCGTAATGTACAAGTGTTGTGTAGTATCCTGATTATATGATAAATTAAAAGAATAATATCGAGGATGTCACAGTGACTTAGATTAGATCGACCGTTCCATATTAATCGTGAGGAATCTTCGCACCGACGGTACTATTATCACTACCGAGTGGTGCGGTCTGGATAATAGCTGGGTTAAGATCAAACTAAATAAAATGCTCCTAATTGCTCCAGGATCGAGCATAGAGTCAATCCCTAAGATCATTTATAGAAAGAAAGAGCAAGGAACAGGTTGATTCTAACAAATAAAAATTCTTTAGTTTAAAAAACTTGAACATGTTGAGGATCAATACGGCGAGACAAATATTTGAGAGATAATAATGGTAGTGGAAATGTGTATATGGTTACATACTTATTGGTCATTATAAATCATACTGTTTGACAGGATGGTGATTAAACGGCATATGCTTTTCCAATTTTGGTGGATCAGTAAACTTTAAAAGAATAAAATGTTTAATGTTTCACCGCGGGCTGTTACATTGATGTTTATACCCCGATACTCAGCGCTGGGCATAATCGGCCAACGAGTGATCGTTGCGATTCTCTAGTTTCTAATAAGTTAAACTTTCACGGAAACACATGTTATATGTAATATGGATCGTGTGTTTTTGAAATTCTCTATCTTTGGCTTTTAAATCTTTTCGTCTATCTTTTTGGTAGTTCTTTTGAGAATAGAAGCAATGGTGTTGTCGACCCGGGAATCGGGCCCCCGAAAAATTCAAATTGAGATTTTTAAACTTGAAAAAAAAATTGATTTTATTGGAACTTTGCCGACCATGGATGAGTTATTCTTTAGATTATGTGTATGTTGTCAATAATAAACCGAAAATAATATATATCCTTATGAAAATCAGTAAATTTTCTTTTCTTTTTGGATTTACACAATGTCAAAGTTTTCATTTTTTCCTGGGGATTTTCTCTCGTTGAAAGGTAATTTTCGTTGATAAAGAATTATATGATTGATTAAGTTGTTGATTGTTGTAGCAAAAATCAACAAACTGATGTTTGTTGTCGCTCTAACCATATATATGATGATGATAATTTGATACTAGGTCTACTTTGACAGAGTTAATACCTGGTAAAATCGGTACAGCAGAAAACATGCGTGCTTTTCAACAAATTCTTTGTTATTTTTTGTCGCGGTGGATTCTTGTGAAAGCTTGATAAAAGGGTTGAGTTTCTTTTTGACGTGTGTGTGTGGGGAGTGGTTCAGAAGTCCAAAAGTATCGTGAAAGGGGTCTGTTACGGGGTGGGCGAAATTAATCGTGCGGTTAATTTTTTAATATTTTGGTATTATGACAAAAGTCTGATTTCTTACCGCGGTTTTCTTCAATAGAAGCTGATTTTTAATTCAAGATATTTCTCTTATAGTTTTAACGATATTTCTCAAAGAATAAAAATTGATCTGTAAAAACCGTAAAACCATTATGAATTTTATATTTTTTTCTAGTCAAATAATGTGTTTGAATGCCGTATTGAGAGTAATAGGGTTATAATTTCGTTTACGTTTACTTCGATAAAAAGTATGGATTGGTTTTAAAAAGTCAGGTGTGATCTGCAGATTGTGGCCACCAGCTGAAGTACGTCACTGGTTTCATAACTTTCTTGAGTGATGTGGGGTTGTAATAGGGTGTGTGGCGTGAAAATTGATGTTTGACATAGACTCTTGGAGGTGGCTCTTGTGTTTGGTTGGTGGTGGTTGTGGTGTTAATATTAGGTTTGTTCGTGTGTGCTGTCAAAGATTGGGCGCTCGAAAAATGCTTTTTGATAGTGGCGATTAAATATGAGTGAAGGTGTGCGTAGGTGTTCGTGTTGGTTGTTGGTCGTGTGTGTAAGTATTGTGTGTTTGTTGTAGTTGTGATTGCGTGAGCACTAGAGGAAGATGATACATAGTTACGACCGCTGTGGGTTCTCTTATGGAATATAGTGACTAGTCTGGAAGAATATGAATTGAGCGAAAGCAAAAAACGGTTAAATTAATGAAATTTTCTGCCCAGCAGCTGAAAATTTGGTAAGGTCCGAATTATGCGGTCCAAATCGATGCAAAAGATGCAAATTTTATATAAAACCGATTTTCCCTTATTTTACGGGAACTGAAGCTGTAATTTAAAAATCAGAGCTATAATAATAGTTTAAAGGAATTTTCAACACACCTGAAAAAATGAGCTAGAGTAAGTCGCTTAAATATGCAAATTTTTATTCCAAAGATTAAGTGAGGTGAAATTTCAAAGTTTTTTCTAGTTTTCAACAGGTTTGATACGAAACTATCAGGAGATATTTGTTTAAACTTCTAACAGTCAGGTCTATTACGGGACAGTTCAAACACTGGTATGCTTCTGCTGGTGATGAAGGTAACGTGCGTGCTGAAAGTACGGTGACCTGCGATGCTAATTCGTTGGAATAGAAGTCACGTTATTCCGAAATATAACTTTACCTAACCTATTTGTGTATTCCATAATACAGAGTCTTAAATCGAAGTATAACAGCTTATCGATTTGTAAACCGGTCATGTGGTATGATAATATGAGTCATAGCGTAAGAGTAGCAGCTTAGTATTCATAATTAGAGCTTTTATCGAGCCGCTGAATTATATATATTCGAAAAAATAACTCAATTTCTAAAATCGATTATGATATTTATGCGCTTTAGTTTGATAAAGTTGTTATAATTAGAATGTAAGCTAGGTGAGTTTATTGATGGTGAAAATTTGTTTTCAATATCAAATTCCCCATCGTGGATACTGCCTCTTTTTATTTGTTGGTCATTATTTTACATGAGAAGCATGAGGGTCTAACGCTGCGTTAATGAAAACAGTGGATTCCGAGCAAAGTTTCGTTTATGGAATGATAGATATATACTATTTGATTAAAGGTTTTTTAAGATATTTTCAGCGATGATTTTCGGTGGATTTTTTCCCGTTCATCGAGATGCTATTTTCAATAATAGGTGAGTGGAAAATTATTTGTTTGAATGCAAGAGGAGATACACAGTGTCGTGCGAACGGATTAATTGTGATGTTTATGACCGGCTGAAATGTTAACCTTGTCCCATGCAGAATGCATGAAGAAGACACAAGAGTCACAGTCACGGAGTGATATAGAGAGTAAAGCGTGTGTTTTGTGATGCTGTGGGTTTGAAAGTCGATTAGTCGGCCTCCAGTGTACGTGGTGAGAGGTTGAGTCGACTAACGTATAAGTATACAGATGAGCTGTTGTATGACTATACAGATTAGATATTCGATGCTATGTTCAAGAGAATTGTGGGATAGAAATCGAGCGATTATAAGGCGTAGTAGAGGTTAGTATTTTTCGGTGTCGAACTAGAAAGGCACAGTGGTTCTAGAAAAAATGTCTCTGGAAAGTACGGTTCGTGATCGTACATGTTTTAGCTATATATAACTTATTGGGAGTCTGGCTATGTTTGTTTGTGAGCAGATGGGATCCGAATTTGTACACAGATACCGATGATCAGTGATTTGAAAGTTCGAGGAGCAGATGGTGAGAGCGCTAGGGTGATGTCCGGAGTTTTTGTAGTGCTACTCTGAAGTATAAATTAGCGCGATAACAGTGCCGCGCAATAGGGTCCAGAGAGGTAAATATTGGTTCATGGGATGTGTTACGAGTTTCGGAGTCACCGTGTGGGTGAATGAAAAATGGTTGAATCAAGTTAAGACCACAGAAAAGAAGGTCTAGATGGGTGTGCGATAAAGAAAGAGCTGTGCGGCTGTGCTAGATCAAAGAAATTCTGCAAGGGAGAGGTACGGTTTGGTTTGGGGGTGCAGTTTGGTTATGTGATTCTATAGATGTTATTTTGGTTACCTATAGTAGTCATGGAGCCAGTGATGGAGTGACAGAGGGTCTAGTATTTAAATCGGCTTTATTGAGGATTTGCAGCAATAAGTGTGAGTAAGGAGACCGGTGATGAGCTAGGAGGTAATAAGAGATGCATTATTGACGTGATTTTTTTTATACGAGTTTTCTAGAATGTCTCAGTTATAACGTGAAGTCTTGGTCTGGTGCAGTCCATAGAAAAAATATGTTCATGTTATTGGTGTCAATTATCTTGAAAGACATGTTTTGTCTGGCTCTGATTCATTGTGTAGGACGGATGCAGTGTGCTTGTCTACTAAGTCGTTCATTTTTATTGAGGAGGCGTGCTAATGTGTAAATAGGTCAAAATTGCGGTCGATGCCTTGCGTTGCGCCTAAGAGGGTGGTGTCGTGTGGCAAAATTTGTTTTACTTTTTTAAGCTTGCGTGTCTGCAAGGCAATATAAAGTTTGAATTTCTGGCTTGCACAGACTTTGTATAGAAAGGGTACTTTCAACTGACGATTTTGTTTCATTAGATTATATTGATCTTTGTATTTTTGCTCTAGAAGTGGAGTTATTTGCGAGTCGTTGTCATGGTTGGTTGTTTAAGAAGACGTTGCGAGAAAAGACTATCGATCATTGCGATTGCTGGGATAGTCAGTGAGCCTTCCTAATATTAGAGCGTCTTATTTGAACTTCAATTTTTGTGTAGGCGCGTGGCCGGTCATGCCTTAGTCCATGTAGAATCTCATTAGTGGCCGTTAAAGCAGAAGGCTGATAGACGCCTTTAAGGCATAGATATGTGTGATGATCAATCGCGCTGTTGAGTAAAGTCAACATTCATCAAAATGTGATTGAATCTGAATAACTTTCGAGAAACTGGATTAACAAGACGAGTGTTGAGTACTAACTTTGTTATTGAAGGTCTTGTATCTTGGGCACTGTTTAGTAGATATTGACCGAAGTGTAGGTAGTTTATAATAAGATGATATTAATGCGTTTACATTGGTGCTCAGTATTATTATGAAGCAAGCAGAAGTGGTGCGTGTAGCAATGTTATTCTAGTGGGACTTTGGTTGCTTCTTGGTGTGACAGATTAGCTGTTGTACGTTGACAGTGTTATATGGAGTTTGTTAGCGATTTTCTAGAGGTGTCGCAGTCGAATAGTTTATTTGGAATTTTGTGCATGTTTGAATTATACACTGAGCTTAATTGCTCGCTTTTATGGATGTGTGTTTTAGGGGGGTTATTGTCCGTAGATTTTATAGATATTAAGCAAATAGGTTATAACTCGTGTGGTGGAGCTGATCTTGAGGATGGATATGCGACAGGAGTGATTTGGCAGTGTTCTCGGTGGAGCTTGATGTATAGCATTTTTTGTACTGGATGAGCCTATTTGCGGAGTATCTCACGCGGAAATAGAGGTTTTGCAGAATGCGTTTTTCTAAATGATTAAAGCGGATGTAATAGAAATAAAGATCTTCAAGAAGCTTTTGGAGGACCGGTTATCAACTACTTACCGAGGGGTAAGCTCGTATTCTAAAACCGCGTTTCACTGTGGTACCCCGAGTGGAATGAGAGAGATAGGTCAAGAGGGAAAGGGTTGAAAATAAATAGTTTGGACTACATCAGGAATGGAACAATTAGTCGGCTTAAAATTACAAGAACATCTTAAAGGCAGGGCTACATAGGTCGCATAAGAGTTACAACTGAGGCGCCTTTGTTGCTTTAAAAATACAACGTTGCTTTAATTAGCCACGTAAGACTTTCAAACTTCAACTTGACGACGATCTGCGAGGCCATAGCCTTTAATGGAATGCAGAAATGGTTTCGTCTTTCTTTTGAGTCACTTCAACAAACAATCGAAGACAGCATCATCTGTTTTCGAGAGAAACAAATTATTTACACGAAATGAAGCCTATAATATCAAAAAATTTATACTTTGAGATCTTAGTGGGAGTCGTAGAAACTATAAGGTAGGAGACACTTACACCAGAATGGACTCTATAAAGAGAGTATCATATATATATTATGTTTAATCGGTGCTAACGTTTTCACTGGAATTTTGGTGATTCAAATATAACCTAGGAGAGAATGATTCCGACGACAAAAATGCCAAAAAACGGATGGTTATTGCGAGAGTCCTAAGAGAAAAATAGGCACCTATTAGAAAGAAAACTCTATCTAAAGAGTGGTCTAATTAATTCTAAAACTGCAGAGATTCTGATTGTGTATTACAGAAGTTTGATTTGTCGAATTATGATAAAACTAGGGAGAGATAGATTTAGACCGTTTTGTGTTGTAAGGTCTCGCCCTGTTCGACTTAATTTTGTTGTGCTGGGATCTAGCATGCGGAGGAATGCCCAATAAGTAAAGTGGTTGCTGAAGGTCTTGTAAGCTATCTTACAATGGGCTAATTCCGAATATACCGTAGAAGCCTCTGGTTGGTCTAATTTTTTTGATTCGTAGAAAGTTGTCATGTCAAGTTCCGTGAGCGACCATGCTTCGGGGACAGAACTCTCCCTTAAACCACGGATTGTAAAACGGAGATATTATTTTTTGAAACCTATCCTCTGAAATTTTCTAGTGTTCAAAGGGTTTTGTGCATATGTGACACGAAGAGTGCGAAAACATTTCAAAAAATGACCCTGTATTTGTTCTTAGGATTGTAAAGACCGCCCGTGTTTCGGAGAATTTGCGGTTCCAATTGTTGGGGTTCCACGGGTGAAGTAATTCGTCGTAGTCGTAGCCAAAGAGTGAGAAACGCCGTCTGGAATAAGGACTGGCGTCATGTCAAAAAATATGTGTTGATCTAGTTTTGTTTATGGAGATTGTGGTTTCGAGTATTTGCTGAGTAATATTGCTGATTTTAATTTGTTAAGTTAGTTTCAGCAATTATTTGAAAGAGCGTGCTTCGATACATTTGCGAAAATGCTATAGAGAGTTATTTTGAAAAGTTACAAGTAGCAAGCTTATTTGAAAGTTTTGTCGAAGAAGATTAGCGGAGTGAATAGACGCGAAATCTTTCGTTTGCAAGGCAAAAAAAGGTTCATTGTTGTAGCGATACCGCTTCAACTTGTAAAACGTTCAAGGTGTTCCTTAAATTTGTTGTAGTCAAATGTAAAAACTTGAGACACCACGATTATGGTTAACAGTATTTGCGGCGAATTTGGTGAATTAGCTTCTGTACTCTAAGCCGAACTAACCAGATGCTAGTGGAAGAAGTCTTAGTTTGGATTTCAAGATGAAGGAAGTGTCGTTGTAGGGGTATATTGGTTAGGGCAAACGAGTCTCTAGAATGCTTGATAAAAAATTATGTGGTTGGTCAGGTGAAAGAAAACGGTTTAACTAAATTTTCAAGCGTATGCTTGCAAAATCCGTTTTTTTCGAAGTTATGTTGAGAAGTGATTACTGGACAATGAGTGTTTAAATGATAAAAGAATATGTGAAATCGTGATCGTCATATTTGTTGTCAAGGCCGTACAATTTAAAAATAGAATGAAGAATATGTAACTAGAGAAATAAGATTTGCGCGTATAGGTACGTGTAACACATCTTAGCTGTGTGATTGGGTTGGGCGCTAGTTCGGAGTTTTATGCGGATATTCATGGGAGTGACTGGTATGATTCTTTGGGAGTCTCACGGAGATGTAATTTGGGCCCATGTTGTGACGCAATCACAGGATCCTCTGAGAGAGACTGATAGGTGTTTGCTGAGGGCTGTAAAGTCAAATTTGAGCTCGCAAGCGCCTACGGCTGTCAAGTTATTATTTTAGCTGACCTGAATTATTTGATTTTTTTCGGGTTCACTGTTAGATACCTTTTGTACTGTGAGCATTACAAAAGTAATATATGAATAAGTTTCTACGTCAGTTACATTTGCTTCATATGAATTAACAAAGTTTACGAGAACATGTCGAGCAAAACATAAGAGTACAGATCCGCAGAATTTTCTTTTTGTGAAGGTTCAAAGGCTTAGCATTAAGAGATAGATTCAAAGTGAAAGCAATAAAAGAAACGTGAGATACATAAACTACTTTTCTGCAAGGGCACAGGGGCTCTTCCGGCCAAGTCTTTTTTAGTCTTCTATAGAAAACTTGCGCTTTGACATTTGTATTTATGACTGGATTTGATGAGAGGTGCGAAACATAGCAAGTGTGTTGCAGGACTTTAGTTAGTGCAGATTCAAAAATAGATTTTAAAAATAACGTAAACTTTCAATAGTTTTTTGTTGACCGCAAAGTGTATGACGCCCACCAGCATGCTTTTCATGTAATTGAAGCCTACCGAATATTTAACAACATAATTTACACTTTTGCATAACCATATATATATTTTAATAAAACCCCAGCCGGGTCAAGTTGATGAAACCTTTAGATATCCAAAATCGCCATTTCTTACCAAATAGTTTTTCTGTTCATACTAATCACAGCGGGTAAAAAATTGAAAATTGAATGAAACTGTGAGCTAACGTGGGCCATTGTCCACGGAATTAGTTAGCTGTCCCATACTCTATATATTCCCAATAGGGAAGGCTCCATTCTCAAAGAACGCTTACCTATCTCTATAGGCAGCGGCGTTGTTCGAATCCACTGATGTTGTATACCAGTGATTGTCTTTAGTGATAATGCTTGAGTGATTACACAACCGGATAAAATTGTAAGCGTTCCAATTATCAATGACCGCCCTGCCCTATAATCAAATTTCAAGATAAGTCACTAAGACAAACATAGTGGATTCGAACACGCGCTGGAAAAGGATATTCATCTTGGATGGTAATCATACGTGTTTTAATGTTCTACGCTTAACAAAGGTGCAAGAATTAGCATTACATAGTCACACAAGGCGTAAATTGATTTGTTATTATTAAGCAAAAGATAACAAAGTTAAAATTCGCAGATTCCTATTTTTTTAAAAATGTGCCCTCATTATTCCATTTCTCAAGTGAATGCATGTTTAAAGTGAATTTAAATAATAAATGAAAATATTCCCACATTATCAGGTTTTTGCATTGGTTACAGGGTAATTCGAACGGTGTCCAAAAGATGTCTAAGCAGCCTGTTAATTTATTTATATATCCTTAGAAAATCATGTACATCGGACTACTTTCTAATGGAACCACTCTTATTGAAATCCATGCTCTCTAAATTGAGACGAACGAATATCTAAATGGAAACCATTTAATTCTCTCAATAAAAGTGCATTTCCGATTAGAAAAGTAAGTTAGTGTAACTTAATCTTTTGTGACGTTTAGGGGTATGAATAATCATGATTTGTTTATGATTTATTTTTGCAGTAATAAAATATTAAACTGCAACTTGTTCTTCTTGTTCTCAATAAATTAAATTCATATTTTCATTACACGTGATCCCTTTAAAAAAAAGTTATATTCATGTGTCTTGTTAAATAAAAAAAAATGTCAAATTTGTTAAAGAACTAGGCCCACGAGATTAAGCAATATAGTTAAAAAAAATATTGATTTTATACTGTAGAAAATTAGTTATTCTGTGAAAAGCTCTCAGTTCCAGCCAAATTTTAAAAAATACAGTAATTTACAGTATATACCATTTATGGCAAAATAAATCAACTTCATTCGTAACAGCGGTTTTATTCATTTACAAATGTATTTGGAGTCGTTGGGCGATACACGAATATTGAGATTATATATAATCATTAACTCTCACGTCTCGAAAAATATATTCCCAGCATGAATGCAGCTTTATTTAAAGGTAGAGTCAGACCTAAAGAGCGAGTTTCATTTCCACTTTTGGCAGGAACCGATGTTTTGACGAGTTCCAGTTTCCCCCTGTCTCATCAGTAATTAAAGAGTTGACAGGGTTCTATTAGTGTACAAAAAATTACATTGATAACTCATCCGCCTGCAAAACTTTTCACTCCCGGAAAAGTCTATGGTTGATTGGTTTTAATCAATATGATGTTTGTTTCTGGCGGAACAGAACCCTATTGTTTAACCCTACTCTTAGTCTTACCCAACCAAGACAGTTTTGCATCGTTTCTTACTCCGTGTACGACTTGACACGAGTTACAATACATAAATTATGGTGTATCAGTATTCATAACTGTCAGTATACTTAGTAATTACTAAAGGCAAAACTTTGTTCTCGTGAAAACAGTTTGTACCGAAACTTTCAGAATTTATAAATTGTGCAGCTGATCAAGAAATGATTGATTTTTCTTTTTCAAAAAGTGTAGAAAGTTCATTTCATAAGGTTTAGTATCGGACTATTCAAATTCTATTATTTTTGAATGATAAATGAAAAAAATAATAAAAATCCAGATTTTTTTTAAGTGTACTCAGTGTACTTTTAAGTAGAACAAATTTGTCTCGAAAATCCAAAATCAAAGTAAAAAAAACCTTAAAGTTAAAATCCGGAATCTAAGGTTGGTGAGTTCCGGGATCACTTTTGTGCTGGAACTCGAAGTCTTGCGAAGTTTCGGTTCGAAAACAAAAATGTCGGAACCTCGCCATAGACGACTTCCAGGAACGAATACCGAAAGTGTGACCATTTAAAGTCGATTTAACTTCACTTTTCCTTGAGGAACCGTAGTCGACATTAATAAAAACTTTTCGCGTCAAATCTAAAAATGCTCTTTTATTGAGATTAAAGAAATTAAACACTTAATGTTATGGAACAATTGAAATCTATGATTTTTGTTGTCATTCGATTATATCAATATAAATTTTTTGATATAATTTATTAGCAAGTGCGTACAGAAAATTTATGGAAAATTCCATTAATTTTTCACATAAAAAAGGTCAATTCTTTTAACCAATCAAGAAATAAGAAAATTTTCAAAAAAGTGAACCGAACATTTTTCTCAAGTTGTCGACTTAGGTGGGAGCGAAACTTGTGTGCCCAACTTTCATGCAATAAAATAGAGTTGCGCAATTTTGAAGCACTCGGTGCCAATATAATATTGACAAAACGCCAATTGTTACATAGAACAATGCATTTGCCGATAACGTGTTCTTATAAATTACGAAAATTGTGTTTGAAATAGGTTTTATGAAACCGTCAAACGTTTTTTCTGAAAAAACAATTAATATTTAAAAAAACGGACTATATTTCGAACACTTAATAACCTATTTCTTTGGTCCTGTGTATTATGTCTGAAGAAAGTAATCATCGGCATTCTCACAACTGAGTATTTGTATAACAAAGGGTCAAAATGGGAATGTACATCTGAGGACTGTAGGTCCCCTGTTCAGATATTCGCATATAGGCTGTGAGTTAAAGCGTCCGAGTCTCACTCACACGATACCGCGAACGGAAGTTAAGCTGTAACCTTTTCATGAAGCTTCCAAAAAACTCGACTTCATTTTATCGTTGTAAAATTTCCGAAGACGCTGGCTTAAAAAATGTCGTATATAATCGAAAGCCAATTATAAAACTTGCGTCGAAATCGAAAAATTTACAGATAATGTTCAGAGATCATGTTTTTTGACAATAAAAATTGAGAGAAATTAACTTGTAAATTTATACACACTATTTTGGATCACGTGATCCACAAGAGGCCAGTCGTAGCGATTGCGTAAGACTCCATTTCCATTAATCTACCACATTTGTACTAGCCCAAAATATAACGAGTTAAATATTTCTACACACAAAATCTATACCACACCACAAAATACCAACTTATTAATAACTGACTACCTCCACGATTGTGCGGCGATAAAGTCCCTACACAATGTAACCAGCCCCGCGCCTCAATTGGCTAATTTGTCAGTTCATAAACCCGTAGTTGTGCATCGAAACCCCACAGGGCTTCAAATACCGAATTTGACTAGACTTTTTTTGCTGTTTTATTATACGCTTTTTTTGAATTTGCCTACGAGAATTTTTTTGAAAAAAACGAGATTTTTTATTGATCATATTTCTAGGGTGTCCGAATGAAAATAATAAGAGATGAACAGCGACGATGATTCCGCTTGACTCTCCTTTTCGAATAATACCGGCGGTTGAACCGGAAACAAACATGATCAAATTGGGGACAATTATTTTGCTAATTCAAACAGATAAAATAAAGTTATTGATTTATTCGACTGACAATTCAAGCGTTATTAAAAGGAAAGGGTTTGTAAAAATTAAGCAATGGTAGAATAAGACGTTCACTAGTGGGTTTGGGGTTGAATGATTGATTTTGGTCTCTTGGAGTCATAACTTTTTGACTCATAAAGTAGAAAAATATGGCTTTCTGGCAAATATTTAACTCGCAGGGCGACATGAAATGCGAGTAAACGAAAACGTTTCAGCTAAAAAACAGGTAAGTTGAACTGAAATCAGGTCACCTACATGTAATTAGGAAACTGGTCGTTCGTATTCAGGCAGAATTATATTACAGGAGAAGTTTTTTTGCGAAATAAATTTCAGCGATATTTGGTGAACTTTCGGCGATAGATGGAGGGGACAAAAATAATATTTCGGAAAATATATGAAAAACACGTGGTGTTCGAAATGACGTCATAATTGACAAATGTCCTTTGAACTTATTATAAGCTAGTTTTTACAATAGGTTCAAAATAACCCACAATTCCAAATGTGTAGAAATGACGTACTCCACCGAAAAACAGTAATCAGAATGAAAATTGCAAAAATAACATTTGGTGAAATTTAGTATCTTGAAAATAGACGTAAATTATATTAACGGACCTACACAGAATTTGTAGTTGAAACCTCCTTATAACGCTCCACGCAATTCGGCTAAATATCGAGGATCCTGGCCTAGTGTATACACATTTTTAATTGCTAAGAGTTAATCAACAAAAACGACCATAGAACGATTGACAATATCAAAATTACACTAGGCAGGTCCTTCGATATTTGGCTCTTTCGTCGATATGCCTGCCACAGTTGTGTTTTGAAACACAGAATTAAAAATAGACCGCCAAAAAGTAACACCTTATTGTTGTTTTTTTTCGAAGACATTCCTAGAGTGCGCACCGGAACCCCTAACATACCTAACTAAACCCTGATGAAGAATTTTGGCGATCCGGGGTTGGCACCAAAAAAAATGTCACATCCAAGTTGGCGAATCGATACAGACACAATTTCTATTCAGAAATCGATAAATTACTAGTAGTTTGTAAGTTACAGACGTTGTAATACATGTCCCCAAATTCGTAACATCTAACCCCCACTATCCTAGCACAGTGTGAAAACGGATGTATGCCGTGCAATTCCGTCAGGAGTGCATAAAATGTAAAACAATTAGCATAAACAATAAAAGGCATGACACTGACAAATAACAGTAATTGTTAGGATCCCAATCAACAGATACTTATTTGTCCAGTATCATGCCTTTATTTTATTGCAAGTTAACGAATATGCACATCACGTGACGAATGCACGCATACACGCTGTATGTGCACATGAGTGCAGTAGGGGGTTAATGCCGATATTTTGACATGTTGAACAATTTCGTAACTTAGCAAGACGACTAAGTGGAAGTACGATCGGATTCTGAAAGAAATGCTGTATTCGATCGACACGAGGGACGTTATGCTATAAAGGGTGTAATGGGCCCGCAGTATTTTTTTTTAGGTATCTCCGCAGAGTAATGAGTGAAATGTACTTAGGTACCTTTTTTTAAAGGCGTGCCACCCCCCTTCTCAGGAAGATTACGGAAACACCACACTAGAATGATATCGAGGACACATTTATTTGTTGCATTCCGAGATCTATTAAATAAACTGAGATTACGCGACTTCCTGTTCCGTTATATGTGCAGATTTTTTGGCCAAAAATTTTAAAATAATTCGACTTTTGAAAAACAATCTCATCCGATTATAATTCTTAGAAATCTAGTCTATCGGATTGACGCGAATTTTATTTTAAAGATTCCTTTTTTTTCCTGGAAGATATCGAAATTTTTATTTATTAGTTTTCCGTTAAAAATGGGAAAAGCAATGACTCGATTGGACCAATCCTTTGTATTTCTAATTATTCACTAAAAATATTTGAGCTCAAGTCTGAGCTATTACTAAGAGGATAATCGGATGAGTTGTTCTTATTCTATAAGAGCCTGACAAAGTCTAGGACAAGTTCAAGGAACCAGGTAATCGCGTTAAATCGATATTGAGCAAATTGAACAAGAAATGAATGAATATCTTTTTAGTATTTTAGGGGGACGCTAAACATAACTTCTGACTAGTNGTTTCTCTGGTATTCCTAACATTATGCGTTAATCTCACTATATGAAAAATGCCGCGCGCGCCGATTTTTAATGACAAGTAATGTGTTAATCTCAAAATAAATAATTATATACTCCTTATATCTGTTAATAAGGGAGGTTAACATATTTTTCTTGATCAGTTTCTCACAGAAAATTCAGTTTTGCTATTTTTATTATTTTTTTGTTGAATTTATCATACAAAGAAATTTTATCTGTACAAGCACTCAGAACACCCAAAACTTTCGATGATTCATAGCCTATGAATCATAGGCTATGAATCATAGCCCTTCTTAGCTATAAGCAGGGTTGCCAGTAAAACGGCAAAAACGAAAAGCGGCAGTACAAGTGAAGTAAAATGTAGAAATTTCGCCCAACGCATTTTCCATATGGAGCTATAGCTGACAATATATGAGAAAAAATAGTTTTTCAAAAACTTTGATGACCAATATTTTGTCGACTCGAAAATTTTATCAAACAATAAACATTTTGTTTCAGCCAAGAAATAAAAAGGTTGAAGGTGATGATGACGTCGGACTTGAGCGATGTACAATTTGTTTATCTGATTATGAAATAAAAGATAATATGAGGCGACTTCCATGTTTTCACCAATTTCATCAAGTTTGCGTTGATAAATGGTTACATCAAACTAAAAAATGCCCTATTTGCCGGATCGACATAGAGTCAACAAGATCATTTATAAAAGAAAGCAGGAACAGTTGATCAAAATAAAATTCTTAGTTAAAAACTTGAACATGTTGAGGATTCACGGCGAGAATATTTGAGAGATAATAATGGGTTATGAAACTTTTGGTCCATTTTAAATCATTTTTGACAGATGTATTAAACGCATATGCTTTTCCAATTTTGGTGATCATAAACTTTAAAGAATAAAATGTTAAGTTTTCACCCGGCTTTTATCATGTTAACCCACATACTCAGCGCTGGCCATATCTGGCCAACGTGACTTGCGATCTCTATTTTTAATAAGTTAACTTTTCCGAAAACATTTATTTAAAATGATCGGTGTTTTTTGAAATTCTCTATCTTTGGCTTATTATCTTTCTCTATCTTTTTGTAGTTCTTGAGATAAAGCAATGTTGTCGACCCGGAATCGGGGCCCAAAAAATTCAAATGAGATTTAAACTTGAAAAAAAAATTGATTTTATGAACTTTGCCACCGTGATTTTTAGGATTTATTTTATGTGTCAAAAATGAAAATAAAATATTAAAAATCAAAATTTTTTCTTTCTTTTTGATTTACACACCAAATTTTTTTCGATTTTCTCTCGAAAAAGGTATTCTGTAAAAATATTATATGATTATAAGTTATTTTTGTGCAAAACAACAACTCATGTGTCCCTCTAACCAATATATTGAAATTGATACTGTTTACTTTTGAACACACTGGTAAAATCGAACACAAAAAATGCGGCTTAACTAAATTTCTTTGTTATTTTTTTGTCGCACAAACTTGATAAAAGTACTTATGACGTTGTTATTAGAAGCCAAAAATATCGTGAAAGGTCTGTTACGGTGGCAAATTCGTGCGGTTAATTTTTATATTTATATGACAAACTGATATTTCTTACCGTTTTCTTCAATTGAAGGTTTTATTCAAATATTTTTATTTTACGATATTGTCTCAAGAAAAAATTATGGTAAAAAACCGAAAAAAATATAATTTAATTTTTTTCTATCAAATAATTGTTGAAGCTATGAATAAATAGTTTAATATTTTCGTTTACGTTAACTGGATAAAATATGATTTTTTAAAGTCAGGTGGCCAGATTTGGCCACCGCTGAGTACGTCCACATGTTCATAACTTCTGAGTATGTGGGTTAATAGGTGTTGTGCGTGAAAATTATGTTGACAAGACTCTGAGCTCTGTTTTTTTATTTTCGTCTCAAATGCACCAAAAATGTTTTTTAGCATAAAAAACAGACTTTTTTCCTTAAATTTTTTGGTTTTGCGAGATATAGGTTTTCTCCTTATGATAAACGATCTGGAGAAATATACGAGCAAAAAACGTTAAAATGAATTTTCTGCCCAGCAGCTGAAAATTTGGTAAGGGTCCGAATATGCGGTCCAAATCGATCAAAGAATGCAAATTTATATAAAACCGATTTTCCCTTATTTTACGGAACTGAAGCTGTAATTAAAAATCAGAGCAAATAAAGTTTAAAGAGAATTTTCACACCACCTGAAAAATTGCTAGAAGTCGGCCTAAATATGCAAATTTTATTCAAAATTAAGTGGTGAAATTTTCAAAGTTTTTTTCTAGTTTTCAACAGGTTGATACGACTATCAGGAGATATTTGTTTAAACTTTTAACAGTCAGTCTATACGAAGTCAAAATGGATGCTCTGCTGGTGATGAAGACCGTGCTGAACGGACCGCATGCTAAATTCGTTAAAAAGTCACTTATTCGAAAATATAACTTTTATACACTTTTTTCATAAACAAGTTTAATCGTACAGCTTATCATTTGTAAACGCATGTGGTTATATAATATGATCATACTATAAGCACTTTATATCATAAAAGACTTTTTATCGACCTGAATTTTATATTATCAAAAAAAACTCAATCAAAATCGATTATATAAGCGCTTTAGTTGATAAATTTTTAATTAATATGATGAAATGATTTTTGATGAAAAGTTTGTTTTCAATCATTTCCCCATGGGAAAGGCTCGTTTTATTTTTGGTCATATTTACAAAGCATAGGTTAGCTCGATAAAACATTGGATTCTAGGCAATTTTCTGAATGAAAAATCTACATGTATTTAAATTTTTAGATTTTCAGCAGTTTTCTGATTTTCCCGTTCATCGAGACTATTTTCAATAAATAAGTGAAAATATTTTTTGCAAAAAAACATGTCGGCGACGATAATTGTGATTAACCCCTAAAATTACCCCCATCAATCATGAAAAAACAAATCAGTTTAAAAGTCGATTTTCGCCCGGTACTGACCCTACCTATAATATTGTATTCAAATTTTTTCTTCAAAATTTGATCGAAAGCATAATTTTCAATTTGTTTAACAAAACTCTATTTTTTAAGAAAAATGCTGAAATACGTGTTTCATCTAAACTTTCAAGTTTTTGCATGTTCCAACTTTTTCAAACAAACATTTGATGAAATTGATCATGAGAGCTGGTGTTCTATTTTTTATCCTTGATAAATAGGAAGCCCAAGGGCCAAAGTAAAAATTGTTCATGAGTGTTTATCGTCACCAAAATAAAATGATTTCAATAGAAAAAAATCAGGCGAAAAAGCGCTTCTGATCAAAAAATGCAAAGCCACACGTTTGTTGGGGTGCATTTTTATTTATTCTATAGATTTATTCTATACATATGTAGAATTTATAAATCTTTTGGATGCGCATATTGATTGGAAACCTTGTGGAAGGAAAAATTTTAAAGATTTAATTTTTCGCTTTTCTAGAAGTCGTAAACGTGATTCTGGTCAGCAAAAAAAAATTTCAAGTCAATTATCAATTGAAACTTTTTCTCTCGATTCATGGTAGAATGCAGTTTCTCCTAATCTTCATTTATGAGGGAGCGCTAATTGAAAAAGGTCAAAATTGCCTCGACCGCTCCCTAAGAGGGTGGTCGTTGCAAATTTTACTTTTTTAAGCTTCTCTCAAGGGCAAAAAATTTAATTTCTGCTTTTGCACAGACTTGAAAAAAGGGATTTCAACTGACATTGTTCATAGTAATATTCTTATTTTGGCTCTAGTGTCATTTGCATCTTTTCATTTTGTTTTTTAGAGACGTTCGAAAAAGTCATATTTGCGACGAACACCCCCTAAATAACGTCTTATTAACTTTCAATTTTGGCCTGGTCCGCATCCTAGCCATTAAATATCATAGTCGAAACAAAGCTGAAACTGCCTTGTAGGCAGGTTGTTGATATCTCCCATTTTGAAAGTCAACACTTCATCAAATGTGATTGAAACTGAAATATTTCGAAAATGGTAACATTAGCATTTTGAAAATGTTTTGAATTGATCTTGGCACTTTTATAGATATGACCAAATTTTTTTAAATGATATAACTTTACTGTGCCAAATTATAAACACAATGGCTAAATACAGTACTGTCTCGGTTACAGAACGTTACTACACTGTTAATTTGACATTCTAATGCATCAATATTTTGAATTTTTGCATGTATTAAATCTAACACTGATAATTGCTCTTTATATTTTAGGTATTTCTTAAATTTATTAATTATTAACAAAATTTAACTTTGTTGTACAATCTGAAAATGCGCAATATTGGCTTCGGTGACTGAGATTACATTTTTGCTGCATTTTGGTTCCAAATAAGTTTTCATGCGGTTTTTCTAATGAAGCGAGAAAAAAAATCTTCAGAACTTTTGAGGCCCGGTTATCACTACTTACCTCGTTTTCTAAAACCGCGTTTCACTGTGGTACCGATTTCAGAAAGGGCTTTGAAAATAAATAGTTTTGGACTACATCAGGAATGGAACAATTAGTCGGGTCTTAATTCAAGACTCTTAAAGGGGTACTGGTCGCTGAGTTTATGAGGCCTTTGTGGCTTTAAAAATAACGTTTGCTTTAATTTAGCCACTAAGACTTCAAAATATCACCTTGACGCTGGCCAACTTTGTGATCAGTGGTTTCGTAGCTTTCTTTTGAGTCTACTTTCAAAAACATCGAAGCACATTTTTTTTCGGAAAAATATTTTCGACGTGACCTTCAAAAATTTATATTTGAGTTTGGGGTCGAAATTAAGAAAAAACGCTATCTAAGGAGTTTCTATTTGTTATGTGGTAACGTTTTCCTGGAATTGGCGGATTCCAAAATATAACCTAGGAGGAGATAGATTTTCCGACGACAAATGTCAAAAAACGGTGGTTTATTGCATATCCTAGATAAAATATAGCATTTATTAAAACTCTCAATCTAAGAAGTTTGGTCTAATAATTCTACAAGTTATGTTGTATTTCAGATTTATTTCAAAATAAAACCTAGGAGGAGATAATTTACGCGTTATTGTTTAGGTCTCCCTGTCTCGCTAATTTGTCTGGGAGTCTATGCATACAAAAAAAATGCTGAAGGCTAGTTCTACAAACTGGCTAATCTGAATAATATCCTAGAAGCCCTGGTTGGCTAAGTTTTTATCGAGAAAAGTCAATTCCAGCGACCAGAACCCCCTTAAACCACTGGATTTAAAACGAGTATGATGTTTTTAACCTATCCTCTGAAATTTTCTAGGTTCAAATTTTGCTATGTGACACGAAAGTTTCACATTTCAAAAATGACCTGTATGGTTCTGATTAACCGTTTTCGAGAAATCGGTTCCACCGTGAAGGTACTTCGTCGTATCTACCAAAGTGAAACGCCGTCTGAAATAAACGGGTCATTCAAAAAAATGTGTGATTCTATTTTGTTTTATTGAATTGTTTTCGAGGTATAATATATGCATTTTAATTTGTTTTAATTATTTCAGCCTATTTGAAAACGTCTTGCGATACATTTCGAAAATGCTATGAGAGAGTTTATTTTGAAGTTACAAGTAGCAAGCTTATTTGAAAGTTTTTCTAATAAGAATACGAGTGAATGACGCGAAATCTTTCGTTTTGCAGCAAAAAAGGTTCATTGTGTAGCGATACCGCTTTCAACTTGAAAGTTTCAAGGTTTCTAATTTTTGTATCAAATAAAAAACTGAGTATCAACCCATAAATTTGCGCAAAGAATATCTGTACTCAAGCCGAACTCAATCCAGATCTATGGATAAAGTTCAGTTTGATTCAAGATAAGAAGGTCTGTAGGGTAAGGTAGCAACGGCTAAACTTTGAAAAAATATTATGTTCAGAAAGAAAACTTTTAACAAAATTTTCAGCTACTGCTCAAAAACGTTTTTTTTCATTTTTGAGAAGTATCTGACAAATGTTAAAAAAAAATTGTACTGATCGTCATATTTTTTCAAGGGCTACAATTTAAAAATAATATGAAGAATATTAACTAAAAAAAGATTTGCCGTTCCTACCTTACTGTAGGGGGCATCGGGATTTTTCGATATCATAAGTATTTGACCGAATTTATTGGGCCATTTTGACCAACCTCTGAAAATAGGGTGCTTAACAAAATTTACTCCAGCGCCTACGGCTTCAAGTTATTATTTATTCTGAACCTGATGTATTTATTTTTCGGTCTGTAACTTTTACTTGATTACAAAATTAAAAATTTGCGTACTTTGCTCATATGAATTAAGAAAGTTTTCAATGTGAGCAAAACAAAAAGTACAGACCGAATTTCTCTTTTGTGAAGTTCAACGTAAGCTTAAAAGTCAAAGTAGCATAAAAACTGTCAAAAATTTTCTCAGGCACAGGGGGCTCTTCCGGCCAAGTCTTTTTTAGTCTTTATAGTAACTGCGCTTTGACATTTGTATTTATGACTGGATTTGATGAGAGGGTGCCAAAACATAGCATGTTGCAACTTTAGTTTATGCAGATTCAAAAATAGATTTTAAAAATAAGTAACTTTCATAGTTTTTTGCTGACGCCAAAGTGTATGACGCCACCAGCATGCTTTTCATGTAATTTGAAGCCTACGAATATTTAACAACATAATTTAACTTTTGCATACATATGTATATTTTTAATATAACCCCAGCCGGGTCAAGTTTGATGAAACTTTAGCATATTCCAAAATCGCCATTTTTTACCAAATATTTTTCTGGTTCATACTAATCACAGCGGTAAAAATTGAAAATAACGAATTAGACGACGTGGCCATTTGTCCACGGATTATTTTCCATATATTTTTCCCAACGGAACTCCATCTCAAAAACGCTTACTATCTCTATAGCGCATGTTCGAATCCCACTGATTTTGTATAAGTGATTGCTTGAGTGATTACACACCGATAAAATTTAGCGGTTCCATTATCAAGACCCTTGCCTATAATCATATTCAAGATAATCACTAAGACAACATTAGTGGGATTCGAACACGCGCTTGGAAAAAGGATATATGATGTTTCCAGCTAAAATGATCACCCAAGGCGTAAATTGTTTGTTATTATTAAGCAAAAGATAAAAATTAAATTCGCAAGATTCTATTTTTTAAAAATGTGCCCTCTTATCCATTTCTCAAGTGAATGCATGTTTTAAAGTGAATTTAATGATAAAATGAATGAAATTATTCCCATTATCAGGTTTTCTTGGTTACAGGTAATCGATCGGTGTCCAAAATGATGTTAAGGCCCTGTTAATTTTATTTATATATCCTAGGAAAATCATGTACACGGACTACTTTCTAATGGAAACCACTCTTATTGGAAATCCATGCTCTCTAATTGAGACCGATGATATCTAATGGAAACCATTTATTCTCAAAAAAGTGCATTTCCATTAGAAAGTAGTTAGTGTAACTAATCTTTTGTGACGTTTAGGGTATGAATAATCATGATTGTTTATGAATTTTATTTTCGCAGTAATAAAATATTAACTGCACTTTTGTTCTTCTTGTTCTTCAATAAATTAAATTCATATTTTCATTACACGGCATCCGCTTTAAAAAAATTATATTCATGTTCTTGTTAAATAAAAAAAAATGTCAAATTTGTTAAGACTAGGCACAGATTAAAATATAGTTAAAAAATATTGATTTTATACTGTAGAAAATTATTATCTCTGTGAAAAGCTCTCAGTTCCAGCAAATTTTAAAAAATACAGTAATTTACAGTTATTACATTTAGCAAATAAATCAACTTATTCGTAACAGCGGTTTTATTCATTTAAATGTATTTGGAGTCGTTTGGGATACGAATATTGAGATTATAAAATATTTAACTCTCACGATCTCGAAAAATATATTCCCAGCATGATGCAGCTTTATTTTAAAGGGTAGAGTCAGACTCTAAGAGCGAGTTTTCATTTCCACTTTTTGTGCAGGAACTCGATGTTTGACGAGTTCCAGTTTCCCCTTGTCTCATCAGTAATTAAAGTTGAACAGGGGTTCTATTAGTGTACAAAAAATTAATTGTATACTCATCGCCTGGCAAAACTTTTTCTCGGAAAAGTCTATGGTTATTGTTTTATCAATATGGTTGTTTGTTTCTGCGGAACAGAACCCTATTGTTTAACCCTAACCTTAGTCTTACCCAACAAACAGTTTTGCATCGTTTCTTACCGTGTACACTTGACACGAGTTTACCAAACCATAAATTATGGTGTATACAGTATTATACTGTCAGTATACTTAGTATTACTAAGGCAAAACTTTTTTCTCTGAGAAACAGTTTTGTACCGAAACATTTCAGATTATAAATTGTGCGCTGATCACGAATATTGATTTCTTTTTCAAAAGTTAAAAGTTCATTTCCATAAGGGTTTAGGTTCGGACTATTCAAATTCATTAATTTTTGAATGATAAATGAAAATAAATCAAAAATCCAGATTTTTTAGTGTACTCAGTGTACTTTTTAGTAGAACAATTTGTCTCGAAATCCAAGAACTCAAAGTTAAAAAAACACTTTAAAGTTAAATCCGGAAGTCTAAGGTTGGTGAGTTCCGGGATTCACTTTTTGTGCTGGAACTCGAAGTCTTGCGAGTTTCGGTTCGAAAACAAAATGTCGGAACTCGCCATAGATCGACTTCCAGGACGAATACCGGAAGAGTGTGAGACCATTTAAAGTCCGATTTAACTTTCACTTTTTCCTATGGGCAGCACGTAAGTCGACAATTAATAAAAACTTTTCGCGTCACATTTCTAAAAAATTGCTTCTTTTTATTGATTAAGAGAAATTAACTTATGTTATGGGAAACAATTGAAATCTATGATTTTTGTTTGTCATTCGATTATATCATATAAATTTTTTGATATAATTTATTAGCAAGTGCGTACAGAAAATTTATGGAAAATTCCATAATTTTTCACATAAAAAAGGTCAATTTCTTTTAACCAATCAGAAATAAGAAAATTTTTCAAAAAGTGAACCGAACATTTTTTCTCAGTTGTCGACTTAGGTGGGAGCGAAACTTGTGTGCCCAACTTTCATCAATAAATAGATTGCGCATTTTGAAGCACTTCGTCGCCAATATAATATTGACAAAACGCCAAATGTGTACATAAACAATGCATTTGCTCGTATACGTGTTCTTATTAAATTACGAAAATGTGTTTGAAATAGGTTTATGAACGTCAAACGGTTTTTCTGAAAAAACAATTATATTTAAAAAAAACGCTATATTTCGAACACTTAATAACCTATTTTTTGGTCTGTTATATGTGCTGAAGAAGTATCATCGCATTCCACCGAGTATTTTGATAACAAGGGTCAAATGGGAATGTACATCTGAGGGACTGTAGGTCCCCTGTTCAGATATGTCGACATTAGTGGCTGTGAGTTAAAGCGTCCGAGTTCACTCCACCGATATCCGCGACGGAGTTAAGCTGTAACCTTTTCTGAGCTTACCAAAAAACTCGGATTTCATTTTATCGTTGTAAATTTTCCGAAGACGCTGGCTTAAAAAATGTCGTTTTAATCGACCATTTTTAAAACTTGCGTCGAAATCGAAAAATTTACAGGATAATTTCAGAGATCCATGTTTTTTGAATAAATTGAGAAAATTCTTGTAAATTTTATACAACTATTTTGATCACGTGATCCACAAGAGGCCAGTCGAGCAATGCGTAGGATCTCCATTTCCATTATACTAGCCCATTTGTACTAGCCCAAAATAGTACGGTTTAAATTTCTACCACACAAAAATCTACCACACCACAAAACCAACTTTATTTATTACTGCACTACCCTCCCGAATGTGCGGCGATAAATCCCTACCCAATGTAACCAGCCCCGCGCCTCATTGGCTAATTTGTCGTTCATAAACCCGTAGGTTTTGCTCGAATCCCAATGGGCTTCAAATATCCGAATTTGACTAGATTTTTTTGCTGTTTTATTTACCTTTTTCGATTTGCCTACGAGATTTTTTTTGAAAAAACGAGATTTTTTATTGATCATATTTCTAGGGTGTCGAATGAAATAATAAGAGATGAACAGCGACGATGATACTCCGCTTGACTCCCTCTTTTCGAATAATACCGCGGTTGAACCGGAAACCAAACTGATCAAATTGGGGGACAATTATTTTGCTATTCAAACAGATAAAATAAAGTTTATTGATTTATCGACTGACAATCAAGCGTTATTAAAAGGAAAGGGTTTTAAAAATTAAGCAGATGGTAGAATAAGACGTTCACTAGTGGGTTGGGGTTGAATGATTATTTTGTTCTTTGGGTCATAACTTTTGACTCATAAGTAGAAAAATATGGCTTTTGGCAAAATATTTACTCGCAGGGGACATAAATGGAGTAAACGAAAACGTTTCAGCTAAAAACGTAAGTGAACTAAATCAGGTCACCTACATGTAATTAGGAATAACTGGGTCGTTCGTATTCAGCAGAATATATTACAGGTGGGGGCACAATATCGCCGAAAGTTTTTTTCGAAATAAATTCAGCGATATTGTGAACTTTCGGCGATATGGGGACAAAAATAAATTTTTCGAAAAAAATGAAAACACGTGGGTGTTCGAAATGACGTCATAATTTACAAAGTCTTTGAATTTTATAAGTAGTTTTACAATAGGTTCAAATAAAGCAAAATTCCAAATGTGTAGAAATACGTACTCCACCAAACGTAATCAAATGAAAATTCAAAAAGTAAATTTGTGAAATTTAATCTTGAAATATGACGTAATTTATTACGGACTCACAGTAATTTGTAGTTGAAACCTCCAACGCCCACGCAATTTCGGCTATATCGAGGATCCTGCCTAGTGTAATTTTTATGTAAATAACAACATAAAAACATAGACGATTGACATAAAAATTACACTAGGCAGGTTCTTCGATATTGGCTCTTTCGTCGATATGCCTGCACAGTTGTGTTTTGAAACACAGAAATT
>SCLH01000467.1:520-12877 GCA_004367855.1 Oikopleura vanhoeffeni | reverse complement strand
CGTGGTTGAAAAGCAAGGTTAATTAAACACGTGATACTACATAATGGTAGAGCTCCAGTAAATGTATGGTGTATCTCAGTAACTGCGCAGTGCTCTTTCTACTCAATACTTTTGTCTGATGACTATATCTGTTGAAATCAAAAAATATTTTAAATAAGTTCAAAATATTCATGAAAAAATCACGTTTTTAGAAACAAATTTTAGTTTTCTCGATTTAATGAAAATTATTGATTATTATTACATATTAAGGCAATATGGTATTTTCACAAATTATATATTTTCAAAAACATATCATTTTATCCATACTAATATCGAAATAAGATATTTTGAAAAGTTCACTCCCCAAGAAAATATTTTTGCTCCAGATATGTCAAGAAGGCTAATTTTTCTTGGCAAATTGTACTCAAAACACTTTCCTAAAAAAACTGCTTAATTGAAATTTTAATTCGAAATTTGGATCAAAAAGTATTTCTTCTGAAGTAAAAAACTTAAGCGAAAAAATCGCCTTTCAAATCAACTCGTCATAAAATTTGACCTTAGTATCCGAAAAAATTTTAGGAAATATTTAAGATTCCACATTGTTGAATTTTAAAATGATATTTTTTCTATCATTTTCGGCTGATTTAAAGGGGCTTTAGCCTTTCAAAAGGCTATATGCCTCGGAGGGTTAAGGAAGTGCCAGTACACTTCAGAGCATCTGATACTTCAACCTACGCTCAGAAAAATGATGTTTAGTAAGCGTCCCTAAAAGTACTAAAAAGCCTACTCCTCATTCATTTTTTCTTGTATTTGCAATATCGATTACGCGACTTCCTGGTCGTTATTTGGCTAGATTTCGGCTTTGGAAAACAAACTCATCCGATAACTTTCTGAATAGCTCAGACTGAGCTCAAATATCTTGTGAATAAAATAAAATTACAAAAAATTGTCCAAATCGATCATTTGTTCCAATTTTTTAAGAAAAAACTAATAAATAAAAAATTTCAAAATCTCAGAAAAAAGGATAAAATAAATTGGTCCGATAGACTAGATCTAAGAATATAATCGGATGAGTGTTTCAAAAGCCGAATTATTTAAAAATTTTGGCCAAAAATCTAGCAAATAACGAAACAGGAAGTCGCGTAATCGATATAATAATCTCGGAATGCAAAAAATGTGTCTCGATATCAATCTAATGGTTTTCCGTAATACGTCATGAGAAGTGTGGCCCACCTTTTAAAAAAAGCTAACCTTAGGTACATTTCTAACTTCATGTACTCTGGCGATAGCTAAAACAAACTATTTGCGGCCCATTTACAACGCCCTTTATTAGAATTAACGATCCCGTGTCGAATCGATAACAGCATTTCTTTCAGAAATCGATAGATTACTAGTAGTTGTAAGTTACAACTTGTAACAATGTTCAAATCGAACATTAAGTCATCCAAACAAGTACTTATTTGTCAGTTCATAGCCTATTTTTTATGCAGATGTATACCATTTTATGCCACTCCTGACGGAATGCACGCATTACACCGTTTTCCAACAGTGTGCAAGTTAGGGGTTTAATGTCATTTTGAATGTACAAGTTGTAACCTTACACTACTTCAGTAACTATCGATTTCTGAAAGAAATGCTGCTAGTATCGATCGGCCCAACTTGGAATGTGACATATTTTTTTTGGTTGGCCATAACCCCGCGTCGCAAAAAATTCTTTCAATCAACGGGTTTAGTTAAGGTAATGTGGGGTTCCCGTGCGCACTCTAGGAATGTCTCAAAAAACAACAATAGGTGTTACTTTTGGCGGTCTATTTTTAATTTCTGTGTTTCAAAACACAATCTCTTCTCTTTAATTAAACATAAAATTTCTAGAATATAATATATTTTTTCAACAGTTTAACTCTTCAACTTGATCATACAGGAAAAATTGCGAAATGTCACTTGCTGCGAATGAAATTCCCGACAATAAAAAATGTAATCTAGGCGCATTATATTTTTCAAACCCTTTACAGATAAGATAAAGTATGACAGTACAAAATACTCTCTAGAAATTTCAAATTCTATTTTAATTCAACTGGTTAATACCAGTAATACGGAAAATGGTGAAAATAAAGAAAATGAGCCAATTTTGGAAAATGGAGTCACTGCCACGGACGACGAGCCAGAAAATGTCGAAAATACAGAAATTGAAATTAGCTCTGTTGAACATCAGAATTTTGGCACTAATTTTGAAATCGAGGAAATAACTACTATGGATACCGTACAATCAACAATTGATCAAAGTCCTCAAAAAGAATTAGAAAAATCGCCTACAAAAAAACCGATCGACAATGGTCTTGACTCGGCTGATGATACGGAAATACGTAAGACCATATATTAGAATTTTCTATTGTGATCATTTTACTAAAATTGAAAATCGTTTGTTACGGGTTAGTTTTCGATTGAACCTGACTATCCATCTGGCTTGAAAAGGGGGTACCGCGGTATACCGTAGATAGTATAACTTAGATAGTATACCGTAGAACGGCCTTTTCCGGACAATGGCCTTTTTCGGTGATTCGCCTACGCTTTTTGACTAAAAATAATGGCCTTCAAGATCAAGAGCCCCAAGGTGCTATTTGACAGATCCGGATATGGGCGCTTGATGAAAAACTTTTTACTGGGTATATATATTCCCTTCAATATACCAACAAAGTTATGTTTTACAATTTTTGGAAAAAGTTCCGAAAATTATGAAAAAAAGCTACCTTATTTTTTGTTAATTTTTTTTTAAATTATTTGTTTCGGATCAACGAGAAAAACTCTACAAAATGGCCACTTTAACTTTTCGAGTAGGTGACCACATATTTTTAATATGCTTTTTAAAAAATCATACCATTTTATATATGACCATAATATGGTCACCATATGACATTTTTTTGGGATTTTAGGTCGAAAATATTTTGAAAATTTTCCTCATTTCTTGTTCAAAATATTGCGAATGCCACCTTTTATTTTTTTTCAGATATGTCCTCGTTTTGTTTATTCGCTCTTGTTCATACTCAAATCATAATTTTCGCAACGAAACTACGGTTAGGTGGTTTTTTTAGGATCTATTTGGTGTTTCCGGCTTTCTTGTATTTGGAAACCCCATGACACCGCATATTGACAGATAGAGAATTTAATTCCGCGTGTAACGCCTGAATTTTATTTCAGAATTTGAGACCGGTAATAGCGGATTTCCGGTAGGTCCATTTTTTCAATCGGGCCAAAATTCGGTCTGTAGACTAATACGGGCACAATGAGTTCGAATCTGATATCAGATTTTATCGTTGACGTCATTATGAGTCATTTTGAAAAATGAATATCGATTTCATTGGCTAATCTTGCTGTGAATTTCTGGTCAATTTTTATCTTGACAGTTTTAATCATGTTTTTGTTTTTCAAATAAGGTCAAATTTTGATTATTATTGACAGATCGTTTATAATACGTTCATACAAACGTAACATTGAGGATTCTTTCGGGCTTTTTTTCCATGAATTTGAAATTGACCATCAACTCTGACCGGTAATATGTGGTTGACTAGGTGGTTGAACTACTGAGAGCAATGAGTTCTGAAGTAACCCCATAATGACGTCATAAGTAAAATCTGATATCAGATTTGGATTCCTGGTACTCAAATACCTATAGTCCCGAGTTTTCATATCTATAAAAGCTATTTATAAATTAATGTTCTGAAGTAACCACAAAATGACTCATCATGACGTCACAAGTGAAATCTGATATCAGATTTGCATTCCTGTTTCTCAATTACCCTAGTTGCCGAGTTTTTATATCTATAACGAATCTCCCTTGTGCCCGCTATTAGTCCCTTTCAGAACCGAATTTGGTCTGATTAAAAAAATGGAACCTACGGAATCCGCCAGGTCTGCAATTTCTGAAAAAAATTCAGGCGTTACATCGCGAATCAAATTCTCTATCTGCCACTTAATATGGTGTCCATGGGGTTCCAAATATAGAAGAAAGCCTGAAACAACCAGATAGACCGCTCCTAAAAAAAAATTCTAAATTCAGAGTGAACTCATGCAACAAAAATTAGCTGAACGGAGTGTAGATATTTAGAGTTAGAGCCTCGTAGAGAGTAAAATGTTAACATTAAAATTCAGCGATATTCTCGTTGGAAATTATATTTTATATCAAAAATTTTTTTTGTGATTTTTTTGGCATGAAACCGATAACCTGAAAAATTGCAGAAATTATAGACGTTACAATTGCTAATCTACCCGTCGTCTGAGATCGTCGAGATATAAGGTCCCGTCAAGGTACTCCCTTGAATTTGACCAACTGCAAACTTCAAAATATCGTCTGACGTAAGCCGTTTACGTGAATCTGTAAACAATTTGAGCCTCAATTGAATTAACCGTCTGGGAAGAAGATAGTTTTTGCAGTTTGGGAAATAGTCCCTCTTGTTACGATAACTTTTCATTTTGAAAAAGTTGAATCTACTAATAAATATTATAGTAGAGAAAACTTTGGACACCGACTTTCTTGCTGCACACAACTTACCTAGGTGCTTTTTTTTTTCGGTTGCTCCACCATGAAAATTTCGACTGGGAGAACTAGACAAGATTAGCAGACCACACATAGTTTTCTGGCACGTGGAAACTTGAAAAAATATGCGGTAGAAAATTTTTTTGACTTCTCTAGTTGATTCACGTGACCCCGGAAATCAGTCCATCGAAATTGCTCTAACTGACCGCGATAAAAACCGGTTTTTTTTGGGCGAATTACCGGTGAACGCGGAATCAATCGGCGTAAAAAAGAAAAAAATGCTGGCATTTCACATTTCGTTAAGATTAAAGATGCAAACAAACCGTTTGTCCGCTATCTAGTCTAGTTCCTCTCAGAACAGATCACCCCTTAGGTGGAGCAACCGAAAACAAAAGCGACCTTTATGGTGTAATGTCAAAACTATTTTTGTGAATGGTAATTTTTTTTCGCAGATTAAGGATAGCATCTTACAAACAGCACTTTCGGTTTTTCCTCATGAGCTCTTAGTTTCAGTAATATCACCGAGAAAATGTCAAATCAGAGTATCAACCCCTTAATGGAGTTATCTGGTCGCATAAGAGACTCGACATGAAAATATTTGACAAAAATAAGTTGATAAGAAGTCTTTTTATTTTCACAATTGTCATGAAAAAGTATTTTTATGCGCGATTTGAGAAAATATTGTTTCATTTATTCAAATTTGAAATTTCTGAGAAATTTGAATCGCGTGTCCAAAAAGACGAGATACAAAAATGCAAATTGTCGAACTAGGGGCTTTGCGCGTATCCTTAAGGATCGTATACATAACAGTTTAGGTTTCGCCGTCAAAATCCAGGGAGAGTAGTATTTTCCCCAACGGCACTCACAAAAGCCAAAAACAGTTTTTGCTCATTTAAGCGCCGGATGAAATTTTTGAAGTAAAACTGAACTTGGGGTTCTGCCACGTTCTCTTGTGTCGATAAAAGCTATAAAGGTAAATTCTCCTATCTTCAACCACAAACTCAGGCGGAGTAGGCTTTTGACGTGAAAAATAGTGCCACTTTGAAAGGTCGTTTCCTGATTGGCGGCTCAATCAAGAGCCTTCGATTTGTTTGTGAAAGCAAGATTAATGTTCAATTATCCCTAAACGAAATCATGCAGGGTCCGGCGGATAGGTGAAAGTTTTTTTCGCTCAAACCTTCACCTATTAGCCGATTTCACACTATTAGCTCGGATTTCACCTATTAGCCGAACGGCTAGGAAGTTACGCTCTGATTGGTCATAAAAACAAGGTCAATAATGTATAATTTAGTTAAAGGTAGTCAGAGTGAGAATTAAGGCTGATTTTTTTGCTCCATTTTTAATCATAAATGCAAAAGTGGAACGTTTTGAAAACCTCAGAAACTACTTTTTCGGATTTTTGACCCTCACGCAGTAAATTTGAACATTTAAGCTTTCTAGAATGCCTTTACTTTGATTTTTACAAATTCGGCCCAAATATATAAATAACTTTCTATTAAGGATGTTGTGGCGACGATATACTAGCTTCACGTATAATACTTTTCCATATACTATGTTTGTAGAAGAATTTTCTGCAAAGTTTTAACTTATAAAATTTTTTTTGGTTTTGAGATTTTTTTTCGAAGAAACGTCCGTTTTTTTCCCGGGGGTTGAAATTAAAGTTAAATTAAGGTGACGAATAATTGAGATTCTCAGATAACTTTTTTTGATTGGCCTGCTATTTTGTAGAGAATTGTCACTGATTTTTTTTAAACTGATCATGATTTTTTTCTGAATTTTTGAACATTTTTTTCCAAAAAGTAGGTTTTTAGAAAAATTTAAAGTTCAGAATTTCACGCAAAAGACTAAAAATTCACAAGTGTTTCTGCGAATTTTTGGAAACAACAAATCAGAAAGAACTCCCGCTCGGACCCCTAATGCCAGGCTTTGCGGTGAATTTGCACTGCCCAAATCTGAAAATTTCTATATATTTTTCAAGGCGTAGGCTTTTGGCGTGAGGCTCCCAAATACGCTTGTTTTGAACCACTTAAGGGCACAAATTTTGACAAAGCGTCTCCGCTCCGAGATGCGCATTTAATTTGGAAGTTGAATCGCAAATAACAAGAAAAAAGGTGATGAGCGAAGTGATGAGGAGTAAGGCTTTTAGTGTTTTTTAAGGGGCGCCTACTTAAAACCATTTTCTGAGCGTAGGTTGAAGGTATCAGATGCTCTGAATAGTACTGGCAACATTCCTTTAGAGTTGTTAACTACGTATTTTGGAAAAAATTAATTATTTCTGAAGCCAGGTTTCTCAGAAATTTCACTTGAAATGGTAAAACAGAGCCAATTATCGTCGCCACATCCTTACAAATTGATTCTAAGACAAAAAATAATTACAACCATTCCAAAAAAACTATCACTTTATCGCTTTGTAGAGAAATTAAAAAGTGCTTGAAATAGCGCCCCAAGATAAATCCAAAGCTACTGGGGCCGTTATTTTGAAATTATTATTATGAAAGAAACTGAGCGAAGTATCACAGATCTAGAAGCTTTAAGAATAATCAATAAAAACCAAAAAAATATAATAGCATCTAAGGAAAGGTAATAGCGCCGACTAATTAAATTCAGGGCAATTTTTAGGATCACTGGACTTTTTTAGGGATAGTACAAACTGGACCTATAAATCTTGTGTTTTTTTGAAAGGAAATTTTATATTATGATTCGTACTCAATGCGGGAAAATTTTAATATTCTGGAAAAGAATATTTACTTCACTTGATTGGAGAACGTTGCCGCTTTTGGGGTTGAATTATATCGACGACAGACTGGAATTAAATTGTGTCATGAAATACACACTACAGAAGAAATGGTGTAGACTGTTGGTGTCATGCATCACTTATAATCGCAGGAATATTCAAGAAGATGTTCTCACTTTGGAATTTTCAACACGAAAGGAACATAAATATCTTTCATCGTCAAAAATTGCCTATGAACCTTAATTGCTGGATTTATTGAACAAAAATATGTGCAAGATTTTTGAAGGCAAATGCAACTATACTAGATAAAATAGAGATAAAAACGACAAATTAATTAAATAGTTTTGTCATTCATTAAAAATTCCTCAAATATGCCTATGTTTTTGCTTCTCGACAACGCCTACTCCGTTTTTGCTAGAAGTTTTGAAAATAAACCCCTATCTTTTGCCTTAAACGTCTATCGCGCCGTCTATCCGCCAAAAAAGTTTTTTTCGTCAAAACCTTCAACCTATTTAGACGGATTCNTCATTGGCTTTAGATTAATCTTGCTGTGAATTTCTGGTCAATTTTTATCTTGACAGTTTTAATCATGTTTTTGTTTTTCAAATAAGGTCAAATTTTGATTATTATTGACAGATCGTTTATAATACGTTCATACAAACGTAACATTGAGGATTCTTTCGGGCTTTTTTTCCATGAATTTGAAATTGACCATCAACTCTGACCGGTAATATGTGGTTGACTAGGTGGTTGAACTACTGAGAGCAATGAGTTCTGAAGTAACCCCATAATGACGTCATAAGTAAAATCTGATATCAGATTTGGATTCCTGGTACTCAAATACCTATAGTCCCGAGTTTTCATATCTATAAAAGCTATTTATAAATTAATGTTCTGAAGTAACCACAAAATGACTCATCATGACGTCACAAGTGAAATCTGATATCAGATTTGCATTCCTGTTTCTCAATTACCCTAGTTGCCGAGTTTTTATATCTATAAAGGATCTATTTCAATGAATGTTCTAAAGTGACCCCAAAATGACTCATAATGACGTCATCGATAAAATCTGATATCAGATTCGAACTCCTTGTGCCCGTATTAGTCTACAGACCGAATTTTGGTCTGATTAAAAAAATGGACCTACCGGAAATCCGCCAGGTCTCAAATTCTGAAAAAAAATTCAGGCGTTACACGCGGAATCAAATTCTCTATCTGCCAATATATCCATTATTATGCCTGCGTCACTTTAAAAACTTATTTGCCTGGTAAAAGAATAGGGAATAAGTTTTTAAAGTGACCCAGGCATAATAATGGATATGGTGTCATGGGGTTTCCAAATACGAGAAAGCCGGAAACACCAGATAGCTCCTAAAAAAAATTCCTAAATTCAGAGTGAACTCATGCAACAAAAATTAGCGTGAACGGGGTAATAATTTAAGAAGTTAGAGCCTGTAGCAGAAAAATTATAAGCCAAAAATAGGATATTTCGGGAAAATTTTTTTATATCAAAATTTTTTTTTGATTTTTTTTGGCATGAAACCGATAACCAAAAATTGCAGAATAAAGTTACAATTGCTAATCTACCCGTCGTCTGAGATCGTCGAGATATAAGGTCCCGTCAAGGTACTCCCTTGAATTTGACCAACTGCAAACTTCAAAATATCGTCTGACGTAAGCCGTTTACGTGAATCTGTAAACAATTTGAGCCTCAATTGAATTAACCGTCTGGGAAGAAGATAGTTTTTGCAGTTTGGGAAATAGTCCCTCTTGTTACGATAACTTTTCATTTTGAAAAAGTTGAATCTACTAATAAATATTATAGTAGAGAAAACTTTGGACACCGACTTTCTTGCTGCACACAACTTACCTAGGTGCTTTTTTTTTTCGGTTGCTCCACCATGAAAATTTCGACTGGGAGAACTAGACAAGATTAGCAGACCACACATAGTTTTCTGGCACGTGGAAACTTGAAAAAATATGCGGTAGAAAATTTTTTTGACTTCTCTAGTTGATTCACGTGACCCCGGAAATCAGTCCATCGAAATTGCTCTAACTGACCGCGATAAAAACCGGTTTTTTTTGGGCGAATTACCGGTGAACGCGGAATCAATCGGCGTAAAAAAGAAAAAAATGCTGGCATTTCACATTTCGTTAAGATTAAAGATGCAAACAAACCGTTTGTCCGCTATCTAGTCTAGTTCCTCTCAGAACAGATCACCCCTTAGGTGGAGCAACCGAAAACAAAAGCGACCTTTATGGTGTAATGTCAAAACTATTTTTGTGAATGGTAATTTTTTTTCGCAGATTAAGGATAGCATCTTACAAACAGCACTTTCGGTTTTTCCTCATGAGCTCTTAGTTTCAGTAATATCACCGAGAAAATGTCAAATCAGAGTATCAACCCCTTAATGGAGTTATCTGGTCGCATAAGAGACTCGACATGAAAATATTTGACAAAAATAAGTTGATAAGAAGTCTTTTTATTTTCACAATTGTCATGAAAAAGTATTTTTATGCGCGATTTGAGAAAATATTGTTTCATTTATTCAAATTTGAAATTTCTGAGAAATTTGAATCGCGTGTCCAAAAAGACGAGATACAAAAATGCAAATTGTCGAACTAGGGGCTTTGCGCGTATCCTTAAGGATCGTATACATAACAGTTTAGGTTTCGCCGTCAAAATCCAGGGAGAGTAGTATTTTCCCCAACGGCACTCACAAAAGCCAAAAACAGTTTTTGCTCATTTAAGCGCCGGATGAAATTTTTGAAGTAAAACTGAACTTGGGGTTCTGCCACGTTCTCTTGTGTCGATAAAAGCTATAAAGGTAAATTCTCCTATCTTCAACCACAAACTCAGGCGGAGTAGGCTTTTGACGTGAAAAATAGTGCCACTTTGAAAGGTCGTTTCCTGATTGGCGGCTCAATCAAGAGCCTTCGATTTGTTTGTGAAAGCAAGATTAATGTTCAATTATCCCTAAACGAAATCATGCAGGGTCCGGCGGATAGGTGAAAGTTTTTTTCGCTCAAACCTTCACCTATTAGCCGATTTCACACTATTAGCTCGGATTTCACCTATTAGCCGAACGGCTAGGAAGTTACGCTCTGATTGGTCATAAAAACAAGGTCAATAATGTATAATTTAGTTAAAGGTAGTCAGAGTGAGAATTAAGGCTGATTTTTTTGCTCCATTTTTAATCATAAATGCAAAAGTGGAACGTTTTGAAAACCTCAGAAACTACTTTTTCGGATTTTTGACCCTCACGCAGTAAATTTGAACATTTAAGCTTTCTAGAATGCCTTTACTTTGATTTTTACAAATTCGGCCCAAATATATAAATAACTTTCTATTAAGGATGTTGTGGCGACGATATACTAGCTTCACGTATAATACTTTTCCATATACTATGTTTGTAGAAGAATTTTCTGCAAAGTTTTAACTTATAAAATTTTTTTTGGTTTTGAGATTTTTTTTCGAAGAAACGTCCGTTTTTTTCCCGGGGGTTGAAATTAAAGTTAAATTAAGGTGACGAATAATTGAGATTCTCAGATAACTTTTTTTGATTGGCCTGCTATTTTGTAGAGAATTGTCACTGATTTTTTTTAAACTGATCATGATTTTTTTCTGAATTTTTGAACATTTTTTTCCAAAAAGTAGGTTTTTAGAAAAATTTAAAGTTCAGAATTTCACGCAAAAGACTAAAAATTCACAAGTGTTTCTGCGAATTTTTGGAAACAACAAATCAGAAAGAACTCCCGCTCGGACCCCTAATGCCAGGCTTTGCGGTGAATTTGCACTGCCCAAATCTGAAAATTTCTATATATTTTTCAAGGCGTAGGCTTTTGGCGTGAGGCTCCCAAATACGCTTGTTTTGAACCACTTAAGGGCACAAATTTTGACAAAGCGTCTCCGCTCCGAGATGCGCATTTAATTTGGAAGTTGAATCGCAAATAACAAGAAAAAAGGTGATGAGCGAAGTGATGAGGAGTAAGGCTTTTAGTGTTTTTTAAGGGGCGCCTACTTAAAACCATTTTCTGAGCGTAGGTTGAAGGTATCAGATGCTCTGAATAGTACTGGCAACATTCCTTTAGAGTTGTTAACTACGTATTTTGGAAAAAATTAATTATTTCTGAAGCCAGGTTTCTCAGAAATTTCACTTGAAATGGTAAAACAGAGCCAATTATCGTCGCCACATCCTTACAAATTGATTCTAAGACAAAAAATAATTACAACCATTCCAAAAAAACTATCACTTTATCGCTTTGTAGAGAAATTAAAAAGTGCTTGAAATAGCGCCCCAAGATAAATCCAAAGCTACTGGGGCCGTTATTTTGAAATTATTATTATGAAAGAAACTGAGCGAAGTATCACAGATCTAGAAGCTTTAAGAATAATCAATAAAAACCAAAAAAATATAATAGCATCTAAGGAAAGGTAATAGCGCCGACTAATTAAATTCAGGGCAATTTTTAGGATCACTGGACTTTTTTAGGGATAGTACAAACTGGACCTATAAATCTTGTGTTTTTTTGAAAGGAAATTTTATATTATGATTCGTACTCAATGCGGGAAAATTTTAATATTCTGGAAAAGAATATTTACTTCACTTGATTGGAGAACGTTGCCGCTTTTGGGGTTGAATTATATCGACGACAGACTGGAATTAAATTGTGTCATGAAATACACACTACAGAAGAAATGGTGTAGACTGTTGGTGTCATGCATCACTTATAATCGCAGGAATATTCAAGAAGATGTTCTCACTTTGGAATTTTCAACACGAAAGGAACATAAATATCTTTCATCGTCAAAAATTGCCTATGAACCTTAATTGCTGGATTTATTGAACAAAAATATGTGCAAGATTTTTGAAGGCAAATGCAACTATACTAGATAAAATAGAGATAAAAACGACAAATTAATTAAATAGTTTTGTCATTCATTAAAAATTCCTCAAATATGCCTATGTTTTTGCTTCTCGACAACGCCTACTCCGTTTTTGCTAGAAGTTTTGAAAATAAACCCCTATCTTTTGCCTTAAACGTCTATCGCGCCGTCTATCCGCCAAAAAAGTTTTTTTCGTCAAAACCTTCAACCTATTTAGACGGATTC
>SCLH01000466.1:144141-164038 GCA_004367855.1 Oikopleura vanhoeffeni | reverse complement strand
CAACAGGGTCGACCAAAAATTATTCTGATGAATTATTTTTGTAGATTAAAGAAAGATCTACTAAATGGCCTTTCTCAAAAGTTTTGTTTCCTGATAAGATGAAGTACAAAGGAACATTTTTACCACCGCTACCTCCTTAACTGCATCTTTTTTTACCTCAATATCTTTTTCCCAACGGAACTCAATCTCAAAAACGTTTACTTTCTATTTAGCGCGTGTTAGAATCCCACTATTGTTGTCTTAGTGACTGTCTTGAGTATTAGTATAGGCAAGGGTGCTTGATATTGGAACCGCTAAATTTGACCGGTGTTGAATCACTCAAGCAATCACTAAGACTCAATTAGTGGGATTCGAACTAGCGCGATAGAGATAGTTAACTCTTAAGAGATGGAGACTCCATCATGGAGTTCAATTGGTAAAAAGATATGATCCACTTCACTTCGGTAATATGATGTTCTCAATTAAAACCTTGAAAATAATTCAAGTGATAAAATATTAATGTACTGAGTTAATCCTGTAATTCGGATTGTCGAATTGAAACGACACATAAACGTGTAAAGTAATCGAGGGCTTTACTGTGTCCGAATTCTAAAAAAAAGTAAAAAATTGATAGTTTATCTTATAAAAGTAGTTAAATTAGTTCTGAAATTAAGTAACTCCAAGATTCTTATCTTATTATCACTTAAACAATTAGAGATGAATGAAGGAATTAAACCCGGAACCTTTCGACTAAAGCGCTGAATGTTGACCATCACGCCACAACGACCACGAGTATATTCTCTTCTTCCAAAGTCATATTGCAAAGTCGGAACTGCACCTTTGTAGGATGTGTAAANAAAATATATGATCCACTTCACTTCGGTAATCTGCTGTTCTCAATTAAAACCTTGAAAATAATTCAGGTGATAAAAAATTAATGTACTGAGTTAATTCTGTAATTCGGATTGTCGAATTAAAAGGACACATAAACGTTTAAAGTAATCGAGGGCTTTACTCTGTCCCAATGCTTCAAATAAATCTAAAAAATTGATAGTTTATTTAATAAAAGTAGTTTAATTAGTTTTGAAATTAAGTAACTCCAAGATTCTTATGTTATTATCACTTTAACAGTTAGAGATGAATGAGGGAATTAAACCCCGGACCCTTTCGACCAAAGCGCTGAATGTTGACCATCACGCCACAACGACCACGAGTATATTGGTGGATTTCAAATTCAATCTGCTCGAAAAAAAAATGATGACTCCGATTTTCAAGTTTTTGGTATCAAAATGACCGGGCACACGGGACTAGAAGAAAAATCGAAAAAAAATTGATAAATTCGTTATAAGGACGAAGTTATAGGCCAAAAGGTTGTTTGACCTTTGCAATATCAGGGTTTCACGGTTTTTCAAGTAAAACTCCCGAAAATAGTCTTAAATGAAAGAAAAGTGTCTAATCTTTGGGACAAAAAATATTCAAAAAATATTCAAACATATCAGATGTCTACAGGGCTGTAAGTACAAAAAAGTAGCGTTTTCAAATGAAACACGAGCGGAAAAAAATGTGCTTANAAATG
The DNA here is from genome assembly GCA_004367855.1 of Oikopleura vanhoeffeni. Classification (NCBI taxonomy): domain Eukaryota; kingdom Metazoa; phylum Chordata; class Appendicularia; order Copelata; family Oikopleuridae; genus Oikopleura; species Oikopleura vanhoeffeni. Next base: position 162,483 of record SCLH01000466.1, on the reverse strand, counting down.
CATTTTTTAATATGGCATGACTTTAATGAAAAGTAGTGCGAGCAAAATTTAATGTCAACATGAATTCACAATAATAATTGGAAGTTGCTAATTAATAAAATAAACTAAAAATGTTTATAATAATTTGATTAATCCAACATCAAAATCGACTAAAGCGGAGTGATTTAGATCTTAGTGCCTTTTGTCTGATGCGGCTGACAATTCAATCAAAATTTTATCAATTTCTAAAATAAATTTTAAATAAACTTTAACGGTTAATTTTTCTTAACATTATTACTCCATGTCCGAAATTTGTCTCTTTTTTTGCACTAATATATTTTCCTATTTAGGAAGCGCGTGTTAAAATTGACTACACAAGCCGAAATGATTGTAAATTCACAAGTGATTTATATATATAAAATATATCCTTTTTGGGGCGAATAGAAATCTGAAATGCCTTTTCAATTTTTACAATTTCAATCCCGTTCAATCGTTTGGCGAAAATTCAATTTTACGGCAATTATTTGTTCTACTATTTTTATAGGATCAAAAAAGTTGGTTGTACCAATAAATTCATTGTATTTATGTTTGACTGTTGTTAAGAATTTGTTTTGTCACCATCGGTATATAATAGTAAACCAATAAAAAGTCAATGGCACTTTTTCAAACCAAAATACCAGGTACGGGTACATAAACCGCATAATGCGTTAGTTTTGATACAAATTCATTCATTTGGACAGGCATTGACCATGTTAATTCTGGTATTAATAATAATTGATTTGCAAAGAAATCTTAAATTGGCAAAAAAAAATTTCATTGATCATAAAACTTTGATAAATTCGTCGTTTTTTCGATCAGTAATGCTTTTTTGTGTGAATAAAACTTTTTGATCAATTAGTACGCCACTCGTCGTTTGATTTTGACCGCAGTGAGAGTGGTCTCAAAGAAATCTTAAGTGAAATTTTGTTTCAAAATTTTCCAACTAATATTGTTTACGTTCAGCGGTCGCGATTTAAGGGGGTAGTCGTTCTGGTGACAATTTTTCTGAAGAGGAATGAGTATTATCTAGATCGCACGATAAAAAACCGTAGAGTTGGTGGATGGTTGTTCGTGCGACTGTTGTCATAGGAGTAGCTGTTTCCGCACCAGACGGCCCAAACTTATGAAAGCTTTTAGGTAACATTTTTCTGGTGTGAAAGATATCAAGATAGAGTTCTTTTGAGAACAATATAGGCTACATAATTACTACGAGGAAGTTTCTATAAAAAATCCTAGTACATACCCTAGCAATAACTCCAAAAATGTGAAGTTTTGATGTCACACCTAGGGTAAATTTTCTCAAAACTGTTAGTCAGAGAAACTGAGACAATACTGTGTTTAGCAGTTCTAGGAGCTGCAAATTTTGGACTTGTACTCCGGAATAACATTTTAATTTTTGTTGATCAACATCGAAATAGACACGCATAATAAAAAATATGCCAGACGAATTTTTTTAGCGAGTATAAAGAAGAAAATATGTACATCGGATTACAGTCAGGTGAATTTGTGGAATTTCATGAGTGGTGCTCAGATGAAACTAAACGGTGGCAAAATATATGTCTGAGCGCTACGATACGCCTCTTTAATAGTTTTAGCAGGTATTCCAAATAAGTTTCGGCGTGTAATAAATATGTTTTGTGTTGTTTGTTCGCCATTTCATAGAAAGATTGATAAATTTAACTCTACTTATGTTTCGCTACTAAAAGTCTTTCGCTAAAGCTGAAGGTCAAAAACCAACTTGTGACGTTTGTTGCACACATGAAAATTGGCTGTTTAGGTCGAAAAGTAAGAAATGAACTGTTTTTTAAAGTAGAAAAAATGTAATTATTAGTCTCAAACAATACATAAAAGATAGAGTAAAGAATGAACCCTATTAACTAGTGCAATGTTTGGTGTATAATAGCGATTATAGATCTATCATTATCGAGTAAAGATGTTTGTGTGAAAAAATACACTACATCAATCGAACGAGATTTTTGTCTACTATATGAAAAGGGTAGAATTATAAAGTATTAGGGGAGAGGCATGTGTTATTATCAGCGTGAATAGAAATTAATTACATTTTATTTTTGACACAAAAGAGGCTCTGGTTAGCACAGCAAAAGTGAAATTTTTATGAAATGTGTCTAACATTCTAGGATATGTGCTAGCACAGAAAAAACGCGCATCCTCAGAGATCGATGACCACCAACCAATCCGTTTTTTCTTTGCCGACTTAGTATATATCGTCTCTTACTTCAGGAACACGTTTTTTCACAGACACCCTCCGGCTAACTGTATCCTAATACCGTAATGTAATTGCTGATCGAGAGAAAAAATAAAGGGTCTTTATCAAGAGCTCATAAATTGATTTATACAGGCGCCAAGACTGATGAAAATACTTTTTCCTTTCCTTTTTCACCCTCGGGGTAAGAATAGTGATTTCTAGCTAAGTTATAGTTTTCGGCTATATTAATGCCAATATCATCTTTCTAGAGTTTATTCATTTTTGGGAGACGAGAGCACCGGTGAGACGCTCTCAGCCTAAATATGCATCGTTTACCGTAATGTACCGATACCTTACGTATATCATCTACGTAATGAAAAAAGATATTTCAAAAATTCTTGTTTTTTTTCTGCGAATCAGAAAATACCTCAAAGTTCGGTGTAAATGGGGCATATGAGAGTATTAATTAATTAATATTTAGTAGTACAGACGGCCAGAAAGAAGAATGCCGAGTGAAGAAATTTTCGTTTTAGATTGAAGTTATATCACGAAATGTTATGTTTTTATTGAAGCCGAAAGCTCAACTGACCCATGGAGAATTTTACGGGCAATTCTAGAGAAATGCTAAACTCAATTTTTTCTGTGATATAGCCGAAAAACTATATAAGCCGAAATAGTGCTATCTTACCCAACTCTCGGGACCTTTGTTTTCGAGCAACAAACTCCAACATACGTTCAAATATGTATAGTTTTATATCATTAAAATTGGCTCAATATAAATGAAAAAAATGCTTTTGTACAGAGTATTTTAAACCAGGACTTAATAAGTTCAGTATTTTGGACGCAGATCTTCGTCAGATTTACGCATCAATGACTGAGTTGTTTCAAATTAAGTTTAAATTCCGTAGAAAAGTAATAAGCGATTTTAGACACCCAAAAAAGCTGAAACGCCAGCTAATGTATTTTGTGCATTTTTTAAATAAATTAATTATGGAGTCCAGAGCCGAAACCGTGACAGCAAAGCATAAATTTTCGATACGATGGTTCCGTAGGACGGCTAAGCTGCAAAAAACGTTCATGTTCAAATTTTCAAATTTTTCAATTTTTCAGGCAACAGGTGCCACACTGATTATGGAATCTACCTGATTGGTTTTAACCTGCGATAAAAACTATGACGCTCAAAAAGCCTCGAATGACCCTGAATGCTCCATAGATTATACCGAAATGTGCATTGAGATTAGGGGTGATAGAAAATGAGAAAGCTCATGACCAGCAGAATTGGCCGACACATTATTTTGGTCGATTATGGGGGCACTTTCGGAGCATGATTAGGGGCACTTGTGCGTGTTATTCGGGAGCAGACAATATATGTGCGAAGGAAGATATGCAGTAGAGAGCGGGTCGATGAAGCGTTCGAAATGACGCGTTAATATTCATGGTTATCAATAGAAGAGAATACAGCCATAGTGTCAAATTGTGAACGATGAGAAGATACTCAAATATAGTGAGTGTGAAAATTAGAAGTAGTAAGCATTATCATTAGCGCAATCAAACAAAATTCTAAAAGAGCAGATAAGGAATTGCTATTTTCAAATATGACGTATTTAGACGCACTGTGAATGTTATGAAAAGGAAAACCTTAAACCCACGCAATTGCCGGCGATATAAGACTCTTGGCGATTTGTTGGGCACAAGAAAATCTTATGCTTACAATCAATGAATTGCGTATTTTTCATGTGGCGATATTGCAAATCGGCCGGATATTGGGCCCCCTGTACATACAGAAAATAGTAATTTTAATTGATTATGTAAATTCAATAAGTCATTTCATAATTAGATCTTGTAATCAAATACCTCAAGATAATTGCTATCCTTTTGCGTTTGTTATTAATAGATACAAACTAATCGCTCACGTATATATTTGGGTGCTTGTCGCTGCAGTCAAGATTCAGAGTGGCGCAGCAAATCACTTCAAATCCACCAAGCAAAGAGGAATCAAGCTTGAACAAATCAGAAGGAAATATCCGTCCAGGAGAAAATATCATGAAGATGAAATGAGTCGCTATTCTTACTCGCCCAGCAGGTTTAGTTATTGTGAACTTCAGCGATGTAACTGGTTTTAATTTAATTGGAAGTATAAAATACACTAATGATCAAGAGATTAGTAACCCAACATCAAGTAAAACCATACTTTAAATAGTTGAAATTTTTAAAGCAGATGAAAAATTCCTGACATTCTGAGAAATAATCGCGTCGGTACAAATTTCAATTGAAAATCAAACCGAAATATTTCTGGGGTCGATAGTAAATGTATACAAAGTAAAACGTAAGAACGTACATAGATTTTGTATAAAGATGGCGGTGAGGCGAAAGCACACATATATGTAGTCGAGAGTTAAAATTTAGCGAACTCAAGACGCAATAGTGAGAGATATACAAAGGTCATAAGCCTGTAGCGATGAGCTACAAATAGAGTCGTTTAACGTCCATGAATAAAATAATGCGTATAGTAATTGAATCAGTTAGTAAGAAAGGAAGGTGAGAACGTGTACACGTCTTACATAAGCTAAAACTTTGAACTATATCGTGGGTGTAGAAGGCGTAAGCCACTATTTCTTTTAACGTGTGATGTTAACGTTGGTGGCTACCATTGCTGACCAAAAAGTGATAAGGGATATAGGCGGCAGGATTCGAAAATGTGCTGACATTTTTGTAGTTTGTTTGGAGTAGTAAATGCAATTAAATATGAATTTTATATTATTGTAGATGAAAAATTCATCTATATATGATCTACGGAAAATAATTTTAGTTTGAACTGATCTAGAATCTCTTGTATTTAAAACAATTTTTTTAAGGAATTTCATACTTTACGCCGTTCCGGACAATAAGTGACTTTGTCGAGACTTGAGTGATTTAAAAATTAATATTTTTAAACGTATACACACTGTTGTAATATACAAGGACATCAAATAGAATCTCAATTAAGCATTCATAGCATATCATTAGTCAACATAATACCAACGTCCCACGCTAAATATCGGCTTTGCATTTCTCTCTAATAGTGGTTACAGGCGCGGTGATGCGAGAAGTTTGAAATGAGTTTCGGTTGCATAAGTGTGATAATAGGACTTTATAAGTTAAAACGTGAACGTCAGCCGCAACTTACGATTTCGAAATGTAACGACATCGTATCAGTACGAGATAAATATCACGGAAATTACAATGAAATTGATAATCCGATTCTGAATATTTTGAATGTATTCCATAATACGCTACATATGTTGTAATTTCTAGAGTAGAAAATAAACAGATAAGCTCCAGAGATCGGAGTTCAAATCACATTGGTACCTTGCTAACTTTATTATCGATGTTAGATCAGCCTTGTTAAAACTTGTTGCGTCCAGCAAATAATGCCACTAGTTTTTTCTGTTAACTTACTAGATTGTTCCAATTTTCAGTAATAAAAATAGGGATTTTGATGAGAGTCCGAATACGGCCCGCGATTTGCTTAAATAATCAAGTTAAGGATCTTACGGCAGCTTTTTTCTGTATTGAATTGTGCAACCTATGAAGCGGATCCACTTTAATATTCATTGAAAACCTACCCAGTGGAGTCTTTTTTAATTGCTGGTATGGATTATGTTTATCCCGTAATTACATTTCGATGAGAAAATTTTGTGTAAAAAAAGTTGGAACGATTCAATATTTGGTCACGGACTAGACGCACTAGGTTGCGGTTTAGTCGCATGTGTAGACTGGAGGTTTCTTGGCCCTAGAAAGTATAACCTGAATTTGGAGATAATTAATTATGGTTAACGTGTTCAAGTAACACGTAGTATTTACGATAGTGTACTCAAAAAAGAAGGAGAATCTGTTTTTCATAGGCAAGCGGTTTGCTCTCCGGTCTTGCTTTCGTTTTACTTTATTTTCCCATATTTTCTTGGTAAGAGGAAAAGAGAGCTAGTTTACATTTTTGGGGTGTAGTGATATTGTCATCGCAATCCCATTGATATACATTTACAGATTGATTACACTCTATGAAAACTAGAAATTTAAAAAAATAAAGTTCCACAATCAAAATGGAGATACCGTTTTTAATTATGCTTTTAAGAGATTTTTTGGTATTTAAGACTAAGGATCTTCTTTGGTGAACTATCTGAATTTACCCAGTCACTCAAATCGACCGGCAAGTGTACCTCGTACGGAAGTGAATTTTCGAAGAAGTATACTTTAAAAAATGCGTCATAAAGTTAGACTCAAACTGTTTTTTTTGAAACAATATCATTAAACCATGAGTTAATTTGGATTATAGACGGAGCTGGACGCCGAATATTAGGTTTTTGGACACAGTAATGGAACTATGTAACTAATACATAATGATTTATAATTTTTCAATATAATCGATTTTATTCGCCTACATAATTCATTCTATATTAACAGGCTTCCAGTTGACACAGTATCAAATACATACTCTCTATAAAATCGAAATGAGCACATCCATCAACCTAATAGTTTTGGCTTTTCACCTCCATAAACATTTCCATCTTTGCAATATGAGCAAATAGGTTGCAATATAGGTTGGAAGGAAGAAGAATATACACGTGTTTTACATGTGCGCGTTTGGCACGTATTTGCATTTTTTTTTAATGCGAATAGCATAGAAATCTGTTGTACTGTATTTTTAGAGTAAATTTTATAGATTAACAATTAAGTCAGAACATTTGGAGGAAGAATTAAAATATTATTTTAAATTGACTTTCGTCTATTAAGATTATTATATGGATTCAAGAAAATAAAGTTACCCACGAAAGTTCCCCTTATTTTTAATTTAAGAATTTGGGTCAGAAATTGCTCATCAACCGGAAATTCATGATTTGACCGCATATTTTTTGCTTTATCGAGTTAACACAGCAATGAAACCGAGAAATAATCTACACATATACCTCAATAAGGGTTACTTTCGTGGGATGAATTTTCACATTAATTTATCTGTGTACGTGACCCAACTTTCTAGTTTTATATAATATTTGAAATGTGATAAGGACGTTCTAGAATTGTCGCCATGGTGGTCACGCAGCAGGCTTGTACGATGAACTCGGTGCGGCGGCGATTTCGCTGTGTACATGAGCTATTACTGCCTGTCTCCTATACTTGTAAGAAAAGCGTAATCAAAAACGCATATTATTCACGCTTTTAGCGGTGGGGCCTAAGTGGGTGTTTGTCAAAGGGATTGTTTGCGTGTGTTTTCCTCTTTTTTCGTGGGTGAAGCAAAAAATAGGGATGGGGATGAAAATGCGGGCGGGATGCATCCCTTAAGTGATCCTCGGGATGCAACAGGGTCGACCAAAATATATTCTGATGAATTATTTGTGTAGATTAAAGAACGATCTAAATCTAAATGGCCTCTCTCAAACCGTTTGTTTCCTGATAAGATGAAGTACAAAGGAACATTTTACCAACACGGCTAACCTCATTACTGCACCTTTTTTTAGCCTCAATAATCTTTTTCCCAACGGAACTCAACTCAAAAACGTTTACTTTCTATTAGCGCGTGTTAGAATCCCAACTTATTGTTGTCTTGTGACTGGTCTTGAGTATTAGTATAGGAAAGGGTGCTTGGATATGGAACCGCTTAAATTGATGGAGCTCGGTGTTCGAATCACTCAAGCAATCACTAAGGATCAAGTATTGGTTCGGAACTAGCGCCGATAGAAGATAGTTAATCTTTTAAGAGATGGAGTTCAATTTGTAAAATATGATCCACTTCACTTCGGTAATATGATGTTCTCAATTAGAACTCTGAAAATAATTCAAGTGATAAAATATTATGTACTGAGTTGAATCCTCGTAAAAAGTTCGGATTGTCGAATTTGAAACGAACATAAAACGGTGTAAAGTAAATCGAGCGGCTTTACTGTGTCCGAAATTCTAAAAAACAGTAAAAATTGATAGTTCTATTATAAAAGTAGTTAACATTAGTTTCTGAAATAAAGTAACTCGCAAGTTCTTGATGCTTATTATCACTTAATACAATTAGAGATGAATGAAGGAATTAAACCCGGACCTTTCGCACTAAAGCGCTGACATTTGACCATCGCACGCCACAAGCGACCACGAGTATATCTCGTTCTTCCAAGTCTACTTGCAAAAGGTCGGAACTGCAACCTGTTTGTAGGATCTGTAAACTTTCGGTTTATGGTCTGCATTTCTTATTTCGATTATTATAGAGACGTAATGTATCAAAATTATGATTCATATTATATACTAGATTAGTAACTAGAAGGCTGTTAATATTAATGAAATGCCTTGCGTGGGTATCTGCGACTGCCTGTACGCTCGTCATCATGGTTCCCACTTCGCTATTACCGATAGGCATAGCGTATAGCCTATACGGTATGGCCTATACCGCGGTATTCGCATCCTTTTTCAATAACCTAAAACAAAATTTTTTTGAAAAAACCGTATAATTTCGATTTTATAATAGCTAAATTCAATTTTTGAAAAAAAAACACATAATGAAAATTATTGATCTTTTTTTTGTATGAATAATTATCAGAGTATGCGGAAATTGAAATTTCGAACATATGCCACATTATGTATTTATACATAAGCAAAATTAAGTATTTCAACATTCCCCACATTATGTGTTAATATATAATGTTAATGATATAACTTTCGGCTCTAGCGCATCTTATGATATTATGTTATATAAGTTATATCACATCTTTTGGCAATATAAATGGACCTCAAATAGATTTTTTTGAAAAAAGTTTAAAAACCAAAGAAATCTTTGTCATAAAATGATCCCAAAAATTCTCTACACAAATAAAAATCGGTACTCAGTTTTGAGTTTTGCAGTTTTTTATTTCAAATTGTCTGAGAAAATGTTATAGCATGATAGTAATTTATTCATAGAAAAAACTTTGTGAAAGACATTTATTTCTTAGTCACATGAGAAAAGTGTGGCCTTTATTTAGTCGTTTTTTCCTGAATCTCTTTCTCACTAGAGGTATTAATATTTGTCGGGATTTCCCCCCCTTATTTTGGCCGTTTTTATGTAGAACCTGAAATTTTACGACATAAATTGGTTTCAAGAAAATATCAGAATTTGATTAGCCAAAAATTCTTTTAATTAAAATTTCGAAATTTTCCACCATTTATTTTATTTTTCGAAATTTTTTACGCAGAAGTTAACTAACGTTCAATTTCAGTAGAATCAAAGCATCGCAAAATTTCATTAATGATATTTTAATTTCAACTGCGGTCAACACATTTTACTAATGATCTTTGATAGCCAAACACTTTCGACATTTTGGTCACTTCAAGCCCCAGTTACTAACCAAACTATTAAAGTTTCGGCTTCGAAAATGGATAATTCATCTTGATGACCACTTTTTTTGGTGAATTAACCGATTAATTTTGGCCGGTAATAACGTGACCACGGTTTCATGAATAGCGGACAGCAACAGGAAGTTGTGGCCTAATTGTGAACACTATATTTTACATTCAAGATCAAGTGATAAATTTTCAGACTTCTAACGGGTATCATTTTCGGTTAAAATTAGTTTGAAAATAATGCACCATGGCACAGTTAATACCAAAAACTTGAGTGTACATTTTTGGTCAATTTTTAAAATGTATGTATATTTTGAACAAAAATAACGTAGGCAGAAATCTGCCCTGCAATTATAATTTAATATAGTCCTCGCTGCCTACCGACCCAAAAAAATGGACCAGCAACATTGTAGATCACAATTGCCATATTTTCTAGTTGATATATTTCATAGCCAGTTTTATAGCCATATTTTTTAACTCATAGCCAGATGCGTCAAAATATTTTCACAAAGGAAACTCAGTTTCGTCACGTAACTTACGTGATATGCGAAAATCCCTATCACTTCAGCTATTTTAATTAATAAAAAATTTCGATTTGCAAATAATTAAATTTTTTTGTGAACCGTTATCAAAATAATGATTTTTGGACAATGCAGCTGATGTGAAATGGTTCTTGAAAAAAGAGAAATTCGTGTGAAATAAAAAAAATTTACTTGAGTAATTTTACCAACTAATGAGCTCGTTAGATTATCTTTCAGCCTATTCATAAAGGGCCTCGGTGCATTTTTACAGATACCAGATCTGGGCTCTTGGAGGAAACTTTCACTTGGATATATATCTTCCGAGTTACCATTCAATGATGAATTCATCAATTCAGGCAACTTTTGTAACTAGCGCGAATTTTTGGCATCTATAGCTATATTTAAGAAAATTTTGAGTTCGGAATTTAACTTTCTCGAATTCCAGAGAAATTATTGAGAACTTGGATAAAATCCAACATAAAAAAAATGCGTTATTTTTTTGGTTCAAATTTTTTTTTCATATTTTTCCAAATCAACGAAAAAAACTCTACAAATAGCCTACTTTAGTTTTCGAACGTGGTGACCACATATCTTTTCGTTGTTCTTTGAAAAACCATATGACATGGTTTAGTGATTTTGGTCAAAATAATAAGAATATTTTTCGAAATTTTTCTCATTTCTTGTTCAACAAATTTTCAAACTAATTTTTGGCGTATCCTCAGCTGAAAATATGTTCTTCGCTCTGTTTATATCCCTAGCAATCATACTTTTTTAATGGAAAAATACGGTTGCAGCCGAAATATACTTTAACCCTACGACTCATAGAGCCATAAAAGTGGCTTTTCACTTTTTTTGAAAGGACCGGAAAGGGACAAAAATAAACGAAATTGGAAGTTCAAGGTTCAAATGCCCATAGGAGTTAGCAATGTTTTCTGACAAAAATGATACGAAACTTTTTTTGATGACCGTTCGAAATATATTTTATTCCTTATTTTTTTCCGGATTTCTCTGCAATTTTTTTATCAGCTTTATTCTCACAATTTATTTTTTTAAAACAAACCAAGGTCTTAAATACTCAGTTTTAGAATTCGTCTTGACCTCTTTGAAAAAAATAATAATTGTTCTACTAAATGTAGAACTTTTTATTTCTTTATTGTTGAAACCAGAGAAAAATGCTAATGACATGAGGAAAGCGCGGCATTGAATAGTAGCGCACAATATTGATTTTACCACTACATTTCACACTATCAGAGGTGAGAATTATCGTTTCATAGACGAAACCGATCACAGTATTTCAGAATCCGGAGACCAGGTTTAAGGACATAAGTATTCACTTTAAGTTTAGATTTTACTAGCATCTCATTTATTAAAAATCGTAGTGGTTTTCTGCTAGACAACAGTTGAGTTAACTTTCACTTTTCCACAGCGGAAATTGAGAGGATAATTTGATTTTATATAATATAATAAGTAATATAAATAATAATTCCGAGTCTATCCCTTTTATCTAATGATTTCAAAACAATTAATTCCTCACACCTAAACTTTCACTAATACTGACTTCAAAGTCAAGCCACAAGAAAGTGGCTCTCATGCCTCTGGGGGATATCAATACTCTATGCGTCTAGGGTTAAGGGTATCCCTGCTTCCTACATTTTCTGCAGTTATTATGTCATAAAAATCGCACCAAATCAAATTGTTTATGTTATGAAGCATGAAACAACCCGAATGACCACAAAAAAATTACGAAAATTTGCGTTTTTCGATTTTTTTCTAAATATTTTTTTCAAATATGTTAACAAAGAACGTTTGTGTCAATTTGACAACTAAAACTTCAAATATCAGGTTGAACGTAAGCCAACTTTCTCTTCAGGTTTTCTTTTGAAACTACTTTCGAAAAAATCGAAGCACATATTTTTTTCGGAAATTTTTCCCGTGACCTTGAAAAATAATTTTTTTTGTTTTGGGCCGAAATTTGACAAAAACCCCACCTACAAAGTTCTGTTTGTTCAGAGCTAGCTTTTGCAAAACTTTGAGTAAATTTTGAAATTTAACCTAGGAGGAGATAGATTTTCCGATGAAAAAAGTCCAAAAACCGGTATTTGACCGGTTTTTACGTTTCTAGAATAATATAGCACTAATCGACAAAAGCTTACCTACAAAAGTTTTGAATTATTATTCAGGTTATGTTAAAATTTAGGTTTATTTCAAAATATAACCTCAGAGGAGTAGGAATTTCCGTTTTGGCTTAGGTGGCTCTGTGCACGCTTATGTGTGACGGGTGTGGTCAAACAAAAAGTTTTGGCAAATTTTTTTCGCAAGTTGAAGGCTAGTTCTACAAACTGGCTAATCGAATTATATCTTCGAGGCCCTGTTCGGCTAATATTTTATCGAGAATATGTCAAATTAGGAGCAGGATACCCTTAATTTTAAGCCTCTTTAATCAAAAATTAAAAATATTTCACCGAGACTTGCCAAATTGGTAGCCGACCCATCCACCACGTAATTAATAAATTTAAAACTCATGAAAATAAATATTTCTTTCGATGGAAGTTTAACTTTGCGATTTTTGACGTAGAAAATCATATGAAATAACATTAATATAAATTTCGAAGGTGGGCGAATACCATTTTTTGAAGCTTCTAATTAATAAATAAGAAATTTAATGGAATTTAGACACCTAAAGTAGCACAAACGCGCGTTTTTTGAGTATTTTTCAAAAGACGATTTATAAAGTAAAAATAATCGATCTGAAAAAAACAGATTAACAAATTATGAAAGTGGCAAAAAGTTTCCCATGAAGACAAAAAATTGGAAAAGTGCAAATTCTGCCATAATCACCGAGGCCCTTAAGGGGGTCTCAACGGTTTTTAAATCAGGTTGGACAGTAATAACTACACCAAATAGCCTCAAGAAGGCACAAAATTCATTTCTGCTCTTATCATAAAAAAAATTTCGAGATTTTTCTCAAAATTTTCGAGTTTTTTTTAGATTTTCTAAGTATTTTTTTGGGAAACATAACATAAACGTCAATTTTAATGAAAATTCTAAAAATAAGTAAAGTGAGTAGCAACTTTTTACTTCAGTTTTGCAGAAGCTTCAATTTGAGGATACTATTTGGTACAAATCGGATAAAAATAATTTCTAGAAACTCCAAAAATTGACTTCTGGTTGAACTAAATGCAATTTTCTATTAATAGGAGCAATGATTAAAAAAAAATTCCACTGGGAAATTAGAAGACATGTTTCCACCGTATTATATCAATTAAAAAAAAAATTCGAGAAAATTTCGTTTCAGTTTGGATTATTCACATTTCGATTATTAAATCATTTCCTTGACGTAAGCAGATTTTTTGTTCATGATATGAGCTTTCATTTGATGGCTGCAATAATACATCAAAATTTTTTTCTAGAAATCATGAAAAATTGGACTTCCGGCTGAAGTAATCTGCAGTTTCTATAAATAGGAGCGTGTTTAAAAAAAGTTTCCACGAAAATAAGAAGACAGATTTTATCCGAATAATACCAAATTTAAAAAAAAATGTGTATCGAGTCGTTTTTGAGAAAACTGAGGCTAAAAAGCTAAAAATTCATGAAATTACGGTTTTTTCATTCATTATTCTAGAACAAGTCTGATCGAAATTTCGCAAAATATTTTCGATAACTGATCAACCTGAGTAGTAATTGTTATTCTTACAAAGTGTAATTAACGCCGGTTTCCGAGATAAAAGACACTGAAGTCAAAATTAGTGTTTCTAGAACTCTACTCCCATTGGTGCTGTGGTGCTCAAAAAACTCTTTTTTACTTTGGTCGGGAGCAATGGATAGATCTTCATTTCAGGGCTTTCAAATTTCTATAACTGTGTTTCGTTTTCTTCTGAGCCCCGATCTAAAATCTAAAACCGTTGAGTACCCCCTTAAGTAGAAAAATTTGACTTTTTTGAACTTGATTCCATATTTTTTTCGCATCATTTTGAATTTATGATTTTTTTTTTTGATCTTTTTCACTTATTTAATTACATTTTAATAAAAACGGTTTTTATTTCATACTAAGTACATGTAATTGAAATGCCCACGCTTTTTATGCGGAGGTTCATTGGTAGATAGTTGTTTGATTTTTTTCCTCAATTATTGATGATTGATATTCATTTAATCCCTGTGAGCACAGAGCCACAATTGTTGCTCAAACATACTTAAAATCATTCAAAAAAGGCAAAAAACGGGATCGTAGAATCTTTTATTTCAAACACATTATTGAAAATTTCGATTGATTCCAAAAAAATAATTGAAATTTTTTCCGAATGTTTGGTTCCAGTATTACGGGGAGTTGATTTATTAAAATTTTTTGCCTATGTTTGACTTCCGGAAAAATTATTTTGAAACCAGACATAAAATACAAATGTGAGATTAGTTATTTTTTAGGAAAGTATTTTGTGCATGCATAACAGTTAAAATGAAAATTTATTGGTATTTAGGGGCAGAATTTTTTTTATGAAAAAATTTAATTATAAAAGTGAATTTAAGCAATCAAAATTGTCCACAGTTGTACTTCATTACCATATTTACTTAAAAATGATAGAAAAAACTTTATTGGGAAAAATAAACATTTTTCATCAAAAATCATGATTTTTCCATCTAAATTTTTGACTCATTTATAAATTACTTTTGGTTTATGAGATATAAATCAAAGCGGACAAAACTATGACGTAGGCCTTGTGCATCGTTTCCGACAAAATGTAACTTGTGAAGACAAATGTGACCGTGTATCACGTGATATGGTATACCTTGCTTTTCTCACTATGTTTTCTAGAACTAAAAATTTAAATTCTAGAATATAAAATGTAGGATGCAAAAATATTACTTTTCAACTTCCTTATGCAGAAGGATTGATATTCCAACTGCCTTAAGTTTTCTGTAAACAACGTTCAAAGTAGAGCCATAATTGTCGCTCTGGTGCCTTAGCGGAACTTTTTTATATATACCCTCACAAGGGGTATATGCTCAGAAGGGTTAACGAATTTATCCTGATTTAGGTCCGCATTTTGATGTGTAGATTGAGGAGTTGCAGAGAATGTTTTTTGGTCGTTTTTAGACTTAAGATTTTTTTTAGAAAATTTTCAAAAAAAAACGATTTTTTGGTGAATTTTTTTGAGATTTTACAGGGGTGCCCCGACCCAGTTTAAGCGAACCCGTATGAAGAGCAAGAGGGCTGATTTTTTGCCAAGTGAAAATTAAGCGTTTTTCGGTTACCTGTTTTTTGCATGAGGGTCGGCGACCATTATTTGCCCTCAATCTGAGCAGTCCCCAACCTACACAACAAAATGCGGACCTAAATCAGGATAAATTTGTTTAAGGGATATCTCAAAAAATATAACCTTCAACCATTAAACATCAGTTACCCGTAATTTTTATCAATATTCACTATTTACATATTATAGTATTTTCTCAATTCGTCGGAGATGGTGACGATTACGAATCGAAAGAATACGCCGATGATGACGCCGGCATCCTCCGAGGCGGGCGTCAAGACTCAAAACGAACTGGCGGTAGAAAACGAATGATTCAAGGTCTGTCAAGTAAAACATTTGAGGAATTTTCAAATTATGGCTGCTGGTGCATGGAGAAAAAGGGACATGGGCCAGTTGTGGATGAGATTGATTTTGCTTGCATGACTCATACCAAATGCTGGGGATGTGCAGAAGCTGTAGAAGGTGATTCCTGCGATGGAATTACCACCGGGTACAGATGGAAATTTATCAAAGACAAGGCAACGAAATCAGCGGTTGGAATCAAATGCGGTGAGTTGAAAGTTTCAACTTGAAACTGATTTAATCCATGACAATTTTTTTTTGCAATGATATATCCCTTTATCACTTTTTGGTCAGAATGCGTAGGCACGACTCCTTTTAACGTGTGATTTTAACGTTGTGGCTACGCATTCTAACCAAAAAGTGTTAAAGGGATATCATCGACGATGATTCATCGTGCGTGAAAGTGTTTGAAGTTTTTAAAAGTTATTTACATTTTTATAAGGTGGTGTAGTTAGTCAAAAAAGTCACTTCCCAAACAAATGAGACAATTAAATCTTTCATTCACTGACTATTTTATTTAGCGCGCGAGGACAAATTTTAAAATTCCGCCTCAACTGATTTTTCCAGAGTGAATCCTCTAGAGTGGTGATAGATTTTAGAAAAATATCATCACTTTGAAGATGTCCTAATACACGAAACGTCAGTAAAATCAATCTTATGATTTTGGAAAAATGCTCAAGAAACGATAAAATTGTAAAAATATGTGGAAAAGGTCGCCCCTCCGACGCCTTAACCNTTTTTTTTCATTATTTTGAGTTTCATAAAAATCACTTGTGAAAAAATTATTCTTCGTATAGAGACTGCAGATAAAATAAACTTATATCAAACGAATCCTCAAATACCCTCCTAAAAACTTGCTTCCTCAGAATTTCGATATTATGTATCGTTTTCACACAATTAATTTTTTAAGATATTTTGACAAAAACCCCCAAAAAAAGTAGGAAAAAATAACTTTTGAACGGCTCATTGTATAAAATTTTCAACAATATTTTTGGAAATAAAATTGCAAACTCTATGACATAATTGAATTGTAGGTCTGTGAAGATGTTATTTCTGCGCCGTTTTGGCTCCCGAAAATTTTTTTGCCTTTAGATAGTCAAAGGGTGTGAGGTGGTTAAGGAAATTGTGGGTGCAGTAGTTATTTTCGACCACGGTCTCAAATACGGTAGTATTTTTCTTGTATCCGACCATCCAGCACATGAGAAATTGATTGCAAGCAAAAAAAGTTTTTTACTATCGAATAACTAGTTCTAGAATATCGGATTTCCTTGCGAAAATAATTTATTTATTTAAATTTCTAGACGTAGGAAGGTCTCAAATTACGAAGAATAATAATCACAGCAAAAAATAACCTTAAGTGAAAGTATTTCAATATAATTGTTAAGATTTTTGCCCTTTTTTCGATATTTCAATTTCAAGCCTAACCAATGTAATAATGGCGCATAGTAAATCTGCATAAAATAGTGATTGCGGGAATTCTGACAGAAATTATTCTGATTCAGAGCAGGTGAGAATTTCACTTAGAGAATCAAGAATGATTTATGAAAAAGAGAAAAAAAATTGTACCGTTCGTGAGTTTAACTTCCGTTTGTAAAAAAATGTTCATTTTGCCTATATTTAACTATAGCCATGCATTTTAAAAATAAATTCTCGGCGAATTAAGTTGAATTAAAAAAAAGGTTTCTCAGGCTACATTGTAGAAAATGTTTTTCTGACAAATAATATCGGTATAATGTAATTTTCGGATACGTGGATATGAAGTTGAACTTTAATGATGAAAAAAAGCAGCAATTAGGTTTTATGCATTTAGCGGTTGGGTTTTTAAATATTTTTTATAAATTTATCACTTTTATACATTTCAAGGTTACGAACTAAAATATACAATTGGAAAAAAAAATTTTCACCAAACTCTCATAAAAGATATTTGAGTTTTAAAAAGGGCTTATTTTCCCCAAGCACATTGTATTTTTCCGATTGTATACAGTAATTACTCTGTTATAGTTACCCCTATTATAGTTACCCTTTATCTGTTATAGTTACCCTTTTGAGAGAAGTTCATGTCGTTTATCTGTTATAGTCACCCCTCAAAGAAAATCTCAAAAACTCAAGACTTTCAAATAACATTTTGATTTTTTTTCAATTTGACTTGGCAGAAAAAAAAATCCAGAATCTCCAAGAAAAAACATGTTTTCATTACTGCGCAATAAGTCTGAGACTCCTAGACTTTTTCGATAGCCTAACCGACGGGTTTCAGTTTTTAAATATTCAAGCAAAAAATATTGCTCCGAAAAAACATATTGTCGAGCTTTGATCGGCCGACCAATCAGAAACGCTCGTTTAGAAATGATGAGATTTTTTCTTAAAAATCCATCAACCACCTAAGTTTTGAAGATAGATTAAAATTTTAATGTTGATGTTGACCACAAAGGACATGCGCAGAGCTCCGAGGTTCAGTTTATCTACAAAAAAAAAATTTTGCCGTTATTTTAAGGGTCTCACAAAAATCCATCAACTCTTCAAATTTTCTCGACAGAAATTTGAAAATCAAACAACTAACACACTGAAGAGCATGCCAAGATTCCAAAATTTTCATTTTTGTGTCTCGTTTTTTTGAAAACAGCGATTCAAATCCTCAGAAATCTCAAATTTTGAAAAATATTATAAAAAAATATGT
>SCLH01000466.1:133101-143700 GCA_004367855.1 Oikopleura vanhoeffeni | reverse complement strand
AACCTCATTGCTGCTTTTTCTCTTCATTGAAGGTGAACTTCATGTCCACGTATTCGACAATTACATAATACCGATATTAATCGTCAAAAAAATTCTCTACATCTACTACTATCTGTAGTTTCTAGTCTGATATCTAGTCTGATTCTCTAGTCTGATAATTTTTTTTAAAATCATCTTAATTTGCCAAGAATGTTTTTTGAAAATTCATGGCTATAGTTAAATATAGGCAAAATGTACATTTTTTACAAACGAAAGTTCAACTCACAAACGGTACATGCGATTTTTTTTCTCTTTTTCATACTTCCCCATCATTCCCGATTCTCTTAGTAAAATTCTGATCTGCTTTGAATTAAAATAATTTCTATCAGAATTCTCGCAATCACTATTTTATGAAAATCTACTGCGCGCCATTATTACATTGATTACGCTTAAAATTGAAATATTGAAAAAAGGGCAAACATTTTAACAATTATCATGTTTAAATACCTTTATTTGAGGTTATTTTTTGCTGTGATTATTATTCTTTGTAATTTGAGACTATCCTATGTCTAGAATTTTAAATAAATGAATTATTTTTGCAAGCAAATCCGATATTCTGGAACTAGTTATTCGATAGTAATAAACTTTTTTTTGCTTGCAATCAATTTTCCATGTGCTGGATGGTCGGATACAAGAAAAATAATACCGACTTTGAGACCGTGGTCAAAAATAACTTCTGCACCCACAATCTCCTTAAATGTGCCAGGCACACATTGTGCCTATTGAAAGTTTACACACAAAAACATAAAAGAATTTTGACAAAAAAGGCATTCTAATAATGGCTCAAAAAAGAAAATATTTTTTGTTCTTATACAGGTAGGTTATAAAATTAAGAAAATAATAATTCATAACTGATGAAAATTTCGGTATAGTCATCGAATTTATAGGATTTTAACCAATGCGGTTATTTTAACATGAATTTATCATGTATTAGATTATTTCATTAAAAAAGTTCGTCTGATGTTAACCATAGTACAACCAAATTAAAACTGGGGTCCAGCGATCGGATTTTTTTGAAAATTTGACTAGGTCGGGTCGGTTCGATTTTTTTTCTGAAATTTTCGACCCGGAAAAATTCGATTCCTGCTGAGTTTTCCATCAGAACATCTACTTACAGTTAATCAAAATTTTGAACAAATCATTTAAAATTCGAAAAAAACATCGCACATTTTTGCTTAAAAAAAGTAATTTTTTAGAACTTGATTTGGAAATAATGTTCGGTTAAGTCATCGAATTCAAAGCATCAAACTGTAAATATTTATTATACAATTACGTCAAACAAGTAATTTCAGTCTTTTTAGGTCAAACTTATAAATGCGGTTATTTTTACATGGAATAATTGTAAATTTGATTACTCCATTAGAAATTCCGATTGTTACGAGTACAAACAGTGAACCATATATTCGTCGTTAGAACTTCTATTTTTGCTTAGTTGATAAATAGGTGTAGTACTACCGTATTAGCTCGTTTTATGCAATAAATGTTATTTGAAAGCATTTCAGATTATTATTTAGGCTAATTTTATTAATAAAAACCATTTTTTTAGTCGACAAAGATCCTTGTAAGAAAGCGGTATGTGAATGTGACGCTGCGTTTGCCATCAATCTAAGAAATATGGAAACAGTTTGGGACCAAAATAATAAGTAAGTTATTTTTGATGAGGGATTTTTTATTTATTATCATTATTGGTATATCTGCAGTCATAGTATGAATCATACTGTATGATCTTCATAGTATAAACTTAACTTTGAAAAGGGCTAAAAATTGGCGCCAGTTAGCAAAAGCATGCAGTTTTTTAAGATAATGAGAAGTAGCTTATTTTGAATCTGGGTTTTTGAGATACGAAGAAAATTTTGATTAAACCATACAATACAAGCTTTTGTTCCCAAATTGTGTGTTGGCAGCAAATAACTATTAATTTGGCTTGAGACACAGGTTCATTACAATATTTATATTGGGAACCAAACTCAAATTTACGACGTGATATTATAAAACACCATTAATTTCTACGGGTTTCGCATCGCGTAGGTTAGAAAAGCGAGCGCAGGGCGATGTTTCCAAGATTAGTATTGTACTATGCAAGATAACTCATTCTGCTCGCAGTATCTGGCATTTCAGATGAGTCTTGTACTACACTGATAAGGTGAAAGGAATGTGGAATTAAGAGACAGATGTTGTTTTCTTCTACGACAATTTAATCGTTTGCTCTGATTGGCTTATAAATAGGCGTGACTGACCATCACAAAATTATTATTATGGAATGACATTTTTAAGTTTTTTGAGTGGTAATGGTTTTATAAAGGCTCAATCGCCACGTTCGTCATTTTTGTAATAAATAAGGTATTTTTTTTTAGGATACCCCACCAGTTTTTCTCCTGCCATTTGAGAACGGAAGGAGATAATCACAAACGGATTTCGGCACCCAACAGCCAAGGGATAAATAAATGACCAAAATTTTTTTTAATTTTCCAACGGATGTCCGGTGATACCGGAAATTGACACCCCACGTTTCTTCGCAAGCCAAATTTTTCAACACTTAGTACACTTTTTCTCAAGAATTTTTTCGGTGAAGAAAATTTTTTGTCATTGACACACTTAAAGGAGTCAAATTACACTCTTTTTCGTATCTTAATATAGGGAACCTATGACCTGAAAAATATATTCACGCTGTGTAGTTTTTAGAAAAAATGTTTGGGCAGTAAAATTTATTGTCAGTGGGGAAAAACTGGTGGGGTATCCTAAGAAAAAAGTTACCTAATTATTCGTTGATTTTGTAAAACATTTTAACACAGTTACGATATTAATTTCATACCATTAAACACAAAATCAGCCTATAAAAATAATTGTATCTCAATTCAAACTTTTGCTGGGCTGAAATATTTGAAGCAGAGTTCGGCAGACCGAAAATACTATCGAGATCGAAGCAAAAAAAATTGGTCCGATCTGATATGATCTCTAATCGGCTAAAAAAAGTCCAAAATTTCCATCTGATCTGATTATATCGGATCGAAAAATAGATCCGATCTGGTCTCTAATCGGCTCGAAAAAATCCAAAATTTGAACTTAATCAGATCAAATGGGATTCGATCTTATTCTGCCTACCCCTGATTTGAAGGTTATTCGCAAGAAGAAGATTATTTTTTTAGAAACATGGTATGTCCTACAAAAGCGCCCAAAGAAGATTCACCCCTTTCTCGGGGAGTCATTGATCCCTTCAAGGGTCGAATGGACAAATGCTGTGGCGATGAAGTTTTCAAATTTCCATTTGCCTCTCTCAACGGAGCTCGTGCTTGTTGTGGTACCAAAACCTACGCAACCGAAGTCATGGAATGCTGCAATAATGCGGAAAGTGATGTTAGAAGTCTTGGATCATGTTAATTTTGCTGATAAAGCAAATCTTACGGTAATTTTTATATTTTATATTTGTACCCACAACCATATTTACATAGTTTTTTAAAATGGGTTGTTTTGCCTGAACTATAATTTAATATATTTAAAAAAAAATGTAAATTGTGGCGGTGGGTTGTTCTAATGTTTTCAGCAACATACTTCCAACCTGTGTACATTTTCAATCGATGATTTCCAAAAGAGGAAGTGAGAAACCTTTCAAATAGGTACTTTTTAAACAGCCTTATCCATTCTGTTCAAATATGTAAATTTAAAACTCAAATGAAATAGTTGTAAAACTGATACAACTTTGGATAACAGAGCAGACCTCGGATTCTATTGGAAATTTTTGATTTTTTGAAAAAACAAATTGAACGTTTTCAATGGGATAAGAGGGTTGATACTCTAGATCGCGGGGTCTTTATGGACAAATAAAGGTCCTTATTTGTTTGCTTCTTGTAAATAAAGTTTATTTAACTAACAAAAATTCAAAGTATTTATTACGGCAGGGTTATTAATTGGGCTTATGACAAAAATTCAGGAGTCTCTAAGTCTGAAAAAATTGAGACCACAGTGCTCTGACCACTATTGGGACCAAATTTTCATCGGGCGTATTTTATCACTAAAAATCTGTTTCAAAAAACTAAGCGCAAAATGATAAGGCTTAATAACCATGTGTTTATGCAAATTAAAGATTAAACATAATCACTGATTTCATAATAATAAAAATAAAAACAAAATTGGTCAGCTGGAAGAATAGGAAGAAGTTCATAACGCATATGGTGTACCAGATTAATCAAGTAATTACTTTCGAGATAAAAAATGCCCTGTAAAATTTTCCACAAATCTTTCAAAATTTTTGATTGATTTAAAAAAACTTTACCGAACAATTCGGTTATTTTTTTAAAAAAAACTTCGAACAATGTGGATAGTACAAAGTTCAATGTTAGGGTTAGGGAAAATTTTTTCGACTGATTTAATCATTCCAATTTCTTATAAAAGTCGACCTCACAGCTGGCAGAATGCACAAATTGAGAAGTACAGTTTTTGACAGTCCAATTTGACAAATCTCTCAATTTTGGGTCTTGTCGATCAACAGTAAAATTAATTCTCGGTAAAGCACCGTTTGGTCGTGGAGTAACTACTCTTGTGATAAATTCCTATTTTAACATGAAATATTAGTGTATTTTTTTTGACCATTCGAAATGTGATAAAGATGAGGTTTTTCGTTTGACCCGGCAACCAGTTTTTTTTTTTCTGGTTGGGAAAATCAAACATTTCTATATATTACTAGGAATTAATAATGAGTTTTATAGATTCAATTGCAGACTTTACCCACTTACGGCGCGGTTTTTAAATTATTTCTATAATGTGATTTTGACATCTGGTAATATTACCGAAAGTTTTCACCGACAAAAACTTAGTTTTTTAAGCAGCTGATAAACTTTCATTTGAAGTTAGTCTTTTGATTAATTTAAATTCAAACGATTTTTCTCAGCAATTGATACAAGCCGAATTGTTTAAGTCTAAAATGATCCAAATTAATTTCGGAAATTATTGAAATTGATTTTAATGAGTAAAATTGATTATAAATATCGATTTATGGCTATAGTTAATTCTATTATTATTTACATTGAGAATTTACTTTAATAATCTTACTTTAACTTTAAGTCTGCTCCCTCAGTATCTTGTTACACCACACGATATACACATGGGTGTTTCGCGGAGCCCATAAACCCTGCCCCGGTAAAAAATAATAGAGTTAGAAGTGTGTGGCTTTTGCCGGTTACTCCCGTAGTGTCTTTTGCGCCATCGATGGCCATTATGGCCTTAATCGCAATTTAGGAACCCTCATCACTTCAATCATGTATGAATGAAAAATTACAAAGTGATCGATCGACTATTTGAATAAATTGCCCGGTTTTGTGCGTTTTTTTTCGAAAAATTTTTACTGTATTACCAGTACTTATTTTTGCAAAAAAAATTTAAATCATCAAAAAAAAAGCCTTTGAGCGGGACCAGAAAAAAATTCTAAGACCTTTTTATTATTACACCATAGCCCCAAAGTGATCACGTGACCGTAATATTCAAGGATAAGTTGGCCAAATAGTACTGTTTTTTTCAAAATTACTTAAAATCAATTTTTGAAAGAAGTGACAGTGGTTCTTTGAAAAGCTTTTAAAGACTTTTTCTTTTCATTAACCAAAGACCAAAAAACATCACGTGACCTTCAAATTAGGAATAAGGTTTTGGTGAAAGTGAACAAATAGTGGATCAAATACAACCGAAAATGAACACCTTTGATATAATGAGAAAAATGTCTTAAAAAAACGTTGAAGTTGACCCTGGAATTTTTTTGACGTCAATTTGAGTAACTTTTTAAATTACTGAATATGCCTTTCTTTCAAAATTACTACAAATCACGTAAAAGACCCCTTAAAAAGATCGTCAGGAATTTCTACAGCACTTTTATTGCATTTAAATTGGCTCCGTTTAAAATAGAGCATTTCCTAGAAGTCCAAACTTCCGGAAAACTGATAACATAATACTGCGTAGGCGAAAGAAAAGAAGAGAGGATTGATAAATTATTTTCATGCGCTCAGATAAATCCATAGTTTTACAGAATATTATTTTACATGAGAATGGTGTGAAACATTCCATTTTTTTTGCAGATGCAATTACCAAATTGGTGGCGGTTTTAATATTTAAAATATGAAAATGTCAAATTACCCTAAAATTTCGTGTTATTTATGCACTTGTTCTGAGAATCGGCAAAAATGAGAAGAAGTTTTTAATTTTCTTATTCAATTTGATAACTTTTTTATAAACTTTTTAACAAATTGTTTTTATAGGACTGTAGCAGAAATTCTTTGAATAATACGATCATCATTGAAAAATATATGGTTGATAATGAATGTTTGGTTATAGATGCTCAATTCAAGCGCATGCGCCATCGATGGCGCAGAAGACACTACGGGTCCAGAGATTGGTCGGCCACTCACGGGAGTTAATTAACGAAAAGTGTTGAAATAAATTTTATTTTTCAGTAAGGACTCGGCTACACTGGATATTTTATTCTATCCGTTTATAGATCAAGTTTTTCAATGTCCAACCAGTATTTTTTACGCTGAACTTAATTCACTTGACATCCGTTTACGTAAATTTTTTTCTGTCACCGGATACTTTTGGAAGTATTGTTTTATAAAGCTTATAGATCAGATTTTTCGATTCCGATCATTTCCCTTTTTACAGTTTTTTAGAAGATTACTTAGTACTTCTTTAATCATAATCTTATATAATCAGAATCTTATACACTCTCACCTAAAAAAGTTTTATTTTTCACAAAATATTACTAAAATAGGCAATTAAACTCGTTTTTGACGAGGTTTAGTGTTCAATATTAAATGGTTTAGGCAGTTGCCGACGAAAACCCCTTTCGGACTTCAAGATTATGGATCAGGCACAATATTTTAAAAAAAATATGAGTAGTTTTTCCATGATTAGAACTCTAATTTGTTTTGCAATAATTTGAACAGGATTTTGAGCTGAAACCCTGATAATATTTTTGTCCGAACTTTGGGCTGGAGAAGATAAGCATTAGTATCCTTGTAAACTTTGAAGTCTATTAACTCTATTTACAGTATGTCAGAAGATAAAGACCGAGATTAAATTATTATCAAATTATTTTAATAGCCGGTTTTTATCGAGTAATCTTGTTTGACGATAACCATAGCCTATGGTCCATAGGAATAATTTTACTTAAAATATAAGTAATAAATATCAAATATTTATTATTTTACGCTTTTGCATCGTCATGCTACATTTTTAACCAAACAGAAGTAACGATATCTGTAAAGATTCAGAATCTACAGTTTTTAAACCGTGCTGCGCGGTTCGTGCAGAATTTTTTTCTTGTCATCATCAGAATAATGAAAACTGTTGTCTAAGGTCTCTGTTTTTTTGAGCTCAGAAAAAGATCAATTTTTCTGTCTGACATCACAGTGGTCCATAAAAAATAATCGCCCATGGTTTCTTATAAGTGCTTCGGTAGACGTTTAACGTTTCAAACTGATGACAAGTAAAAAATACATCAAATTATGCATGTTTAGCTAGTTGCATGAAATATTAATCTCAGCAAGAGAACTTTGATAAATTAAACCGAAGTTTTAAGTTTAAAAATAAGCCAGATGCTTTTAATCGCATTAATTAAACTAAAAAAAAATTCCCGAAAGAAGCATTTCCGGTCTGAAGAGCAACTGGTGAATATCACCGAAATTTTTACAATTTAAAGTATATGGGGAACTTTTGTGGTTCTATCTCGCTATTCCGCTGCCTCAAATAATATTTCCCCGTAATATTTTTTTTGGTCTATGTATTTCACAACACAACGACGCAGGTAGAATTATTTGAGAATTTTTGCATGAGTTGTGCTCAGAGCCTCTCCAATTTTTTTGCAATTTCCAAAAGAGCGCTTCTAATTCGCAACATTTTCTACTTTTTAAACGATCTGTTTATTTTTTTTCTAAAAATCTACCTTTGACGAGACTACCTTTAACTTTGACGAGATTTAGTTTTATATTACGCGTAATATCAGAAACGTAAAAAGTTCATGTTTACTTTAACCACAATTGAAATTACAAAAAATGCGGATAATAAAGCGGCTTTGAACGTGTAGTTATAAAACTGTTTCGCTGATTTCAAATTCTATTTCTATGTTTTAAATGATAATTTTCTGAACCCAAACTATAACTTTGATAAATAATGATAATACAGGATTATAAATCCTGGAATACATTAACTCGAGTAGGAGCGAAGTCTGAAGCCGAGCCGGCCTTACGGTTTTTCGGACCCATATCTTGTAGATCCCAAATTATCTATCATTTTTTATGGATAGACCTACCTAATTTAGTATTTGATGTTAAAATTCAGACAATTATCTCCCGAATCAAATAAAAAATTTGTCAAAAGTTTAAGATAAATTATATATTTTTAACGTTCAAACAATCTAAGATATCAAGGTTGGGTATTTCGCTGGCTACTAAGCGCTTCTCTTGCAATCTGGGGAACACTCTCAACAGGATTTACCTTGTACAGGTTCATATAAACGTTTTGGAGCAAATAAATCACAATACTATTTCAAAGAAGGTTTTTGGTATTTATACAATACTATTAATATAAAAATTTCAAGGATATATTTTCCATATAATAATTTGATAATTTTTCCAGAAACGAAATTTATTCATTTTTGTTGAATTTATATCCTTTTTTTAAATTCCAAAATATTGTTCATAAAAATAGTTTCTAATTATTTTAGTAAAATTCAAATATTTGTCGAAATGCGACACTACTTCAGAAAATCTTATTTTTAACCGTGAGTTTACTTAACGACTTAAAAGTGTTTATAACAAAGAATACTTCATTGTCCTCCAGTTTTAGATAGAACACAAATCGATTTCATTTGAGAAGGTCATTCCAACAATGTGAGAAAATAAAGTGATGATACTACTTTTTCTATGTATAATTTCGAATATATTAGGGTTTGACTTGGAAATTTACCCAAGGAAATATTTGAAAATTTAGACAAAAAAATTAAAGTCCCGCATTTTTTGGCGTTTTTCGTAAAACAATTATGCTTTATAAAAACTAGTTTCAGCGAAATTTTTTTATTCTGTCATACTTATAGAAAATATTACGAATTTTTCTGTAATATCATTAGAGAAAATTTATTAGAATGAACAGTCTCATGAATTAAGGGGGTTGGACATGCCAATTTGCTTGCACGAATGAAGTTTCTTTGCTTCATAAATACAACAAACAAAATACTGATTCCGAGTTAATCGGGTCTAGGAAATCGATTGCAACTAATTAAAATGCGCCACGTCATAGACTATGACTAATAGACTATGAGTCATAGTTTATTTTCAGAAAAAATGGTCGTCATGAAAATAATTTTCGATTAATTCGACTATAACGAATTCAAAATCATCATCAAAATTTTCAGTTAAAAATCAGTAAAAAATATCCAGCAAATAAAATATGAAATACATGATAAAAAATGAAATAAAGGGGCAATGAAGGTTGCGCAGCGGTCAAAATTCTAAGTTTTAAATTAAAATGATGAGACCAAAACGGAAAAAAATATCTGGACAAAAAACTACGAAGAAATAAAATGAAATATTTTTTTTAATTTTTTCTGCATTTTGGCAATAGAACATCTTTGGTTGGGGACCGTTGAACTGGGTTAGCCCTATTCTACCCTGTCTATTGTTCTGTTGATTTCAATAGAAGTGCCGCGCGGCCGCGAGTAGGGTGTTTCGGTTATATTTATACTAACAGAATTAAAATACGAAAGATGATCAGAAAAGGTTGTTAATATAAATAATATTTTCGCAAAAAAATTAGTTCAAAATCTGGATTATTAACCGGTGCTAGATTATCTCACAGTGAACAATCACGTTATATAAAACATGAAAGTTACTTTTAAAATTACTTTATTAATTTTCGTAATTAATCGTACTTTTATTCACGTTCAAAATTAATTTTATGTATTTTTAATATTACTTATAATCTTATATATTATTATTTATCATATATATTTTAGAAAGTAATTATACTTTAATTTTTTGTTAATTTTCGGAATTAATTGTACTTAAATTTTTTATTTATTTTCGAAATTAAGTGTACCTTTATTTTCAATTCAATTTCGAAATTAATTTTAGCTTTATTTTTTATTTAATTTCGAAATAAATAATATTTTTATGTATTTTTAAAATTGTTAAATACCAATTAATCTGGATTTTTAATAAAATATAAAGAATCTTAATTTACGGATTATCTTCATCAATCGTTTTAGAGCAATTCTGAGAAAATAATATCCGCTAAAATCAAAATATTTTGTGTTTGAGTTCCGTCCGACGCGGCGGTATCATTATTGAATTGAATATCTCTCAAAGTGTCTCTTTGTTTGTTATTATAATGTTTTTTAATTATTAATCAGAGTCATGTATTTCATAAAAATTATAAATGATTCGAATTTGTTTTAACCCCCTCACACCCTTTGACTATCTAAAGGCAAAAAAATTTTCGGGAGCCAAAACGGCGCAGAAATAACATCGTCACAGACCTACAATTCAAATATGTCATAGAATTTACAATTTTATTTCCGAAAATATT
>SCLH01000466.1:118872-132136 GCA_004367855.1 Oikopleura vanhoeffeni | reverse complement strand
AAGACATTCTTATTAAAATATTATTAAGATAAGAAATTTTAATACAAATAATTTTTGTAACATCAGAAATTTTATTAAAATAAGAAAATTTGTAAATATTTTGAATAAAGTTTAAATCCTCTACGAATTTTAACCAGTGTCGACGAAAAATTCAATACTCAGCATCTTAGTTCGAACATTGATGAATCTGAAGTAGATTTGGATGTTATCTGGTTTGTTAAGAATCACGCAAAATTTACTTTTCCACATCCTGAATATTATGTCTCTTTTGAGGGCGACTTCGAAGAAATTATTGTTTGTAGAGCTACTGATTTGACCACAAATGAAATACATAATGCTGAAGGAATGGTTTAAAAAAAGCTCTTCTGCACAATTTTTTATGATTTTAAAATTATTCCCCGATCAAATCTTCGAGGATTTACGAATTTTGTACAGATGCATTTTTATAAAGCATCATTTTGTTGTTAAAATTCTTTGGCAAAGGAAAAATTGAGTTTTTTTTTGTACAAATTCTTGTTCATAAAAGTGAAATTGGATGAAAAAATATCATGCTCAATTGAAAAAAAAATTGATAATACAAGAAAATACTGAGGAATAACATTTCACAAAAAAGTGATCGCAAAAAACAATAAAAATTGGACAAAAGAACCATTTGAAAAATAATTTCGATCATAATTTAAATCTGATATTTCTGATATCAAACACTTTTTTATTTGGAGAATGCTATAATGTGTAATTGATCAACGCTGAGCTACAAAGCTCATGGCCACGTTACAACCGCACTTAAAATCCACGAAATGTAAATATCCGCAAATTATTTTTGATAAAAACAGAGCGAATATTTTTACATACAACTTGCCAATGTTTGGAGAACAGTTAGTCTAATAGATTTATAAAAATATATACAAAATAATTTTCGAAGCACTTTAATAATATCAAACTTAACCGAATTATCATATTTTGATATCAATGATATAATATATCCTTTTAGGAACGGAACTCCATCTCAAAAACGCTTACTGATCTCAGCTATTAAGCGCCTGTGTTCGAATCCCACTAGTTGTCGTTCTTAGTGATTATATTGAATATGATTATAGGCAAGGGTCTTTGATAATGAAACCGCTGAAATTTATCGGTGTGTAATCACTCAAGCAATCACTAAGACAATCACTTTAGACAACATCAGTGGGAATTCGAACACGCGCTGTAATGAGATAGTAAGCGTTTTTGAGATAGGAGTTCCGTTCCGAAAAAGGATATTCTAAAATGCACTAAAAATCTCGCACCCCCGCAATAGACATAAGATCGCTATATAAACATGTAATATATCATTACTGCGTGCGAAGTTTCGGTGCATTTTGGGTCAAACAAGGATATTTTTAAAATAATCTTTAATAAAGATTATTTATTAAAATAAAACTCAATTGTTTTCACATTAATTTTCTATTTAAATATTCTTACTATCGGTCCAATATTTCTCATTTTTTCTATAATTTGTGCTAAAATATTTCGGTCAGGTATTTTTAGTACACAAATAGCATCATCATTTTCTGACTTTACAGTATGTGTTTTTTTTTCGGGGGAACAAAAAGTAAACAATTCGGGAGAATTCTCCCCAAAATATAGACGATTCTCCCGGAAACTTGATATTCTGTTCCCCGTCAAAAAAAACACATACTGTATATCGAGGGTCTTGTCGTTTTGTAAGATTTTTTTAATCCCAGATGATTGCCTCATAGGAATAAGTGTGTGGAAATGTTTAACCCTCTCAGGCACAGAGCCATAAAAGTGGCTTTCATCTTTTTGAAAAGACCGAAAATGACAAAAATAATTGAAATAGAAGTTCAAGGTTCAAATTTTAGGACAAAATATGTTGATTTGAAAGATGTTGAATATTAACACTAAAGTGCTATTATAAATTCGTAAATATCTACATATTTCTCGGTTGGTATAGTCCTGTATCACAGAGACTCTTGGTTTATATTATAATGTGATTTGTTCATTCCGAAAGAGGCGCAGTATATATATAGACTGAGTCACATGGTGAATTAGTAACCACATTTAAGTTCGAGAAACCTTATTTTGAAATATGACCCTTTTTTGACAGCAAAAAGCAATCCACCGAATCCAACTTAATATTTCCAATATGATACTCAAAACGGTATTGATAATATCTTATTGAAAATATAATACTTTCAATATTATTTTATCAAGATTTTTTTTGCTATTGCTTTTGACGAGACATTCCGAAATCATTTTCATATTCCTACTACAATTATTCAAAGCAAAACTTTGCCTTTTTTAGGTACAGTTATTTTTACTCTTTAAAATTCTTTAAATCAAAAAAAAAAGTTCTTATTCAAGCTGGATATGGGACTTTTAAAGACCGAATGACCAATCAAAATGGAATTTTTAACAAGCAATCTTTCTCCTTGGCTCAAAATTTCGAAACTTTTGCAAATTGCGATTCTTCTCTGTACGACTATTGTTATACCGTGGTGAAAAATGCAAATGAAGAATTAAATCTGGAATTATCTTTAGAAATTGATCAAAGAATTGACCTTAATTTTACTATAACCATAGATGACGTGCTAATAGATAATCCGTTAATGATTGGGAGCTCTTTGGTTGCAGTAGAAACGGAGACTTATGATATTGAAGCTATTTCGGATCTGCCAGATGGCGTGCTCTTCACTGCTAAATGTCAAAATTGTTATTTACAATTTGCATCGGAAACAGTTAGGGTGTATTGTTAACTCGACTGATTTTCAACACAAAAGTCTACGAAATAGTTCAACTATGAAAAGGGGGGGTCGTCAATAATTTTGAGTCAAGAACGAATTTTACTGAGATGTTTTTTGCATGAAATAGGATATAGAGGAAATTCAATTATCATACAAGCATGTCAGTTTTCTTTTTTCCTCACATCTCGGCAGGAAAGCAGTTTTTGATCGTTTTGAAAATATTTTTCAAAAATTTTCAATTTCCAGCAAATTCAAGTTCAATTTCTGGCAGAACTACTATATGAGCTTATTTTAAATACGGCACGGTGATTGGCCGACAATCATATAAAATACAAATCTCGTCATTGGCGCAGGGTGCGAAAATTAGTTAGCCAATTGGGAGCTCGAATTTATGCACGTGGTAAAATCCCAGACAAGAGGATTTTTTTAATCCTCTCCAGGTGTGTTGTGGGGTGAAACAATAACGGCGTTGTTTCACTGGGACAATCTATTTGAATCGTATCCCTTTGTCACTTTTTGGTTAGAATGCGTAGCCACAACGTTAAAATCACACGTTAAAAGGAGTAGTGGCTACGCATTCTAATCAAAAAGTGATAAAGGGATATAGTAGAAAAAAATCTCAAAACAAAACTCTCGTTGAGCTCTCGACGAGATTTGCGGCTGCACATTCATATTGTTTTTAACCCACATTCTCATTTTGGTAATATATTACCACTTCAAATTGAAAAAAATTCGTATTTTATAGCTGTATCATCTAATAAACGTGTTATTTGATGCTTAGGTCTTCTCTTTGCCTCTCTTACTTCTTGAATTATAGCAACTTTGTCGAGGCACTCTTTTAAATCTCAAAAATTGACATGAAGTTTTTCACATGAAAATTTGCCCAAAATTGAATTTTAAAGGCCTTCACCAGTATGAAATTTTCAATAAGTTTATGTGTAAAAAAATTAGAAGATTTTATCCATCAAATCAAAAAGTCATGCGACGCTATTTGCTTAACTTGGCGCTAATCAGTCACCTCCCGTCGGGTTCATAGATGCCGCAGATTGTTGCGGTATAACTCCTTCGGTAGCCAATAGTAAGGCGGATTTTTTTATATTGATATGTAAAACTAATATCCTCCAAGTTTTTCTTCAAATGATAATTTCACGCCAAAAAAATATTTTTTCAATGCTTTCTGATAGAAAAATTGACCTTGAAATAAGAAAAATTATATTTTTCATAATTGGTCAGATACACAATTGTTAGAGCTTTAAAATGAATTTATTTTATTTGCGTTAACGTGTCCTGAGATGATCATATGATTTTTTAAAAATTTTTTCATTTTTTTGGAGATCTGAGTACATGAGTTAAAGGCTTTTGCGCGAGGCGTTAAAACAGGCTTGAAGGCCTCGGTGCATTTTGACAGATACGGATATCCGCGGATATGGGCTCTTGATGAAAAACTTTTTACTGGGTTTATGTATTCTTCTCAATATACCATCAAAACGATGTTTCATAATCCAGGCAACTTTTGTAACTACAGAATTTTCCAATTATTGCTTTCAAAGAAAATTTTGAGTTTGAATTAAACTTTCCGAATACGACAAATTATGAGAAATTTTTGAAAAAGGTTCCGAACATTATCCAAAAAATGCCTTATTTTGTGTGTTTTTTTGCATTTATTTGTTTTCAAATCGAAACAACTCTTCAATATGGCTACTTACTTTTCGCGTAGTGACCACATATTTTTATATGCTTATTTGAAAAATCATATGACATTTTGGTGTTGAGACTTTTTCGGAAACTATATTTGAAAATTTTCCTCATTTCTGTTCAAAATTTTTTAAACTATTTTTCTGGAAATCTTTAGCTTAAAATATTGAGAATGTCTACTTTCACTTATATTAACATGTCTACGTTTGTCTTGCTATATCTTAATCATTTTTGTGAAAAATACGTGTTTGCGCGAAATGTACTTAGCCCTCTTTAATCAAAATTAAAAAAAAAATATTTCACCGAGACTTGCCTAATTGGTAAGCCAACTCGTTCACCACGCCAAAATTTATAAATTTAACTCATGAAAATAAATATTTCTTTCGATGTGCTAAATTTCATTTTTTTCGTCTTTTTAGGAAATTTTAATTTCGATTTTGACGTAAAATCATATGAAATTAAATTATATAAATTTTCGATGGTGTCGAGACCTTTTTTGAAGCTTTTAATTAATGAAAAAATTTTAATGTAATTTAGACACGTAAAGTACCAAACGCGCGTTTTTAGAGTGTTTTATTTAAAAGAGATTTAAAAGTAAAAATAATGATCTAAAAAAAACAGTAAACAAAGTGAGCTCAAAAATGGCAACTTACGTTTGAAATACTTTTTATTCGAAAATTATGAGGTGGCAAAAAGTTTCCCATGACAGAAAAATTAAAAAAGTGCAAATCTGCAAAATGCACCGAGCCCTTAGAGGTCTGGGTCGTGGAATTGATGTATTCGCATGAAAACTTACCAACTATATATAATATTTTGATTAACCAGTTTGTAGAACGCTTGCTCTGCGTATATATCATCCCTTCAACACTTTTGTATTTTATCGCGGGCCCTCCTACTTTAAATTCACTTCATAATCAGGGCCGGGTATTTACACGAAGTTGTGCTAAGGGATATGTCTCAAAACTTTTTCACCATTGCATTCACTCCCAGACCGGCTCAGCGAAGTGGAAGTATAGGGTATGGATTCATTCCCTTCCCGAATGAAATTATTAGAATTTTTACCGGTATACCGGAGAAGGTTATCCGGTTCAAAAATCGAAGACCGTATAGCAGGGTATGCAAACCATTGACTCTCAACCCTATCAGTTTGGATTGTCAACTCGTTCCTTCATCTTCGGAAACATCGTGGCAATCTGAACCACTGAAAATTCATTCGCTTTAAAAAAAGCCGCATTATCCTTTTGACCTTCATTCGGTCGATTTTAAATCTAAGAAATGATTCTGTCTTAGAATTTGTGGTCGAATTTCATTGGTGAAAGTTGATGAGTTCTGAAAAAATTTCAAAGAAAACGCGGCAAGCCTTCCGCTTTTTTCGGGTCTCCCGGGAAGGGAGAGGTGGTGTTTTCAAGGTAGATGAATGGAGAGGAGATGGACCAAGCTAGGGAAGCGAAGAGGGATGAGAAAAAGTCTGGGGAATGATCTTTATTTGCTATCCTGTCTCCAAAACACTATAAGCCGAGCATGGGACAGACCGCCATAAACGAAACTCTAATCTCTCTCAGGTTTTATTTTTGAAATAACCTTATATTTAACATAACTGTATAATTTAGTATTTTAAAACTTCTTTAGAGGCGTTTTTTGTCGCCTGTAAGTGCTGTATCTTTTTCATAGATATCGCGATAAACCCCCGTTTATTGATTCTTTGTTCTTGCTTCGAAAATTATCTCTTCTGGTTAAATGTCAAAACTTACTAATATTTTGCGCAACGGTAGCTCGACAACAACCATAAACAACATATCCTAATAGCTTTTTCTTTTCAAATTCCGATATACTCAAGATATAGATTTTTTGATGGTGCACGTGACGAAACATTTCCGAAGAAAAATGTGCTTCGATTTTTTCCAAGTGGCTCACACGAATACACGGAATGTTTATCAGATTATGAAACACGAAAATTCGAATAGCATGAAGTTTTCGTTGATAATTTGGTTCGGTAGTCACTTTATCGACCTCAAATCAATTTCTTATAGCCCAAGGCCTCATTAAAAAACCAGCGACCAGTAACCTCTAATTGTTATTTTCTAGACTCAAATCGAAGAAATTCGATGAAGGCTCTCGTTCGGAGATGCGGAACATACTGTTTTTTAAGAAATACAATCATTGTTTTGAAAATTCAATTTATTCATTCTAGGCCTTGACTTTCAATAAATTAAGAACCTAAACCTCACTGGTTTTATTTGAAAGGAGGGACTTTTGTTTTTTTCCGATGTTATGGATTTTAAAGATCTATATTGTTTTATTTGAACAAAAACAAGCGAGAAATCATGACCAATTATGAATGGAAACTGATAATTTTATATATCCTCTGATAATGTTTTCGGAAAAAATAAAAAACTTTTACACAAAAAATTTTCCAGTTTAAAATAAAATTTTTGTCCTCATTTTACAAATTGAATGGTTTTCTTGTAGTATTCAGACAACATTATCTTCCGTGAATTAATCATATATTAAAATTACACTTTATATACTGTGGAATTTTTCGAAGCATACTAAAACTAAAAAGCTGAAAAATTTATTTCAATATATTCATAAACAAGCACCATAAATTATGGACCAGTCCATAATCATCAGGTGGAAATTTATAACAAATCCTCATTAATAAGTGGAAAGATGATCCTTATTTTGCTTCACTAGTTCTGTCTTAGTTTTTTCAGTTTGTCTTAGTTTCTTGTCTTTGTATTTAAAACTTTTCAAAATAGTTAAAAATAACATACTTTTTAAAAAAAACCCCCCAAAAACAAAAAAATTTTGTGAACGTTTTTCACAATTGAATTTTTTGTTTAATATTGATTCAGAATAAAATTATCTCTCCCTGATTTATCCTAATATTCACCCTATTCATAGTTGACTGTTCAATTTTCAAGCACTACCAATGTTGAACAAATCGAACATGGATTAGATGGCGAAAGCGTATGAACATTTACCAGAACAATTCAAGTTTTTTCTTTGAGGGAACTCTCCTCACGAAATTGTCACAGATTGATTTTGTTAAGATATTCAACTGTATTTACTGTATAACTTATCCAGACAATGAGCTTTTGACATTATTTGAACTATACGAAAATTGGTCTTATGGGAGGGTTTATAATTAAAAGGGTACAAATAATCAAAACATTAATATTAAAAAATATATTGATTAAATATCATTTGATCGGAGGAAATAAAACATGACATGTACTATATATATATGAACTATTAAACTATATGATCATATAAATATAATTCAAAGGGGGAAACCTATTCTTGTACCCCAAATTTGGGCCAATCATCTTTTTTTGTTCCCAGTATATAATTTGCCTTGTGGGTACAAGAAAAAGTTTACCTACTTCTGTACCCAAATTTGGTCGTGAATAAAAAAATTTTTGTGAAAAACGACGTCAGATTATGCGTCATACTATGACTATAAGTTGTGGTTGAGGAATATTTCTTGATCACTGGAGCATCTATTACTTATGGCCGCATTAGGTGGGTCAATACTGGGAGATTTATCTGCAAATCTAAATCTCATATTTCTTTGAGTTTTTGTAATTGTGATAACGGTTAAATAACAACATTAAAATCAATTATGTAAATCAACCTTTATAGCGGCGTTTCAAAAGCCCGAAAGATGTTTTTTCATACTCAAATTGTGGACCAACTTGGTGGCTTCAAATTTATCCATGGTCGGAATCATTTTTTTTGAAAAAAGTTCAACCCCATTAAAACTCAAGAATCCGTACTTTGAGGGTTTTAGTTTGCAGATAAGTCGGTACCGGGACCCTACTCATGGGGCATAACTTATGCCGGCATAAATTATGCTTATCCACATGTGCTCCAGTGCAGTCCGATAATATTCCTCAACCACCCTTATGACGCGTCGATTGACGCATGATTATCTGTTTTCACAACATACTTTTTCATTCAGGACCCAAGCTTGGTAACGAGTTTTTTTTATCAATGTACTATTATTTGATAGAATTTTAAGGAAGAAAAATAAAAATCGTAACAGTCTTAATATAATTTAAACAGCCAATATCACAATTCATAACTTTGATCTGCGGATGCGGATCTTTAAACGAGGCCCTCTTATTGTTTAATTTGCAGCTTTTATTCCCATATCAATATGGGCCATATGTCTTTTGCCTCGATGTTTTAAAGCTTTCTTGTAGATTATGTCATTTTAAGACCGTGGGGATTTTTTTTCGGTTATTTGAAAATTTTTTTTCAATAAAAATTGATTTAAGGGCGGTAGGTGTCGCTTTTGTGGTACCTTTAATCACTGCCCAGAAACAGTTCTAGGGCAGTTGTATAAATCTTGAGGATATTGATTTGTAGATCTCTTATCCTTTTGTTTAGCTATTACACATCTCAAAGTCAACCTGTTACATCACACCACAGGTGGTGAGGTCTATTCGTAGAGCGACTTTAAACGGTTTTTAAATCTATTCTTCTTTTAGGACCCACATACAAAGCGTCTCAAAATTTCTACACAAGTAATGCGAATAAGATGAGAACAAAAAAGTGGATTGAGAAGGGAAATTTTTTCGATTTTTGTTTTTTTCTCTTGAATCAGTCATTAAACGGCCGATTTTGCCAGTTTATTCGACTTCAAACTCTATCTTCTTTTAAACGAATGTAAGAATGGAAAGCTCATTTTTCGACTAAGGTAGTTATGAAATGCGGTAAATTAAGTGATGAAAGGAATCTTTTGAATAAAATTCTAAGAATTCTAAAAAATTTTATGAAATGAACCGGAAATGAATAAACTCCTCTCTATATAATATAAAAAAGTTCGTCTGATCAAACAAAAGTTACCACCAGTAGAAGCTTGATGGAGTGGACTGATCAAAAAAAGTGGCTTTACACTAATCAAAATTTTCTACAATCGCGTCAAATTTCGATACATTAGGTTTTAACATTTTTGCTTAAAAATAATTGAAATTTCGTAGAATTCGATGTATTGACATTTCCGATATTTTAATTGTCATTTGTGCATTCGTTTTCGGTGGTCATTGTATCTACCAACAAGAAATGCATATCGATAGTGGTGATACCGGGTTTTATGGCGGGTTAAAGCAATAAATTACGATTTTGAAATTCTAGATTTTTTCTAGATTTTGAAAAATAATGCCACCATGAGATTCTGCTTGTGTTCAAAACTTAGTCATAACCGATATTAATTGTTTAATATTCAATAAAGGGCTCAAAAAATACGACAACTACCCCCTTGTAAGGGTCAATTTTTTGAGATTTTACAAGGGGTGCAAGAAAGGTTCCAGCCGACCGGATGGAGAGCTAAAGGCGCTTAATTTTTTTGGCAAGTGAAAATTAAGCGGTATTTTGGGAATTATTTAAAAAGATTAGGGTCGGCGAACTTATGTGGCCGACCTTTTTAATACAAGCGGTCAAAGTTCAGGTCAATTTTCAGTTTCCATCGTTGATACTTGAAAGTTCCTCAAAAGAACCGGAAGGTCGACTTTTCTTATGAAGCGTATTAGCAACTATGGGGTCAAATCACGTTACTTAAAAGGCGGTCACTAGAGCGGCAAAAACTGATCCATTTTGCAGATTTTTCAGAGAAGGGTGCTAATAGGCTGTTTTGCGCTGAATGAAGCCAGTTTTTGCGCTGTAGTGATCGAATTCAGTGCGAATTGACCCATAGTTGCTAATACGGTTCTTTTGAAGGCTTACTTGGAAATTGACCTTGAAACTTTTGACCGCTGTATTAAGGTTCGACCACCATGGTCGCCGACCCTAATCTTAAAAATTGTTTCCCAAAAAGAACGTTTAATTTCAACTTGCCAAAAAAATTAGGCTCTAGCTTCTCATACGGGGTCGCTAGAACTGCTTTCTTGCACCCCTGTGTAAAATCTTGGAGGAAAAAATTGGGACCTTAAAATTCATTTTTTTTTTCTGGAAACTTTCAAAAACGATTTAACAAATCCTACGGTCGTAAAAATGACCAGCAAAAAAAATTCTCCTACAACTTAGCTTTAAAAAACATTCGATACCCCATTTTTGAGTTTTGAAAATTTTCTATTTCAAATCCTCTGTGTTATTAGGTACATAATAACAAAAAAATTTCTTCGAAAATTCTAATGGCTGATGATTTTTCAAATAAATCTTAGTGAAAGTTATTTTAAAGGACAACATTTCTGGCTCTTTGATCCGTTTGTGATTCATCACAATATGGACCCTACAAATGTTGCAGAAAATTTTCTCTGTATATTTTACTTCTCAAAAGTAAATTAAAAGGATTCCAAATTCAGTCCAGTTTCGTAATAATGAAGTGCTCTTTGGCACTACCAGGTGCCCGGGTGGGAAAAATAAATTATGTTCTTGTATTGTATTACCAAATTTACGGCTATGAGTTTATGAGTAAGCTTTTTTATTCTTGTCCATTAATTGGGGACTGCTTGTATTGCTGTTTGAAACGGGCTATGAAGTTTTACTTAAGTTTGTATCTTCTGGCACATTGATTAATTGGTGGTTCTATGGGTGGATTTCGACACAAGTTATGACGCGATAGTTCTCACTCGCATTCTTTAAGTGTAAATCTTCGGATATACAGTATGAGATGGGTGTATGTTGTCAAATAATTACATATTATACATTATGCCACTTTTTGCTTCCGTTTTTTTCCTTTGCATAATTTCACATCCCGCCAAATGAAACAGTTTATTATTGCCAAAGACGTAGGTGCTGGACAAATTTGAAGCGTCTACGATGGCGAGATATTCAAAACTCTAATTTTGGAAAAACGAAGCAAAACGTGGAACATACTGTACATTTCGGAGTCTGATATTCTGTGATCTATAAAATGATACTTATCCTTGATATTTTTGTCTATGTTTCTAACTATTGTGGGAGTTTAACAAAAAAAATTTGCCGTACTAACGTTAAATTAAAGCCTATTCAAAATATGTGATGTTCTCTGAATATATTTGCACTGACGTTCTCACTGATGCATTCAAAGGGTATAACTGTGGAAACTTATACAGTATAACTTATACAGTATAAAGGCTTTGGCTAGATTTCATTCTGTTTTTATGTTCCAGAAATTGATAAACAAACCACCATAATTACTTCAAAATTAATATAAACTCTATTAAAACCTTATCCAAACTAGGAAAAATGACCTGTTTTCCTATAAATCTATG
Organism: Oikopleura vanhoeffeni; assembly: GCA_004367855.1. Classification (NCBI taxonomy): domain Eukaryota; kingdom Metazoa; phylum Chordata; class Appendicularia; order Copelata; family Oikopleuridae; genus Oikopleura; species Oikopleura vanhoeffeni. The sequence continues at coordinate 120,498 of SCLH01000466.1, read as the reverse complement.
AGACCTTTGTCAGGTTCGCCAAAATCTGTATGTATTCGAAACATATCCTTGATGCCCGAGTAAACTTTAAATATTCTTATGGTCCTGTTTAAAAGAATAGGGAATTAAGATATTTAAAGTTACTCGGGTATTCAGATTCATGAATCATGATTCATATCGATATCACGTCAATATGTAAGCACACTTCCAAAAATGTATACCCTGATCTGGGACTGGCTCTTAATATATCATCAAATTCATTTGTTTGGTCTGAAATTGGAAATCGGAACATTTTCGTTGAATTTTAATCCCGTCGTTAGATATAAACCTGTCCATCGGACAGAAAATATATTTAATCTTGAATCTTAGCGCGTTCTAGAAAATCACATGGGAAAACCACCTTGTCAAATTCAAAGAAAACTTTATAAATTTTCAAACTTGGATCTTATTAATCGTGGACGAAACGTTTTGTGTACAATTATAGTCTTGAATGGTGTGTTTTATAAAGAATATCATACGAAAACTCCAGATGAAAATCTTTTGTATTTTTTCAGTGGAAGAAAAAGGGCACTTTCACAGCACGTTTTCAACTTGAGAAGTTTGGCATTCACCAAAATGCCTATCAGTTTCTGACGAACCCATTTCACTTTGATGTCAGAGAGTTTAACGCATTTATTGGGAATATTACCCGATTACAGTTTTGTCCTAGAAGAAAATAACTCTCGACATCCTTCATTTAATTTTATCATTTTTCCCGATTTAAATGAGCGTGTTTTTATAACTGGGAATTTGGTGAGATTGCCCACAAGCGAATCTTTGGCGCACCAGGTGATACGTCAGACGTTTCTCGAGAGCTGGAGATACACAATAAAAACTAAACAGTATTTAAATTCCTCAAAGCTTGGGATTATAAGAAAATAGGACAAAGCCTTCCTGTTTGCAAAAAACGATTATTTTTAGTTTCTGCTATCAAATATAAATATTTTCGATTAATTTTCAACTTTTTGGCTCTTAAAGTTAATACTTTAACCTGGAGGCACACATTTTTTTGGCAAAAGCTCCAACATACAATATTATACGGTATGTTTTAGCAGTCTTGAGGACAAGTCCTGAATATTTAAAAAACTGCGGAATCTCATTATTTGATTGTGTTTGATCTCTTCCAAATCTGATCAATGAAATCGGTTATCCAAGGGTTGCTAGTATCCTTTGTATCATTAATTGTGAAGTGTGTCATGATCTTGAGTGTGATTCTCTATTGAATTATGCAAATTATATGCAATTTTCTCCTAAATTTTACTTCTAAAAAAAAATAATGTTGAATTGAGAAAATTGAAGAAATCTTGCAAATATGGCAGACTGAACATATATTCAGTTTTAGTTATTTTTTGTTCAGCTAAAACTTGAAATTAAAAAATCTTTACCACGTGAGCCACAAGTAGGGATCGAAACTAAAAGTGATTTATATATATATATTCGAAAATAGGGCGTTAGTTTTCTGAATCTATCAATGTAAGGGTTATTTCTTTAATAAGGGTATGGGGTTCCTACATTTTCTGCAGTTGTTCGTCAGGAAAAATGCACCAAATCAATTGTTACTGTTTTTGGCACGCATAAAACAATTCCAAAATGACAAAAAAAAAATTC
>SCLH01000466.1:9419-46090 GCA_004367855.1 Oikopleura vanhoeffeni | reverse complement strand
CCAAAAAATGGAAAAAATCACTTTTTGGACCGGTATACCGGCCGGTCCGGTCATACAAAAAACTTTTGACACCATTTTTTGAAAATTTCAAACAAATATCTCCTAGAATCCGAAGTTTGAACTCAATACGAACTGCGGTTAGCTCAGGACTAGGCTGGCCGAGGATTTTTCCAAATTACACTAAATCAGCCGTACAAATGGCTTTTTTCACGAAAATTTAACACAATACGGAATTGGGTATAAAAAATGCATTCAAAATAAAAAAAATTGCCGATCTTCAAATCTTCGACCTCTAAAGCAGCGTTAAAGGTCGACTTTTTTTTGAGTTTTTTTATGTTAGAACGCTTTCAAACTTTAGCAAAATTGTCTAACTTTTCAATGCGATTATTCTGAGATTATAAAACGATGTCTCAAAGTGACCTCTTAAGGAGCTACGGGCTCTAGAAAAATAAATGAAATCGCCATTTGTACGCTTATGTGAGTCAAAAAAAACGTTTTGTACCCCTCCGAGTTAAAAATAAATAAATTTTATTGCAAAAATTTCTTGTCTAGCTATCAAGGAGTTTTCTCCCAAAATTTCAGGATTCTATGTCAACTTTAAAAAAAATCCTCGGCCAGCCTACTCAGGACTAACGTTTGAAAATCAGTAAAACCCGTCGGTTACCCCCTTAATCAAAGTTCTCGATTCAAGATGGCTCATTCATGTTTATTACAATTTTCTCAGTATCTGTATTAAAAAACACGATTTGTTCATATTTGAAGAAAATTTGAAGTACAATTTTTACAGTTGAATGCGGTCGGATGCTATTTTTCTCAAAGTTCGATATCCACAGAGTTTCTGAGTGAAGAATTAAATCGCTCCATTGATTTGCTTCGTTTTCTCATGACGACTCCATTCTTGAAATTTCCTTCGGGATAGCTATTTATAGCATTGAAATTTTCAGAAAATGCAGAACCATGCAAAACCAATTTATCGACAAAAGAGTCTTTATTAGAAAGAAAGGAAACGATCAAATATTGAAAAGAATTCTTTGAGCCATATTTTAATCCAAATTTATCGTCTGATAGCTGAAATAAATCATTTTATTCAATATGTTTTTAAAGAGCCCAAAAACCCCGCTGGGAAACGTCAGGTTTCAAACGTCTTTCATTATTTAAAGTTTAAGGAGGTGCCCCTAGTATGGATCCCTATGGTTTCGGAAGGGAATTTAATAAATAACTTATTGAAAAATGAATCAAATCGATATGCCCTGAAACTAATCAAAATGTAATAAAAAATATTTGTTGTAATAAACTATCACCATTTGAAAGCGATTAAGGGTGATTTAAAAGAATAATATGTTTATTTTGTTCGGGTGATAGTAATTCTGCGAAAATTTGATTAGTCGAAAGTCCGAAATTTTGATTTTTTGAATATAGATACTATGTTTATTGAAAAACCAAAGTTTTGGGTCCCAACTTGGGACTCCCAAGAGTCATCTTTATTGGCATTAAATTATATTTTGAGTCATGTCGAAGATAAGTAAATTTAAACCTCAAAAACTCACTTTTTTCCGAATAAGTTCCATTTAAGCAACAATTTCTAGATTTTACTACAGATACTGTAGATGATACCGGAAGTTTTTCATTTTTCATATCAAAATTTTGAACTGAAAACTATGGGTCGAAGGAATTTTAAGAAAATGAAAGCATCTACTAGTATTATTTCCGCGATATTCATTGGCCGGCAAATAATTATCTTTTTTTAATTGGCTCGCAGGAAAATTTCCAGTTTGGATTTTCAGAGGAGTCAAAAAGGACATACGGTAGCCCATTTTTTCAAAATCGTTGGTTGATATTTTATTCAATGAATTTTGTATCACTCTGGCAAGCAATTTTTTGAAAGTTGTTTGCTACATTTTCAGTTAAGATTTATTTTCTAAAAATGTTACTTAAAAATTCGTGAATTAAAACCAACGTAGGCAGAATAATCGAATCATTCTGATCTGCTGCATTATCAACCGCCTTATAAACTCAAAAACCTACCGTTAACAATTCCAGAATATCTCTGAGGTGAATAATTCCAATAAACAGTTCTATATCCTTTTTGCTACGCATAATCCCGGTCGATTTTTGCTTAGAACGAGTTAAAATTGTCATGTCGTTCATTAAATAAATATTCAGCTTTGATTTTTCTTTTGATAATTTGTACTCGTTGATTGTCACATCTACCTCGACTATAAAATATTTATATAAATCATATGCAAGACACGCTCATTTCAAAACTGACTAAAGTCAAGAAAAAAAATAAATGTACAATTATTTAACGCGATAAATTACATTATTTTTAAGAATCATTAATATTCAAATCAAGTTTTATTAAACCCTGGGGTCACTTGGAAATATTTTCTTCAACTCATTCGGGCAAAAAATCACAGTGACAGGAGTGGCGCATCTCTAACACGACAAGTTCGGCGTCTAAGATACTTCGATATCATAAATTAAAAGTTATGTCACTCTCTAACTACACATCCGATTACTTAAACTATTTTTGCAAAACTATAAGCGTGCAGAAAACTCTTATCTGAACTAACAAATTTATTTGATCTGGTTTTGAAAAAGATTCGAAAACCAATTTTATATCTTTAGAACAAAAATTCAAGTGATTGGAAATGTTGTTAGTGAGAAAACTTAGTCGCCGAACTTGACGTCTGAGAACTACTTGTAGACTGTTCAAAATTTTAAGACAATCTTTTAAAGTGAACAGTAACTCCTCAACTTGAATTGTACAACAAGGCGACACGATGGCTTCTGTTTCTCCAGTTATATGACTGAATAATGATTGACCAAACTATCGATATAAATTCGATTAGAGATAAAAAACAGCGAAAACGGGTGACAAGAACTAAGAAGCGTCGGCTGTATGAAAAACATTTTTCGATGTATTTGAAAATAATTATACGGGACAATTTTGAAGAAAATATTATTCGATATTAGTAGGGAGATCATTCAGGGACAGTTGAAAGATTCAAAACTTTACTCAGATTTGCATGCCTAAGTTTAAAAAACACAAAAGTTTAATCAACAAATTGTGAGCTCCGATGTCTTGCTTTCATCAGAGAACTCATATGTTCGGCATTAATAATACTAAAAGGCTTATTATTAATTTCAGTTTATCATAAAACATAAAAATTTAGTAATTAGTTAATACCTTGAACATGTGCATGGTCATGGAAAATTCGATCTGAGGTAACATATTGTTGTGGGAAATTTTCGACTCGATTTGCAATCTCTAATAATCGTTGTCTTCCTTCATCTTGTCCCTAAAATTTTGATCATTTTTTGACTCTGAATTATTGACATGTTTTTACTTACAAAATAATTGTTTACAACGGTTTTTCTTCATGTTTCTTAGTTTATTTTTAGATTTCATATTCTTCCAGTGCTAACTCACGCCTGCAAGGCGCGCATAATTTTTCAAAATTTATTATCAAAGTAAACGCTATGAATTTTGTCCAAGATATACAGGAGATATCCTCAAGCGCATTCTAATGCATGTTCAATTACAGGATATCAACTCTATTTAGGGCCTCGGTGCATTTTGATAGATACGAATATATGGGCTCTTGATGAAAACTCTTAACAGGGTTTATACAACCAAAGTAATGTTTTATACTCCAGGCAACTTTTGTTACTACAGAATTTTCAAGTTATTGCTTTTTAAAAAAACTTTGAGTTCAAATTAAACTTTTCAAATTTGACAAATTATGAGAAATTTTTGAAAAAAGTTCCGAACATTATTAAAAAATTGCTTTACTTTTGTTCAAATTTTTTTTACAGTATTTGTTTCAAATCAACGAAAAAAATCCTTTAAAATGGCTAATTTGACTTTTCGCTTAAGTGAACAAATATTTTTTATATGCTATTTAAAAAATCGTCTGACATTTTTTGGGATTTTCGGTCGAAACTATTTGGAAATACTTTGAAAATTTTCCTCATTTCCTGTTCAAAATTTTTCAAACTAATTTTTCTGGAATCCTTAGCTGAAAATATTTGGAAAAGCTACTTTCACTATATTTAAATATGTCCTCGTTTTGTACATTCGCTCTTGTTTATACTCTGAATCATAATTTTTCTAACGAACGACGGTTTGGCAGAAAAACATCGAAACCCTCTTTTATCCAGAATTAAACAAATTTTATTTCACCAAAACTTGCCAAATTGGTAAGCTAATCTCTCGATTGTTTTAAATTTATTTCATTAAACTCACAAAAAAATTATTTCTTTCGATGTGCTAAAATTTCGTTTTTTTCGTCTTTTTTCANGTAGTAAACGAGAAAACTCAGGCTGTATACCCCTAAGTAATTCCGTCTTCATGCTAAAATTTTGTTCGTATTTACAAAAAAGGGATAAAGTCTATCCCGTGCCCGGAATAAAAGGGGATAATCTATCCCTTCATCCCTATCCCGTTTTTATCCCGTTTTCGGGGGTAAAAACCGGATAGGTTTGGGGATGGAAAATCGGCAGGGATGCATCCCTTTAGAAAGCCTGGTCTTCACTATCAATTTGTTATTTTCAAAATATTAAACTTGAAGTCACAGAAATTTCCATGGAAAGAAACTTTTTTGTCACTTTGATACGAATCATAGGCTATGATTGCCGAGAGGAAGGTTAAACAACACCTGTCTAAAATTTGTCTTATTTTCAAGAAAACTTAGCACAGAAGTCACTCAAATTTCTCTTCGACAGGCTATTATAAATCATGAGTGTTTATTTTTCATACGTTCAAATTAAAATTTAACCAATAAAAAATCAAATTTTAAAATTGACGTCAAAATCTTCAAAAACCAATTTTGCTGTTCAAATTTTAAGATTTATATGTTTATTTGTAAAACAAATTAATTTTTGTATAATTTCAAAAATTGTCTTATTTCAAGAGAAAAAAATTTGAAAATTTTCTGAAATATTTTAGGATTTTTGAGGCTTATGTTCTTAAAATTATGAATAATTATCATTTTTTTAATTAACGGAAATATGGCAAATTATTGAGGAAATTGTGAACACTTTTAGAAAATGTTTCGTATTTCTGAAATTTTAAAATTTAACACATAATTATAAAATCCTGTTTTTTTTTAAATTTGAAAATAAATATTAAAGATTTACAAAATTTTGTTAACTTTTGAAAAATTTCGAAATTTTTTCTGAAAAGTAAATAGAAATGAATCTCCATAAAATTTCTTTTCTAATGCCTATCCATATTTATTTCAAATGCTAACATTTCAAATAAATGCTGAATACCGTGGTGTTGTTTACACTATAAAGAATAGTATCGCTTTTAGCACCACCTGTGGTTATTAAAGACCTTCAGCTGCTAATACCGGCTCCACAAAATCGATGCTTGCACATTTTTTGATCATTTATTTAAGTTTTCGGGAACCTCCATTTTTTGTGCTAAACCACGTGATCATGGTCCTTCATAAAATTTTAGGTGTCAATCTGGAGCATAATTTAACGTTCTACCCAAAAAGGTGAGTAGGAATTTCGAAATAAGCTGTAAATTTTGCTTTTTTTGAAAATATAGCCTTGAGCACTAAAAAAAGCGCCGCCAAGTGATTGAACCAAAAATTATTTTCGACAAAAATTTCCAGCGTGAAAAACTTCCATAGATCCCTTAGTTTCATGGTTATGGGACTTTTTAACAGATAGCTGAATTTTTGCTCAGAAGACCAAGTTAGATCGAAAATGATGCAAGTGTACGATCCGATCTAATATAGTTAAAATTTCATCCCCCCTCCGATACGATCCGATCCAATAAAGTTTTTATTTTATCCCACCTCGATCCGATCCAATACGATTTTTTTATTCTTCAGGCCGATCCCCAGGTGAGACCTTATTCTGCGATTTAGTTTGTAGAGCTCAATGGCGCCCCCTACCGAAAACTAAAAAACGTCTAATCATGACCAGTGGACCCCCAAACTAAAAAAACGTCTGATCATGACCAGTGGACTCCCAAACTGAAAAAACGTCTAATCATGGCCAGTGGACCCCCAAACTGAAAAAACGTCTAATCATGACCAGTGGACCCCCAGATCTAAAAACGATCTCTTTCGTGGACTTGAAAGACACGTGGGTGAAAAAAAAGTGGCTAATAATGACCAGAGGACCCCGTAATCGATATCCCTTTAACAACTTTTGATTAATCACAGAGATGTGGGCTGAGGGAGCCAATCTTAACGCTCCTAAGTGCTAAAGACGATTGAGAGTGTTCACATTTTTATGGTGATGAAAAGTGGCTCCTTGTCAGAACTTATTAACTTTTGATCAAAACATGCGAATTTGTTTATCATTGTTCCATATTGAAGAACAAAATCATTGAATTTATATGTGATCAAATAAAACAAATATATTATTTAACCGACCGGTTCGAAACATTACCAAAATTATTTTTTTTACATCTTCAGAATAATAAGGGTTTCAGGGTATTTCAANAGGTTTTTAAGATTTGGTCTTTGAGGCCCTCTAGCGGTTAAACTTGTAATCAAAAATCTTAGACCAAGCTCATTCTCATTTATTTGGCCGATTTAGTATAGTCTCAACTTTTAAGCGAAATCTATTTGCGACGACTACCCCCTTAAGGGGGTTGTATAGGTAGTTCATATCTTCTGGCCTAGTAGTACTGTCCAGTGTTCTAAAACGGGATGAGTTTTCAATCCCGATCCCGTCCGGTCCCGACTCATAATTTTTTTTTTCAATCCCGATCCCGGGGTGACTTCACTATTTATGATTTCAACGTGGCTTGTTTGGTTAGTGCCTAAAATAAGAAAATGTTTTTGTTCTTACGCGAGAACGGTCAATAATTTGACCATAGTTCGCTATACCAAAGGTAACGGTTTGGTCGAGTTATATTTGAAAATGTATCTCCCACGTGGGTTTTCAAGGTATAAAAAAATTAGTGTTCCAATTTCCTAAAAACTCTACAAATATTTCAATAAAATTGAGAAAATTTCTTTCCCCTTTATTTAGCGACCACCCCTCTGATCAATCATTTAAGTTTTTGAAGTCAGAACTCAAAATGGGACGCCGCAAAATGGCGATTTGGCCATGGGAATATCAAGACAGTTTTGAGGGTGAATGCATCGAAGAAAAATGTGAAACATCTGAAATTAAAGAATTTTGCTCCCGGCGAAGCAAAAACCTTTATGACAGGACAAAAAATGAAAAACTTACCGAACATCGCAATAATCTTTACACATTTTGCCGTAAACATGTCAAGAAAACAGTCGATAACATTAAATCACCTACCAAAACAAAGAAACCGGAGGAAGGTGCACCAAAAAATAGAACCTGGAAAGATGAGTTAACTCCAGATCGCTTGTTTAGAGGTTGGTGGGAAGAAATGTTCAAATCGTATACACGATTTTGCTTGAAAGACAAAACTGACTGTGCTAGAAGATGTGATGTCGATCATGGAACATGCAGGTATTCACAATTTTTGTACAGTCTTTAACCTCTTAACCCGTGTGATCATCGATCAAAAAGAACTTTGTATTCTGATCTGTGCCGATTGTCACAAAAATCAGAAAAAATCATAGTTGTTCTTATACAGATGATTGAAAAGTTAAAGTGAGTCCATTTGCAGGTTCTGGCATAAAATTGAGTTCCAAAAAATATTAAGCGGAATTCTCTAGATTTATAATACAATACCCACTGTGGAAGCCGTTATAAGTGGTGCGTAGGTTTAAGTTATTTAATACAAAAAATTAGAGCAAGTTCACCGCTCAAAACGGCTTTCCCGATTAGTATTATAACTAATTACATTCAGTGGGTTTGAGACATAAAATTATAATATATTTTCTATCAAAGAAAGGTTTTATTCGACGTTTCGGCTAAGCAGCCATTTTCAGTGTGAGAGAAAAGGATGAACAGAATTAGAAAATTGAATTATTTGAGCGCGAAATTTTTGCGATATTACAGTTTTTGATTTTATGAAGGTGCGTTTTCGCGAAACTAAGTAATCGAGCCTCAGATAGGTACTTAGTTAGGTGTTCCTCTTTGACCGATAGTGTCCAGCATAAACAGTATAACTGTAGGCGGAGAACAATATTTACACAATTTAATCGCCCCAATTGATAAAAAATGCAAATTTTCCTTAAATTCAACGCAGGACTTTAAGTCTAAGTTTTCAAAAATTCCAAAATTTGATAATAACGAGTTCGAAGTAGTCAGTTTCGACTGCGGTTGACACTTATTATACTTCTAATTATCTCTCCATTTGTCTATAAATAAATAATAATCTATACCGAGAATGGAGATAATTTTTTCAAAAAAGCTCAAAAACTGTTATTATTCGATAAGAAACAAATAATAAATAAACAGCGTCCACCATCGAAATTTTACTAAGAGAGTTTTTTGTTGGCACATTGTTACAAAGCTACAACTCATTTCAACCCTATCGATTTCATCGACAAAGATCGGCTGCTGGCTTATGGATAGTAATTGATAGCCCCAAGCCGCAAATCATACTTTGCGTTTATTACGAATCGAGAATTATTGAACCATGAATATAGAATAATAGAAATTTAAAAACATCAGATCATTTGTAGATGCTTTGTGACATGTATTTGTATAATTCGAAAAATTCTCACAGTCAACTCTGCATTCCAAATGTATAAGATTAAGCCCCAATCTGCTCCGTCAGAATTTACTAATATTTAATAACGCGCTGTCAGCCAAGGCGTATAAAAGTTTGTAACACTAGGTGACTGAACGATAATCGATGCTTATAATACTAAATCTGATCCAGGAGACGCATTTAGAAAGCGGCCCTTGAACGTGACAAAAATTATTTTTAAAGCATCAAACTCCCTTACCAATTGATCCAATGAAAAAATTTTCCCAAATCTAAAAAAAAACATTTGCTACATCTTTCAGCATCGTAGGCTACCGAACTGAGACACTAAAAAACTGAAAATACCAATACACATGTTGTCTCTCCGTCACTATAGCTTTTCGACCTCCTCAATTATTGCTAGTAAACATTCAAATAAAATTACAGTCAATACACGCATATTACAAATAAATGTAGTTTTTCACAATATGTACACTTATCCTGACTAAATCCAGATAATCTTTACTACTAAACCTGAATTTATAACAACATGACTTAATTTATGACTAGTTATACCCCGTGAAGCCACCTACATACGGTGAATAACACAACAGACTTACATGAGGCGCACATATTACACGCTGCGTCTTATAAAATCGTGTTTTACTTTACACATAAAAACCTTCCAAAATACATAGAAAAATTTGGAAAAGAAACATTTAGTGGTTGAATCCAACACGCACCGAAGTCTAATCCAAAAGCATCATTTTCGGACTATTTCCCATCCGTTAGATAAAAAATCTACATTGACAAAATGGCTTCGGAAAACATCGAATTATTACTTTAACATTAAGGAAAACCGTAATCCTTGAATATACAGGCATTCCGCATTAAACTTTAATCATTTTTATGGCACTCTTATTATTCCAGACAATTTCTATCACATACGATGCATTATAACTAATATCCTTATCTGAGGCTCGATACTTAGTTTCGCGATGAAACGCACCTTTCATAAAATCAAAAACTGTAATTTCGCAAAAATATTGAAATCTTATTTCGCGCTCAAATAATTCAATTTTCGAATTCTGTTCATTCTTTTCTCTCACACTGAAAATGGCTGCTTAGCCGAAACGTCGAATAAAACCTATCTTTGATAAAAAATATATTATAACTAATAACGATAATAAAAATATAGTAGGAATTAATTTGCTTCAATTTCTATTTTCCGACAAAAATGTAACTTGTGATGACAACTGTGACCGTGTATCACGTAATATGGTATACCTTGCTTTTCTCACTATATTTTCAAGAACTGAAAATGAAAATTCTAGTATATCAAATGTTGGATGCAAAAATATCACCTTTCACCTTCCTTATGCAAAAAAAATTAAATTCCAACTGCCTAAAAAAAGCTAAATTAAGCTTTCTGTTAATAACAATGTTATTATATGTTATTGTAACATTCAAAGTAGAGCCACAATTGTGGCTCTGGTGCCTTGGCGGAATTTTTTTTCTCAAATAAATTTTAAATTTTCATTCATTTGGAAATGTTCAAAATTGATAATTTTAACTCGTAGACTTTTGCAGTGAGTCTGTACCCAGACTTTATTTATGCCATCTAGCTGCCATTCTCATAAATCCAGCCATACAAGAAAAGTTTTTTATGTCAGTATTCAGAAATCTTTGACAAATTTATGTTGGAGTAAAAACTTAGTTATATCCGAAATAAACTTTCACTCGCGGTTGGATTTCAAGATAAAATCGGTGAAATTATACCGGTGAAATTGGCACAGCATTTTCTGCTTGTATAATAATTTGGAACATGTAACAGGTATCTTAGCATGCATATCAAATATCTCTTAAGACTCTATCAAGATCTAGTCGAACGTAATGAAACTGAACAATGGAAATATCGTTGCATTTGCGATCCTGGTTTTGGTCCAAAACTCAGTGGAAATTATGCTGATCAGTATTTGTGCAACAAAAAAATTGATGATATTGCCAGTGGTAATCAGTGTGCGCCATTACAAGTTCAGATTGAGGAGTCCGATGAGCTAATAAATGTGCCGGTTGACCATAAATACCTATGTGATGCTTTAGAGCCAGGTTAGTTCAAAAACAAGATAATTTAATGCTGATTTACAGCACACAGGAAAATAAGAGAAGGAAATGTTATGTGTCAGTCATTTCAACTATGAAAATTAGGTTGGGATTGTGAATCTGAATCGTCAACTAGAAAACGTCGTATTGCTGGTACAAAAGGATCGAAAGATGCAGATTCTTCATATTTTCCGTCTGCAGTTGATATTTTTGAATGCAGCAATGCCGCCTGTACTCATCATAAAAGAAGGGCAATTCATAGATGTGGTGGAACATTGATCACGTTGGGTAATTTTAACATGAAATTAAATCATCTAAGTACATCGGTTACGATCCCAGGGTGCACAAAACAACGTTTTGCTCCCAGAGAAGTTTTTAAGTTAAAAAACAATTATTTTTTTGCACAAAATCATTAAAATTGGCATCCTTGCATTTTTCTTGGCCACTTATACTTTGCTTTTTGTTTTTTTTCTGGTGAAAATAAAAAAAATGTTTAGGCGCCGAGCTTGGAAGTCAAACAAATCTAGTTGTCACTGCTGCTCATTGTTTCTGTGAATTAAATAGAGATTTTATGCATGTCAAGAAGGATATTCAAACTCCAAAGGCTGAGCATTATATAATTCGGATTGGTATCATCAACAACAAGCAACTTTTTAATATTGTGGTATGTCGTTTCTAAAGCTTCTCAGATTTTTTGAGGTCTACAGATAGGATTTAGCCCGGAATTTCCTAAAAACATATTTTTAAGTAGTTTGATTTTTGCAGCTCTTGGGTAATACTGAACTTGATTTTTGAAGGGATTAGTCGCCGCATTTGTAGGGGTTTTCATCGGCCCATTTCTTCAAAAATACAAATCGTTTTACCAAATACTATCTCTCACTGATATATTCGAACAAAAATCTTGCATCCTAAAGAAACATTTAAAGTAAAGGATGGCTCGTCCAATCAAAAACGTGCTTACCAAACTGACAAAATTATTTTTTCAAAGTGTATCTTCTCCCTGAGTTGTCAAGGTACAACAATGATTCATGGCTCAAATTTGGCTTCAGTATCACCAAAAAACAGTATTTTGACCCTATTTTAAGGGTCTTAATGAGAATAATTTTCCTCCCTGGATTTTAAAGTCACACGATATAAACTAACATGAATTTACAGCTGAAGAGTCCGTGCAGATTAAAATTGAGAGTTTTGTCTGAATTTCTTTCTCAGTTTTCTATAAATCGTGTTTTGATTTTCAAAAAACTGATAAATTTTAACTTATTTCATACAAAATATTTTTGTTACCCTCAAAAAGTGCTTTCCTGACAATTTATGGAGATGAAAAGATTACTTTTAATAAAATCTCAAAATTTCAGCTTTGTAGATCACGCAATTAATACAAGCAAACTTTTTGTTTGAGAGTTTTGAGAGCTTTGAGAGCTTTGAGAGTTTTTAAGTTATACGAAACTATATTGTCAAAAAACACATTGCGGTTATTAGTGTTTTTGACAATAAAGTTTCGTAAAACCAAAAGCGAGAAAGATTTCGACCGTTTAGTCAGAAAAATCGTCATTTTTAGTCGATTTTTGGTTATTTCGAATACTCATAACTCGAGTTGTATTGCGAATCCAAGTAACAAATAAAATATTGGGATCATAACAAAATTAAAGTCATAATTAAGAACCTTAGGAATCTGGTTCTTACAAGAAATTTTTTGAACCAATCTGATTTGCCCAAAAAAAGTCCAATCAAAAAGAGCTTTCTCCAGAATTTTGAAATTTGACAGCAAAATTGTTTTCTCCGACCCAAAAGTGATCAAATGTTCCTATTAGATTTGAAGTTTCGGACTAAACATAAAAAAGCGAGTGCCGGTGGATAGCATAATTGACATTCTTTATTTTGAGCACTTGCATCTCACATTCAATTTACTTACTTGCATGGTAGGAGAGGAATCCTGTCACGTCTTTTAAAAATTTTGGAATTAAATTTACTTTTAGAATCCGACGGATATTAATGGAAAGCAATTTTACAAAATGAAATCAGAAAAATTATACATTGATGTGACGGTTAAATCGATCAAATTAAAAGGTAATTTAAATTCACCACAGTCGGTCATTTTTAAGAATTTATCGATTCAAACCACATTGAGATGGAGTTCCGTTGGGGGGGGGTTTTTGTACCGAGTTTACTTGAATTCAAAATTCTCGACAGATTAAAAACTGAAAAATAGACATTCCTTAGTAATTATGAAAGAATTATTTTTTCCGGAAATAAACCTTAATTATGCAGCGTCAATGAGCAGCGCGCTGCTTCATGCTATTTTGCGAATACAATGGATGCCATTTCAAATGTTTTTTTAATCGATATTATTATAATTGTCTATTAAAAGCAACCTTTCGGTTTTTTTCTATTATCAAGCTAATAAACTGACTTGTAAATTACAAGTTGTAATTATTATTGTTTATTTGTAGTATCATGGTATAGATTGGCTACAACTTTTCAAGATGGCACATCTTAGATGGGTCAAAAAATCGATACCTATTTTTGCCTTTTAAAATTCCTTATTTCAAATCGTCCCTTCATATGATTTCTCACAAATTGTTGTGAGTGCTTAATGTTGGAAATATGCAAGCAATTTAAAGTAGCTTTTATTCATTACATGACAATTTTTTCGAAATAATTAACAATATACTCTTCCGCCTACTATTCACGGTTCAATTGAACACAGAACAGTACAGTGTAGTTACATTGTTCACCGTCAATGAAATTTGGTGCTTGTTTATAAGTGCCCCATTTTTGTTCTCCATCAGGGAAATTGTTTCACATGCTGCATAAAAATGTCATGCAATTTTCAGAGGTTGTAAATTTAATGTTGTACTCCAGTTAAATGCCAAGAATTTCTCGTTTTCAAATTTTCAATTTTTGGTCAAACTCTCTTTCTGAAAATGATAAATCGAGAAATTCTCCATTTTTGTAAAAGGCATTTTCTGATTTTTTAGCCAATTATAATCAAAAATAAATTATCAGGAAACAACATTTGAAAAGTACGTGGTTTTTGCACAATCATGGATTTTTTTTGAAATATCTTGAAAAATGCGATTGTTTGAAAGCATTCGAAAGTTTAAACAAGCTGGAATTAAGCACTTCAAAATGCTCTCTGGACTTGTGAATTAAGATAAAAAATTAAGATACTGGTTGAGTCATCTGTTTTGTATAGCTTTAGCTGGACTTGCTCTCTGTTCTTATCAAAGAGAGGGCAGGAGGGAGAATTTGCTTTTTTTTTGCGTCCGCTCAATACCATACAAAACAGATGACTCAACCAGTACAAAATTTAAGATTTTCCTACGAGCTATTCTCATGATTTTAATTTACATACCTGTAATATATGCATATTCAAATGTATTTATTCCTGCAATATTAACAAAGTTACAGCCATTTCAAATTGCTTGCAGTTAACTGGATTTTACAGCCACAACTTCTTAAGGCTCTATCGTTATTTTTTGCATTAAATTATATTTTATGGTGCAGTACAGTAAAGATGTTTTTTATAATTGACTGATTTTATCACAATGAAATAAAGTCATAAATCACGCAGTAAGCTTTACGGTCAGCTGATTCTATCTGCCGATTGACCATCTGTTTACTCAACCCGCTGGTGGTATTTATCGTATAAATACTACGATTTTTACTAAATTATTATCAAAAGTATAACCAAAGTATCAAATCAAATGTTATATCTGTGTTAAGAAATAAACACTTTTGGTCATTTATTGTAAGCTTTAACTCGTGTTTTTAAATCATAGGCATACCGATTATGTGACATACTTTATGTCTCAGTATGCTTATATTTAACAAAACTAGCTTAACCCCCTTACTTCTCCACATATAATTAGTCACAAAGAATTAAAAAAATTCAATTCCCATTTTAATCATCTTTAGTCCTAGAGCAGAATAGAACAGAGCAAACGATTTCAAAAAATCTGCCGACCCCTGGGCCTATGAAAGCTTTTGTATTTTGTGTATTATTTTTCAAAAACTTCGAAAAAAAGAGTTACATATTCGGCGTAGTCGACTTTCCCATGACGGTACTAGCAATCAACTGAAATTTGGATACAAGCGATATGAAAAAGAGTGCAACCGATTTTTCTCTACCTCCCCACACGTGAAGACATGGTGACTTATTGTTGATAACACCGTTATTAGAACGTCGAAAACGCCGAATTTCGATAATTTTTAATTCGATCATAGTAATTTATTCTTGAGAGGATATCTACTGTATTTTAATTAAAATCTTCATAAGTATGACCATAGAGATTGTCATTTTAGGGTTAGGCTGGATCAACAAAACTTAAAAACCGCGAGTGAACTTACCGTTTGCAAGGTTCAATATTTAAATTTAAGACGAAGAATATATTGGCAGTTGCGGCACGCCTACTTTGAATGGAGAAAATGATCTCGCAGTTATTATTTTGAATGGTATCGTTGATGTGAAAAATCAAACAATTAATCTCAGTCACCACGTTAAACCTGCATGTCCAAGTACTTCACTTGGGGGTAATCTCACCGATTTGCTCATCGGGAATAATAGATGTTTCGCAGCAGGCTGGGGCAACTCAAATACGGACGGATATTTGAGTTTATCTGAAAGCTTGAAATTTACTCAAGTTGAAATTGTGCACCAAGATGAATGTATAAATGCAGGGTGGGGAGATACGTTTTTGACAGATTTGAAAGAAGCGGGAACTGAAGAAAAAATAATTTGCGCTAAGGTGAATTTATTATTTCAAAAATGTAACAAATCAGATCAGTTTGCGTTATCAAATTGTTATGTTTACTCATAGAACATTAGGAGTCAATTTAGGAGCAACTTTACTTTCAGTTACTTGCGGAAACATTTTTATTGTTTAGCATGCGGTTCTGATCAAAATTGCATTTTTTGCAACAAAAATCAGATAAAAACCGTTTGAAAGTAGTGTATAATACTCAGCAAAAAGCTGTGTTAGCACCCAGAACCCATGAAAACTCGAAACATTTTTATCACTAAATGATATCTTATAAAAGATGTTTTACTGTAATTCAACTGGTGTCGTATGAAGCGATTCCCTTTTTTTATTCAAGCGAATAATTAATAAAGAAAAATTAAGGGTTGGAGAGATGCCAATACGTGTGGAGGTGATTCTGGAGGTGGTCTCTACTGCTATGACAAGAAAGGCGAAAACTACTATTTTATGGGGCCACTCCATGGAGGTGGAAAATGCGAAGATGATAGTTTAATGTATTATTCCAATTTGAAATACAAAGAATATTCTGAATGGCTAGATGATATGAAAACCGATGCTGCTAAACATGTGACAAAAATCAAAGATGAACTCTAAAAATCGAAAAATACGCCTGAAACTCTAGTCTAGTAGATCATTCGCTAATTATATGCCGTGTTCACACTTTTGATGATCGAGGTCGATGAAATATTCTGTCAAGCCAAATTAAGCTAAATTCGGCCAAGTTGATTGGTCCTTGACCTAGATTATCAAAAGTGTGAACAAGAGATATATGTAATGATTTATTCATTCGATTTTAAGAACTGAATACACGCTCTGCTATTAAAATAAAGTATTGTAAAGCTGGTGCTTACTTCTCAATAATTCTCTGCAGAATTTGATAAAATTGTTTGATGTCTGAAATATCTAAATAATGTAAAAGTTTATTTAGTAATTTAATTTTATAGCGATCAAGTTATATTTTGAAATATTCTGCTTTTTCTTCAAGTTTCAAAAGTCTGCAACGTTCAAAAAACTGTTTATAGAAACTTGCTTTAAGGGAAGAATAAATAAGAAAAAAATTCTGGAGACGAAAACCTTCTCTTGTTACTGAAAGTTAAATTTTTTAATTTTGAGCAAGGGTGAATCCCTGCTGCCGCTTTAAAAAACCGGTAAATATATGTACTTCTATTCACAAAATTTGATAATACGCGGTCAATTTTGCTTAAAATTGAATCATACGAATATATTTTGGAACGTATGAAGGTTTCAAATAATTGATTGCTAAGTCTATTACAAAACAAATTGTGTGTGTTGTTTTTGGCATCCAAAATAAGTCAGGTAAACGGGTTCACAAAATTCGATAATACTTGGTCAATTTTGCTTCAAATTTTACCACACAAATACAGTTTGAAAATTTTACATAATTGATAGCTTAAGCCCGTTGAAAAAATATTTCTCTTTTGCTGTTTATAAGTGAAAATAGGTTCATTTGATATAATTTCCCAGCAGAGAGTAACATTTCTGATGTGTTGTATTGTCATCTAACGTACACGCCTACGCGGGACTAAACCGATGAAAATATTTTATTTTCTGAATTCTTTTCTTTCAGTACAATTCAAGAATAAAACAACAATTTTATTCAACGCTTGTTTCATTTACACCCACAACCCCCTTAGAAAACTTGTTTTGGAAATTATTGTAAAAAATCGAAAGCTCAACAAATATTAGTTTTATTAAAGAAAAAACATATATAAACTACCGCTTACTTTTCGATTCTAACTTTTTATATCAAAATTAACTTCAAATTTCGAAAATGTTCAAAATTAGTGGTTTTTTACATGTCAGTTGTACAATTTTGAATTCGGGAAAATCTCTTTATTTCCGATGAAGATATTGAATAAAAAGAGCATAAATTATATTATATTCTAAAATATATTAAAATAAACAATAAAGCTTTGTCTCTTCAAAAATCGTGTTAATGCGGTCATTAGTAAATTATCGTCAATGGATATTGCCAAATATCGGCTGTTTTATATTTGGGTTTAAAATCACAGCGGCACAGGTGGAAGTCATTTCAATTTATTTCTCCGCCCATGACTTTCGCGCAAAATACCTTTGCTGCCCCATAATAAGTGAGGTAAAGTTTCTCTTTGCTACCACCCGTGTCTTGGGTTTCACGGTATCTTATCCCGCACCGAAGTTTTCTACCCGACCATTTTCAAATCGTTTCGACGAAAATTACCAAGTTATTTTCCAGTTGGTTTTAGTACCTGAAATACAGTAAGTTGGAATTTTATTTAACTTTGTTGGTTTTATCACCAATAAAATTTGATTGTAGATTTGAAAAATCTTAAATCGTGCATTAATTGTGCGCCCTGAAGCTCGATTCTTATACTGCTGAAAAACTGCAAATATTCCGCCAAGTACTTAAACCTGCTCTCGAAACAAAGAGCTTTCCTTAAATTCAAATTCATTAACTTCTCAGTTTATGATTATGAAATAAACCGAAACGTCATAAAATAAAAATGTTTAATTGATAACTAAATATATGATTATATAACATAATTTATATTTCGAAAAAACCCTACAGAAAAAATCTTTGTGACGTCAATTTTGATTTTTTGTATGGTTGTCCGACAACAAGTCAAATAGGTATGATTGGAAGTTAACTTAACAGTTACATGTTTTGAACCAAATGTTATGACGATTAATGATAACCGAAGTCTTTTATCTGTTAATTCAAAAAGTTGATTTTTCTTTTAAATTTATTTTCGAATATTTATTTGAAATATCATGAATTACCATACAGTCAGTGTTGGTTAGGTGGCTTATGAATTGGTCAGGGTAGGTGGTAAGAATGAAACAATTTATTATGTTGTATCTGCATCAGTTGGGCATTTTTGGCCTTAGTTTAAAGGTTTCTTCATTTTCGAGATCTTCTTCAATTCGTTCCAAAGTGAAAGGTAACACGGTCAGTTTGGGAATAAGGAAAATAACAGCTCCAAAAAGTTGAATTGAGACTTTGAAATGATAATTATGGCTTCAATACATATCCTTGATCCAACCGAAGTTCATGGTGAAAACGGTTTTGACCTCAGGGATGGAGTTCGAATCTCAGTGGACCCATCCAATCGCACGGCTCGTCTCGTTATATCAAGCAGAACAAGAGACAACACAGGCCAAGAGACAACCCCCCTATTAGTATTCCTTACACAATCACTAAAACAAAATCAGTTGGGTTCACTAGGATTCAAACTCCAGCCCTGAGGTCAGAAACGTTTTCACCATGGACTTCGTTGGATTAAGAATATAACTCAATTATAGTACATAATATATAATTGTAGTTAAATATCGTGATCTCGAGATTTTTGCATGAAGCGAGAAAATCATTGTTATACCTTCAAAAAGCAAGGATACATTTTAATATTTTTTTGTCTTGGGCCTCATTTAGCGAGGACCACCCCCTCAAAAAAAGTCTTTTTGCTATTAAATACTCCTAATACTATCCGTTAAATTGATATGTTTGTGGTCTTATCGAAATGCTAAAATTTGAATAGCAAAATTATTAAATCTCCTGTAAAAATTCCAGCATGGTACCAGGTTTCAATTTCGTTAATTGGGCCCATTTTCAGAAACATTCCCATTATAACCGGTGCAATAATTCCAGCAACATTATTGATAGTATTTGAGAAACAATAAACCTGCGAGGCAAATTTACCACCAATTTCGTTGGGAATTGGTTTGCAACATGCAGTCAAAATAACAGCATTTGCTGTACCTATTACAGTCAAAATAATGTAGAGCAGCACATTATTGCAAGGGTGAAATGCCATGAGAAAAAGCCCTGAAATGAACAGTAAGATATTATTTATTTGAGGCTCCGAACTTATATGGCGGCTAAAGAGTTTAAGACTTGACTTCGAGCGCTTAAACTGATAACTACTCATTTTTGAAAAAAACAGAAGGCGTCTTTCTCAAGGACCAAAAATTTTCAAATTAATAAATAGATATTCGAAAAATTACGAAATATTGGTGGAAAACTTGATTTCGCACAATTTTTTCAGAATATTTTCATGAATCATCTAAAGTTCGATAGTTTTATTTTGAATTAACAAAATATTTCCTTAAAAAGGGTTATGTAACAATATCAATGATATTATATGAATTAATATGATATTATTATTCAATGATTCATACATATGAAATGATGAAATCGCAAATATACTAGTATGGGACCGAAAAATTTAATATTTTATGTGAAAACCTAATGACACATATATTAATCTAGAATAGTTTGAAACCTGAACAATAGTTTACCGGAATTTCACGCAATTTATGATAAGAGCGCTTGATTTGTCAAAATTTCGATAATCCTCTCGAAAACTCACTTCGTCAAATGTTTTTGATAGTCAGTCAGTTTTTAGAAAGCGGCAAAAAGCCAGATTAAAATAAATTTGGCCGGTTATAGAAAGTTTGACTTGTTATTTTTGAATTATTTCCGGCGAAGTCAATTTTGACAATAAATTAAAAGTCTGCAAATATTTTTTANCTATCAATCTTTTAAGTTGGAAATTTTTTGAGCCGATTAATTGGTTTTTTTCATCAGCAAAAAAGTCCAATATACCTGCTATAAATATCATTGATGGAATTATATACATCGTTTTTCGGACGATTGGAGTTGGGAAATATTTTCTTAAGACATCTGATAAACTGCAAAATAAAACCAACATTGGCAGCGAAAATATCGACTGAAAAGTCATAAACTTTGTTAATTCACCCATATCGCTCATCATAAAATATTGAAGGAATCGAGGAACGTAAGTGTGAAAAGCAACCACTAAAATTAATAAAATAGTACAAACTAATTAGCAAGCCTGGTACAGTTATATTGTCCTTGACAAATACTGTAGCCACGATAAAAGAATTTTTTACGGTTTTATTCCAACTTTATTGTTCAATAATATTTGCAGGTCTTATCATCAGGTAGGAACAGCAAAATCGACCAGCTCAAATTTATTTAATTTTGAGCACTTTTAGTTTCAGTACTGAAATTTACCCAGGAAAAATTTTGGAAAAAAATTATGCCCCGGTTTCCAACAAATCAGCATAGGCGAATTTTCTTCTGTTGTGTTTACTTTATCTTATTATATATTCCCAATAAAATGTATATGCTTGTACGAAAACTTTTATTTCAAAATGTTATTGCCTGGATTTTTAGCTTTTGATTAAAATCAGTCAAATAATATCCTTTTCTCAACCAAAATGCCTATCAGTAGTTAAAAGGATGTTCACACACTTTACATTTCGGCTGTTCGAAACGACTCATGCGATTGAGTTCATAGACTTATCTAGGCTATACACAAATGACCACACATACCTATTTATAAGGTATTTATAAAAAATTGCTCCGACTCGGACCAATTTTCTTTTTTTCGAAAATTTTCGAGATTTATTGT
The DNA here is from genome assembly GCA_004367855.1 of Oikopleura vanhoeffeni. Taxonomy (NCBI): domain Eukaryota; kingdom Metazoa; phylum Chordata; class Appendicularia; order Copelata; family Oikopleuridae; genus Oikopleura; species Oikopleura vanhoeffeni. The sequence continues at coordinate 25,205 of SCLH01000466.1, read as the reverse complement.
AAGTTTTCTGACTAAAAAGTTGTAAAAATGGTCCGATTTGGAACAACTTTTTTCAATTTTTCTCTGAACAAGTGTGGTTATTTTATGCTATCAGATAGCAGCTATCTAAGAACTCAATCGGACGAGTCATTTCAAACAATCAAAATGTCAACGCTTTGGTAACCCTTTTTGCTACCGAGAGGCACTTTGGTTCGGAAACCGATAAGAAGAAAATTCTAGACAGTGCTATAAAGTGAGTGGAAAACAACTTTATTTAAAAAGGTCACTAACTTGCTACAGTTCCGGAAAACCAAGATATATTAAACCAAAATATTTCGTATGTACAAAGGTTTTTCCACGGTAACATAGGCTCTTCTGATTATCTTCTATTCCGAATATCGAAATAGTCAAAATCGATTGAGAAAATCGAACACACTTAGGGGGGTTTGGGGGGTTCCCCCCCCATATAATCGTGCCCCAAAAAACCATACAATTTGGGGGGGGTTTTAGACAGTGCTATAAAGTGAGTGGAAAACAACTTTATTTAAAAAAGTCACATCGAAACACACTAAGGGGGGTTTGGGGGTCCCCCCCCCTATATCGTGCCCAACAAACAATACAATTTGGGGGGTTTAGGGGGTCTCCCCCTGACTTGGGCGAAGCCCAATCGACACACTTAGGGGGGTTTGGGGGGTTTCCCCCCATATAATCGTGCCCCAAACAACCATATTAATTTGAGGTGTTTAGGGGCTCCCCTAACGTGGGCGGAAGCCCACATCAAACAACACTTAGGGGGGTTTTGGGGTTTCCCCCCCCATATATCGTGCCCCAAACAACCATACAATTGGGGTTTTAGGGGGTCTCCCCCTAACGTGGGCGAAGCCCACATCGAACACACTTAGGGGGGTTTGGGGGGTTCCCCCCCATATAATCGTGCCCAAACACATACAATTTGGGGGGTTTAGGGGTCTCCCCCTTACGTGGGCGAAGCCACATCGACACACTAGCGGGTTTTAGGGGTCTCCCCCTTACGTTTTGGGGCGAAGCCCACATCGAACACACTCGGGGGTTTGGGGGGTTTCCCCATATAATCGGCTGCCCAAACAACCATACAATTTGGGGGGTTTTAGGGGTCTCCCCTAACGTGGGCGAACCCCACATCGACCACTTAGGGGTTGAGGTTTCCCCCCATATAATCGTGCCCAACAACCATTACAATTTGGGGGTTCTAGACATGCTATAAAGTGAGTGGAAAACAACTTTATTTAAAAAAATCACTAACTTGCTACAGTTCCGGAAAAACAGATATATTAAACCATAATATTTCGTATGTACAAAGCTTTTTCCACGGTAACATAGGCTCTTCTGATTGCTTAGGCCGATCATTGACCAGAAGTTTTAGCTCTTCTGGAGACATCGTTCGTGAATATCGAAATGGTCGAAATCGATTGAGAAAATGGTCTGTCGGTTCGGGCCTATTGTCTGCACGGATGAAAAAGATAACTGTGATGATAAAATATAGTATTCCACACAAATAAAAGCTGAACACATATTATTAGATGTGAAAGTATTTTTCGACTTCCGGTAGGATATCCGGTTTTAAAAATCCTGAAATTCGAATAAAAAATTATTCTAGAATACATTAATTTTCTTGATCTTAAAATCGCGTTTGGAGAAAATTTTCGTCTGGACGAATTTTTTTCGATGTCTCATAGAACTCTTAAACAAAAGTCGCGTTTTGGCAATAATTTTTACTATTTTTGGGCACTTTTGGATTATCACTTGAACAATTTATTTTGCTGGTGAGAGTTTTCTGGATATTTTTTCCGTGGAATATATCTAAGATTAAGATTTCTAGGCCTCTAGTTTCGCGTTCGAACTTATTTTCAAATCTTTTATCGGTAAAAGTCGCTACAAACACATACGGTGCTCACATTGGTCAGCGCGCCGCAGGTTAAACGCGAACACGAAACTATATGCCTAGAGATCCCAATCTTTGAAATGGAACATTCACCGATCTTGAAATATAAAACCACATAAAACCCGATAAATTTTCAGTTTTCACCAAAATTGAGCTATTTAAAAAAATAAAAATTGGAATCTGAATATTATTGAATGTTTATCTTGATAACTCATCAAGAAGATGTTCGCATGTTCGTACAGAAAGGATAAAGTACGGTCAAGTCGGTGTGCGGCGATCCGCTGCGCCAGCTATTACTCATCGCCTCCTATCATTAGTAAAGAAAGCAAAATCACAGCCAATCAGAGACGTGTATTCAACCAACGCAATTAGCGTTGGCCCCGAGTTGACCGTATCGCGTTTTTAATACAAACTTTAGTTATTTTACTCGGAAAAATGTTATGTTTGATTTTTAAATATTTTATTTTTTGAAAAATATAATTTTATTTGAGCCAAAATGTCGCAAAATCTCTAAAGCCAGCAATGACGTGAAATATCGATTTATGATCGAACTTATTCGTCATTACTGAAATGAAAAATTTTGGTGCACGTTGGGTCGAATTAGGATAAGCGAATATGTAAAATTTACATCGCAAAGGATAAATGTCAACAGACATTTTCATCAAATATTGACCAAATCTTAAATAAAATTAATTGAATAAATACTGTAAAGTAAGAATCTTACATCATAGGCCAGCTATATCCTATGCTAAGAACATATCCTCCCATTGAGCTCACAAAAATCAATCCAAATCCAGCTCCAAACTGATAAAATGATGACGTCGTTGTTAATTCTTCTTGTAGGGCCCAATCGAGAGGACTTAAAAATATAACTGTTTATAAAAGTTACAGGTTGTCAGACAAACATGTTTATTTAATTACAAATATAGAGGATTTATTTAATTTAGGGAGTTTGAGAATAAATCTAATAATTTCGAAGCCCTAGCAATAATACCAAAGGCCAGCAATTATAGAAGAGATTGGCCCATGAAACATACCTATTTCGAGGAATTGAAAAAACTTTGTGGCAGGGAACAATAATTTATCAGCAGTCACGTCAAATCACAAAAATGATTCGTGCTAAAGTGCTCAAAAAATAAAAATTCGACGTGCGTGCATTTTGCCGTGTCTCACTTACTATTTATCGCAGATTTGGATCTATAGGCCTGGCGATTCGCGTTCGCGCTTGAACTTATTTTCAAAGCTATTAATGGTTAACGTAGTTATTGCTGGTGCTATCATTGGTCTAACGCGGATCAGACGCAAACGTGACATGACAGGTCTGGGGATTCTAATGTTAGATATATCAATATCATTTTTCCCAACGAAGCTTCATCTCAAAAACGTTAACTATCTCTACAGCGCGTGTTCGAATCCCACCGATGTTGTCTTAGTGATTGTCTTAGTGATTGCTTGAGTGATTTGACACCGATAAAATTTAGCGGTCCCTATATCAAGCATCCTTGCCTATAATAATACTCAAGAAAAACAGTAAGACAACATTAGTGGGATTTGAACACGCGCTATAGAGATAGTAACTGTTTTTGAGATGGAGTTTCGTTGGAAAATATGAGTTTCGTTGTGAAATGGAGTTTCGTTGAGAAATATGACAGAAACTAGGAAGACAATTTTGAAGAAAAAAATTTGTTGAAATTTTTTTTAATGTTTCGCTGATATCATCAAATTACAAAAAATATTTATTTTTTGGAATTCGGAATTTGTGAAGATTTAATAATTATTTGCAATTCTTCCCTAATATTATACGACCAACAACGGCGCCATAAAAACCAAATGTGATTGTGATAATTGGAAATGAAATTGTCAGGAAAGTAGATAGAAATAATGTGGTAGAAACATAATTAAAATAACCCATTTTTTCTCCAATAATCGTACCTAAAATCAGGGATCGACAGTTTCTCTTGTTTCAAATACTTAAAACAGAGCACATGAACTAGGTTGTACTAGGTAAAAACTTTTTGAAATTCCGCTTAAAAATTCCAAAGTTTCTCAGGCTAGCTAATAAATAAAAGATTCGGATTGGTCTATAGGACCCAGATCTATGAATTATAGACCCTCAGAGAACAAATCCTGAATATTTAAAAAATGCGGAATCTGAGCATTTGATTGGTTGATTCTTTTCAAATCTCACCGATGAAATCGGCGTATTCTGCAATCCAGGGTTGGGATTGGGTGCGAGTATCCCGCATTGTTTTTTTAATTGAAATATTTAGGATCTATCTTCTGTGGGTCGGTTATCCATATTTAACCCAATCACTTTTTCCACAGAAATTTTAAATTTCTGGATTATGTTTTTTTAAATTTATTGAGACTTTTTTATTAAGAAATTTAGCCCGATGATGGAAAACGAAGCGTTGCACAATTATATAGATACAACTTAAAATAAGCTTTCAAAATACATTCATAACTTAGCTGAAGTTAATGATCTTGATTGGTCAAAATTTAAATCAATCAGAATCGTCTAGAACTTCCAAATTTTCCCAAAAAAATTTTTCAAGAATTGCTCATTGTTGATTTTTCTGGTTTCGTACACCCTAATATCATTCTCAGAGATTTCAATCCCTGCCTGGTATAATTGCGGGAACATATCCAAAATAATAAGCAGCATTTAAGATTCCAATTTTTCCTTCGTCCCAGTCAAATTTATACGATGATTTTAGCAGATCTATTGGTGCATATGTGAAATTAACCATTGGATCAATAATAACAAAAACATTTATAGACGGGTCAAGAGCTTCGTAACAAGTAGAATTTTCTAAGTGTATGTCGAAATCTTTGCTGGGATCAGATAAATTTAGTATTTTTTGTCACGTTAGATCAACCACATTTTCACTTATTTGAAAATATTATAAATAATGTATAACTATATCTGACCCTAAGCTTCGGTATCAGCCCTTTTCACCATATCTAGAATAGTTCATTTTATTTCAAACCTTGTTCTCATAACTGTTTTGTATGTATTTTGAATTGTCTTTTTTGGCTTAAAGTTATCTTGGGTGATATTTGGTCCTCATGGTCTGAGATCTTACTTTTACTTGTATTTTTACTTGATTTTTATTTTCGCGCTGTTTATTCACTCAGAGCACCGTTTCAGATATACCAGTAGTATAATATCACTCAAAAATGAATAAAAACAGTTGAACCCAGTTTAACCGACTACACTCGATTTTCGGGCAAAAAATGTCCGAACAGAACCGATCATAAAAGCCTGCCTCTGGTGTCTGGATAAACTCAAACCGCTGGTAAAAGAATTATTGTTTTTTCTGAAAGATGGTCAAAATCATTGCCTCAAAAACATTTATAGTAATAAAGTGACATTGAAAAAAATTCGACTGGCTCGTTGCATGAAATTTCTGATCACATTTATGTATGGCTGAGACTCAGCCGCTGAGTACATACAAAGGTTTCGAAGTGATTTTCATCAAATTTGAAGCGCATAATTTTTGACCAATTCAAAACGGTTAAAATTCCAAATTCAATTCAAACTCAAAATTTTTAAATCAAAGATCAAACATTTTGAATGATTGACCTGTTATTTGAACAAGTGCTTTTATTTAAATAAGTTTCGAGAACATAACTGATAGAAGTAATCAGTGACCTCCAAAGGGGTCAGATAATAATACTCCGATTCAAGCTAGAAAACGAGACGTTTCGTTTTATTTTTTTAAAGCATACACCAACCAACCATTTATTGAAACCTGCTTTAACAAAGAAAAGGTTTTCATCGATGGTTACGAGTTTCCATTGAAGGATTATTGGTTTCCATTAGACGGTAATTTTGAAATATTTACCAAAAAATGCGATTATTTTCAAATCTGTGAAAAAGACTTCTGAAGTATATAATATTTATGTATTCGAAAACATATAATTTATTCAACGAACTAACTTCAAGTTCAAGATGAAAATTTTAAGAAAATACTAGGGACGGCCCCTGGAAAAAATCGTCAAAAATGAACTTTTTTCGATTAAAAAACAAAATTCGCCGGCTAGACCAAATTTAAAAATATTAAGATTAGATTTTTTTAATTTTTATATAAATTGGTTATTTTTGTGAAAAACAAAGAACTAATATGAATGGATCATTTTTTCAGCAACCGTTGGCGGGCACATGCAAGCGCATTGCTACTTTCTGTTTTCGGTTTCCGCCGGTTAAGCTTACATATTCTCTCATAAAAAATTATATACAAACCGGTGCAAGACAAAAATGACATCATATGAAAGTTCAAAAACGACCAAAAAATGATGCCAGAATGTGATCAAATTATTTTCAAAAATGAGCTTCAAGAATGGTTTCCATAAATGGTTATGGGCAGGGATCGGATTTTTCCGGGTCGGAAATTTCGACCCGGAACGCAAGGTCGGTCGGTGCCGACCCGACCCGACTGGAGAAGTCGCCGACCCGACCTGGAGAAGTCGCCGACCTTCCGAGTCGGAAGTTCCGACCCCAAAATTAATCGAATCATTTTATATTTAAAATTTGTAAATATTCTTAAATTCTAAAGATATCATCAGAGACGGATTTCAGGGTCGCCAGGTCGGAATTTTTCGGCACCGACCCGACCTGGAATAGAAGTCGACTTTCTGACTCGCAAAATTTTACATTAAAAATGAAAACTTCGAAAACTTTACATAAAAAGTGAAAATTTTTATAAAAAAATTAAAATTATGTTCAATAATGAACATTTTGTCCAAAAATTAAAAATTTTTCGGAAAAATTAAGAATGTCGTCTCAAAATTGAAAATTCTGTTTGAAACTTGAACATTCTCTTTAAAAATTGGAAATTTTTTAAAAAATTTAAATTTTGTTCAAAAAATAAAATTTGATTGGAAAAATAAAAAAATCGGAGGTCGGGTCGAAGGTTTAAAGGAGAGTTGTTCCATATTAAGGGGGAGTGGGCTTGATATTAAGAGGGTAATGAGCTCAATATTAAGGGGGGGATTGGCTCGAGTTTAAAGGGGAGTGGGCTCGAGTTAAAGTTCGAGTGGGCTGGAGTTTTAGGGGGTTGTTAGGGTTTCCACTAATCGATTTTCGGCAAAAATCGACTACTCAGAGTTGATTTTCTTCAGATACTGGATTGTGTGAAATTTTATTGTGCGTCTTTTGGTAAAAATATTTTTTTTCAAAAATTAATATTTTTCAAAAAAAATAATAATTTAGTTGGAAAAATCGTATTTTTGGCCGAAATAGGGCGTTTTTCTGCTCCCAAACTCGCTCACACGCCTTAACCCTTGGAATCATAGAGCCNCCTTCTAAAAAGGGCAAAAAAAATGTCACAGAATTGTTTCTTCCGAATTCATTATAAAGAATTTTGCGGTGATTCCGAATAAAATACATATTCATTTTTTGAATATTTGGTTCGAATATTACGGGGAGTTGATTTTTTAGATTTTTCGCCAAAGTTTTACTTCCGGTGAAATTATTTCGAAACTAGACATCAAATACAAATGTGAGATAATCAATTTTTTGGGAAAGTGTTTTGTGCATAGTCTGATTAACATTCACGGAATAATTTAAATTTAGTCCGATTTTTGATATCTTCACTCGTTTTATTTCTAGAGGAGTTCAAAGTTCAAATTAAGAAAAAATTTGCAAGAAATTCGTGAAAATTAGGGTTAAAATAGATGAATCCTGTACTTTAACTAAAAAGTATAAATTGTTCTTCTGAACAAAAAATTAAGTAGGAAACAATTCTCTCATAATTCCGTAAAATAAACAATTTTATCTGATCTGTACAAATCAAATAACCGAGTCATATCACCGCCACCTTTTGTTTCCGCACTCTCGCTTACAAATAATAAAAGGCGGTCTAACCAAATATCCAATTAAGTGGGTTCTAGCGATCTCTTGGAAATAAAAAATACGTCATTAGATAGGCAATTCCAAGAGTAATTTATTGTATTAAAATAAAATAATAATATCGCTGATAAAAATTTATTTTTTCTCATGTTTAAAAATGCCGTCGGGAACCTCTTTATGGGTGTAGCGGTCGCACTCTTTTAAGGATACTTAAGGGGTGTAAAAACAGCACAAAATTGCTAGGGATCATATTACAACCATAAGTGTTTCCGTGGTTCATACCAAGTTTGAGTGAAATCGTATGCAAGGTCTAGGAGGCGATAGATTTTGAAATTTGGATTATGTGTTCTAGAATTCGCTGCATGATGGTCACCAGGGTCGGCCAAAAATTATTCTGGTTAAATTATTCTGGTGATTTTGAGCTCATTTTTTTAAAAATTAAATTAAAAATGTAATATGCTACTTCTTCGGCCTTCGGCCGATTTGGAGCTCGTTTTTCAACAAAATTAAATCGAAAATCTAATATCCCCCTACATCGGTCTTCGGCCGATTTGGGGCTCATTTTCCATCAAAATTGAATCAAAAATGTAATATACCCTTCTTTGGCCTTCGGCCGATTTGGAGCTCGTTTTTCAACAAAATTAAATTGAAAATATAATATCCCCCTAAAAATCTCACGTGTTAAGGCGTGTTAGCGAGTTTGGGAGCCAACAACCCCCTATTCTGGCTAAAAATACAATTTTTCGAACTTAATTATCATTTTTTTGATAAAAAATATTCATACTAAAAGACGCGCAATAAAATTTCACACAAACCAGTATATGTGGAAAATCAAAATTCAAAATGGAAACCCCTACAATTCTCTTAAACTCAAGCACACTCGGACTTCAACTCGAGCCCACTTCCCGTGAAACTCGAGCCCACTTCACCTTAAACTCGAGTCTACACCTTTTTAAACTCGAGCCAACGCCCCCTTAATATCGAGCCCATTACACCCTTATTATCGAGCCCACTCCCCCTTAATATCGAGCCCCTCCTTTTTAAACTCGAGCTAACTCCCCTTTTATATCGAGCCCACTCCCTCCTAATATCTAGCCCAATTTCCTTTTTAACTCGAACCTACTCCCCTTTAAACTTCCCTTGAACAAAATTCTCCCGACCTTCGAGTCGAAGGCTTCGACCGACCCGACTCCGACCCGAATTTTCGACCTGACGAAAAAGTACTCGGGTCGGCGTTCGACTCGACCCGGAAATTTCAGAAAAAAAATCGACCCGACCTGGTCAATTTGAAAAATCCGATCCCATGTTATGGGTTTAATGAAATTTTAATGATTAAAAGGTCATGAGTTTTCATTACAAGGAGGTTTCTATAAATCGTTAGTTGGTGTGAACATAAAAGTACCAAATTACCTAAAGCAGCTATATTCAGAACAAGCCTACTGGAATACAGAACAAAACCGACCAAACTTGTGACGATTGCATTTTGAAATCTCACAGATATCATTCAGATTGCTTGAAAACTTCTCTTTGCAGCTAATTTAGGGCAGTGCCTCTGACCATTAAAAATATGCAATTCTAAATCTTTCTGCTGCGATTGGACAATCTGAAGTTTAATGCCAATTATTCAAAATGCCATACAAATATAAAACAGAACACTTTTTGAAGAGAACACAAGCAAAGAAAGTAGTTTTTTCATTGAATTTAAACCCTTAAATGAACAATATATGAGATTGCATGAAGAATTTTGATGACCTAGTTCGTTTGGAAGTTTGAGTGCTGGTTGCGGGACACGGTGCTTTTTTTGAAGGTGAATAGGAAACACTAAAATTCCTATGATGCATTGATATGAAATAAGGAGGACGGTTTTTAACTTTCGAAANTCTGGTCGCTGATTGGAGGACCTGTTTGAGGCACATTGTGGTTTAACCGTTGCCAGAAACGAATTTCTTGCAAGTTTCTAAGCATTTTGGTAGGAAAAAAATTTGAAAAAAAAAATATTTTGACCTTTCCAAATCGCAAATCAAAATTTTCAAAATGCGTAGGTTTAAAATGAGTCATAAATTGAGGAATTTGTTACTTTTTTTGATTTAACCCCGAAGGAACATTAATATGCAATTGTCAATTTAATAAAGTAAATCTAAACAAAATGATAAAATACTTATATACGAGTATTGATATATGGTAAAATTTACGAAAAAAATTTTGGTGATATTTTTGAAAAGTCATCACTTCCGGTTTGACCGGAAGTGAAATTTAAATCTTTGTTTGGTGACTAATTATATAGAATTTGGTGGATTATAAAGTAAAATAGCTCGAAAAAAATTTTGGTGATATTTTCGATGAGTCATGACTTCCGGTTTTACCGGAAGTGAAACTAAAATCTTAGTTTTATTAGTGATAATGTACATTCGGGTTGATTTTAGGGTAAAATTATACGAAAAGAATTTTGATGATATTTTTGATGAGCAATCACTTCCGGTTAAACCGGAAGTGAATCTTAAATACATTTAAGCGTATTAAACATACTTTTGACCCAGATTGAAGCTTATTTCAAGCACCTTTCAATTTATTTTAACTTAAAAGCCTCCAAAAATAAACGTTAATGTTGTTTATATTTATAATTTGCATATATATTTTGACAGTTTTAACATATTGTGCAAAGTTTGAAAAAACAATTAAAAAATCTGTTCTAGAAACGACGATTTAAAATAAGATAATTTAAAACTCATAAATGGGTAACGATGTTTTAAGCCTTTTTCTGGTCATTAGACATTGGGTGTTTTTTGGTATTGAGATTTTATTTCAAAATAACTGTTTAAAGTGACCTTTTGGTTCGCGGGTTCTCACGGGAGTTATAATAGCGCTATCACAAATAAAATAAGCTGACTGCGAAGGGTTTTCTCAAGAAGTGAGATTTTTTGCAACGTTATCTGATGTACCAACTGGTCAAAATTAACCGGTAAAATTTAAGTTCTGGTACCGGAAGTGGGATTTCTATATTTTACATGTACCAAAAGTTGCGCAATTATCGATTTTCAGAACAGTTTTATGAACTAGGGGTCAAAAGTGACCGCAAGGTGGCGCAGAGGAGAATTTAATTCTGAGTGAAACCGAAAGTGATATTTTCCATGCTATAAATTGCCTTCTAGCGCGACCTGTGGTCACTTATGACCCTAGCTTATTTTATTTGTGATACCGCGATGTTAACTCCAGTGAAAACAGGCGGACTAACAGGTCACTTTTCGCACCTTTAAACAGTTTTTTTGGAAACCCAAAAAAATCCTAGGTCTCAAATAACCAGAAAAATCTCAACAAGATAGCTTAAAACATCGATACCCAGTTCGGAGCTTTGAAATTTCTTATTTCAATCGTCAAAATTGTGAAACAGTAGATATTACATGTTTTTTGATGACAATTTCTTTAAAATAAATTCCATTTTGTTCGTCAGGGTGAAGATTCAATCTGCAGAAATTTCGAAGTTGCTTGGTCTGCTTTGTATGCTCCCAAGCCGAAAGTTGAATTCGCAAGGCCTAGAGAATTGTGGGGCGCATATTGGGGCGAGCTTGATTCAAGTTTTTGCGCATTACCTTCGACCAGTTTCAAGTAAAATCTATTAAAAATACTTATTAAATACGATTATAAATAGTTTATGAATTGACTGTTAAAAAACCGCGTTAGACTGGGAGTTTAATAAATAAAAATGTTAATTTAACACTACACTAANCTTTTACTAAATTTAAATATGTCTTCGTTTTGTTTCTTCGCTCTTGTTAATACTCTGAGTAATACTTTTTTAAACAAAACTACGGATCGGCAGAAATACTCCAAAGCCCTCATTATCCGGAATTAAAAAGATTGTATAACACTCAAACTTGCCGAATTGATAAGCCGACCCATCCACCGCGTCAAATTTGATAAATTAAACTCCTGAAGAAAAATATTTTTTCGATGTGGTAAAATTGCGGTTTTTTCCGTCTTTTTTTACAAATTTAAATTTTCGATTTTGACGTAGAAATCGTATAAAATAAAATTTAATAAATTCGAGACGGTGGTCGAAAGCGTATTTGAGGGCTCCTAAGTAACAAATTTAAAATGATAAATTTACTGTTATTTAGACACCATGGAAGCAAACGCGCGTTTTTTGAGTGTTTTTTCAAAGACGATTTATAAAGTAAAAATAATCAATCTGAAGAAATTCAGATTAAAAAAAGTAAGCTGAAAAGTGGCAACTTGTGATCGAAAAAGTTTTTATTCAAAAATTTTGAAGTGGTAAAAAGTTTCTCATCAAGACAAAAAAAATTGAAAAAGTTCAAATCTGTCAAAATGCACCGACCCCCTTAAGCGAAAAATCGTCTTTCAATCAACTTGTCATAAAATTTGAACTTATTATCCGAAAAAAGTTTAGGTAACATTGTTAGATTCACATTGTTGAATTATAAAATTTATTCGAAAAAAAAGTTTTTGCGATCATTTTTTCCATCATATTTAGCTTATTTGAAGTGGCTTGAGCCTTTCAAAACGCTTTATGCCTCGGAGCGTTAAGCAGTTAACTAATATAACTTAAATTGCATTTTTAATCTTATTTTGTAGAAAAACAATCAAGGGTGGTTAGCTATGTCAAACCTCATTTCAGACAGTTCGAAATGAACTTTATAGGCAGAACAGACGACCAATTAGGACACAGACCAACTTTATCGATATAAAGTATCCAAAAAAAATTGAAGGGCTGATACACTAGGGCGCTAAAGAGCAAAACAACTGTGAATTTGATTTGTGATCAAAATAAAGAAAAACTATGATACCAAATTTTTTGGTCTAGAACATTTCTGAAATTTTGAGGGTATTTTCGAAAACATCAGTCTTGACTGCGAAAACCCTATATTGATACTTTTAGCCTTTTTAAGACATTTTAAAGCTCCAATATCTCAACCAACGCATACTATAAGCAATTCAAAGAGAGTCTGGACCAGGTGTCGGCATAACCTGATCGGATCGGATCGAACTTGATGCTTGTCAACCTCCGATCCGATCAAGTTCGATCCGATCAGGTTTTTGAAAATGCGATCCGATCAAGTTCGATCCGATCAGGTTTTTGAAAAATGCAATCCGATCAGGTTTTTCAAATTTGCGATCTGATCAAGTTCGATCCGATCAGGTTTTCAAAATCGACATTTTGCACTACGCGGTGAATTGTCTTTTTGAAAGCNGCTTTTCGCACAGCGGCGACTAATAATTAGTTTATTTATTCTAGAAAGAAATTTCATTCTTATTTAATTTCAAATAAACTTAAATTTTATTTGTGCATATTCTAAGAATTAATTTATAATTGATAATATCGGATATTTTGCTCGAACTTATAAATTATCAGATTCAGAATCTGAATTTCAGATTATCTGCAAAATATTTTACGATCTGGCGCAATTAAAATGTTTTTTATCATTTGTTTGCTAGGGTCAGTCGCCGCTGTGCGAAAGACCGCATTCAAAAAACCAATTCACTGCGCCGTATTGCAAAATGTCGCGGTCTCAAAAAACGGTCACTACAAATGGGTAGCCCCGAAGTTTAAACCCTTATTTGTTTTTTTATTAACAATTATTGGATTTTCATAATTATAATCATACCATTGAAACCTTACTTTGCAATCAAATAGCAGCACGCGGTATTTTTGATCCCGAGAAATAAAAAATAATAATTCAAAATTTTCAATGTGAACTTTGTTGCATTAATTACTATGAATTTTTTAGCGATGTTACGAAAAGGCGTTTTAACAGGCTGTCTAGCCGTATACGGTACACGGTGCTTTTTTTTAGGGCGAATAGGGAACATTAAAATTCCTATGACGAATTGATATGAAATCAGGAGGACGGTTTTTAAGTTTCGAAAAAAAATTTTGCCCGAGCCGATTTTCTCGTAAAATTCTACCCCAAAATCATATTTAACGCTATACTTTCCCGATAGATTTCATGAAGTCGTTTATTTTGAAATCACAATTATTATGCAATTTGATGTACCTTAGAGGTTAAATTTTGTGACGTAACAAATGACGTCATGATAGTTTATTTTATCATTTTTGAAGGTCAATTTAACTTTTTTTGAGTTAATCTTTTCTTCATCGGTCGTCAAATTTCACTGAGCACCAAACGGGGTGCAAACGGCTGTAAAAACGTTATCCAATCACAGAGCAGTATTTGAAAAATTCGCTCGGGCTAAAAAAAATTTTTCGAGAGTTGATAACCCTCATTCATTTTTTATTTCAATTCATAATAAGAATTTTACTGTTTCCTATTCACCCCCAAAAAAAGCACCGTGCGGTATAGCCTATAACCTATGCGGTATAGGTTAATAGCGGAGAACTCAAGAAGACTCAACCTGTAGATTCTATTTTTGTAGATAGTTATAATTATTTAACTTGAAATTTAATTACGAACATTAAGGGCCTCGGTGCATTTTGGCAGATTTGCACTTTTACAATTTTTTTTGTCTTCATGGGAAACTTTTTGCCAGCTCATAATTTTCGAATAAAAAGTATTTCAAACGTAAGTTGCCACTTTTGAGCTCACTTTTTATAATCTGTTTTTTTTCAGATCGATTATTTTTANAAGTAACTGGCAGGACGTTTTTGTCAAAAATTAAGCATCCTAAATTATTTGACTATTGATGAACACTCTTTACATTTTTAATGCCTCTTAATTATAATGAATAGTAATGAAATTAATTATATAAACCCCTGTATAAATATTTAATAATATGGCCGTATTAATGCCTTAATTATCACACCAATACAATAAAAATTTAATCAAAAAGTTAAAAGATCAAATATTTTGTGTATGACTAACATTTGCACTTGAACAAAGTACAAAAAAAAATTTTAATTTTTGTCTTACTTTTCCTATTCATATCGAAAATTATTGATTTATTTCAACAAAATCAAAAAATTATAAGGAGGTTTTAGGATCTTCAAATCAAATATTTGGCATGTTGAAACGACCATAACTTTTAATTTTTTTATAATAAAAACAATTCAGTTACATATTGTACCAGCCGTTCAAATAACAACGACACAAAAAAGTATACCTGTCTGACTATACATAAAAAATATCGAGAATTCTGATATATTAATATTCAAACGCTTTGCTAGAATGCTATCGACGCCTTTTTTCTTAATTTTGACATCGCCTTTGAGGTCTATTTGAAAAGTTAAAATTTGAATTTTGCTTTCCCCAAGGTCGCAGAAAATTCGTAAAAACATTTTATAAATCTCCGTGGCCGTCTTAGTTAAAACACAATTTTATTTTTTTTAAATGATAATTTTAGTCCGTATAAGTTTCTTGCTAATACGGTTTTATTTTAGCAAAGTAAAGTTAATTTTAGGTATTAGTAATACCTAAAATTAACTTTACTTTGCTAAAATAACAACAGTCTAAGTTATAAGTGAATCTGCCGTCACCCAATTTAGTTTCCACGTTTTTTCGATTACTCTAGACTTCCGAAGTTCAAATGTTGGTTTTTGTAACTGTATTATTTTACATAAAGATGGAAACGGTTCCGAAACGCGTTGTAAATACTTTATTTAATTTAAAATTAATATTTGTGTTGATGAATTTTTCAAGTAAATCTCATTACTAAAGAAAATTTTGATATAAATTTTCGATTTTTTTTAATTTTTTATCACATTTTAGGACTTAAGGGGTGGTCGTCGCATTTTTAGGCAAAAATGGGGTTTTCAATGACCAATTGTAGCAAAAGTACAAATCGTCGGACCAAACATTACCTCTCTCTGATATATTTGAACAAAAATCTTGCATCTTAAAAATAAATCAAAAGTGACGGATAGCTCGTCCAATCAGAAACGTGCTTACAAAAATAACGGAATTATTTCTTCAAAATGTTTTTCCTCCCTGAGTTTTTAGGGTACAACAATGATTTATGACTCAAATTAACCGGACAGAACGTAAGCAAAACACCAAGTTGAGGTTTTTTGAAAATTTTTGAATTTGCTCTCAGTATCACCAAAATCTGTATTTTGACCCTT
>SCLH01000465.1:592181-613542 GCA_004367855.1 Oikopleura vanhoeffeni | reverse complement strand
ATATAGCAGAACAAACAATAAATGATGCTAGTTCGACTCTTTAATACTCGTGAAGATAATGGAAAACCCTTCTATAATCATACAAAACACATAAGATCTACAAAAATACATGTTGCGTGTTCAAATGATGTGTTTGCAAAATGTAAAGCAAAATTGATTTTTAATTCGAAAGATCCGGAGAACATACTAAAAATCGAGCGAGAAGCAAAAAAATCTCTTTTCAAATTCAACTACAATTCAACCCTGGAACTAGAAAACTGAGAGGTTGAGCCAAAAAATATACATGTTTTAACGAAGAAGCGGCGTTTCAAAAGGAATTAAGATTTGTTCACACGCGCCGTTCTATGCACTCAAATAAGTGCGAAATTGACTCTCATTTTAGCCGAACTTGACGAAAATCTTCCTGAAAATCTTTCAAATTTCATCGAAAATATTTAGTTAGGTCTTATTTCAAGCCTACTGCACAGTTTAATTTCATTTTATATGATTATTACGGAATTTCAAGCAACGGAAATTATAACTTTTCGACAAATTCACTAGAATCTGTTAATCGAAGATTAAAAAAAGCATGTGGTGCCGGTCAGCTGCCTTTGAAAAAATCCTACGTCAAACTTCGTGATTTCAAAAAAATCTTTTTCGGAAAATTCCAAAAAAAAGTTTAAAAAAATAAATGCCCGGAGAAAAGAAACAATTAAAAAACAACAAAAATTGGAATAAATCTACGATATTTACAAAAATTTAGATATCGAAGCTTTTTCTGATGATTCTTCAGATGAAGAATAATAATTTATTTCTCCTTTACTTTTTTTTTCTTATCCTTTCTTATCTTTAAAGTTTTCTTTGCTTACATATTCACCTTATTTATTTTTTGTTTTATCCAAAGAAAAAGTCCTTATTAAACTCCTAATTAGCTCCCTTATAAAAACGCCGCTTGATAGGTGTCAAAAGTTTTGAGCCAAAATCAAATAATAGTTTCGAGGCGGGCGGGAACGGTTGGGTGGTACCCTTTGCAAAATCATATCATATTATTATTACTAATTTATTTGNCGCAACATGTGGATAATTTTGAACTTTTTCAGGTATGCAGGACCTTTATGATATAATTATTTTCTTTTCATCTTCTTTTATATTTTGGTTTCGGTCTTAAAATGTATTAAAAAGTGATTCTCCTCTCATAATCTGCCCCTTTTTTTAGTTTCTGTATTTTTTAACTATTTCACCTTACTAAAGTAAACCGCAAAAAAAAGTAACTTTCCACCTAAGTTCCATCTATGTTTTAAATGTTCCAGTTTGTTATAATGAAAAATATAAATTTTAAAAGTTTTACAGTTTGTGGTTGTTTTTTTGGAAACTTTGTATGTAAATGGTAAAATATTCACATTTTTGTTTTATTTAATCGCCAAATTTTCTAAAATATTCACCAAACGCCCTTAGTATTATGACAGGAAGTAAAAGAGGGAATTTTCATGATACAAAAAGAAGATTGCGCCGAGGAGAAAAGAGTCCATTTTTTACCTTTATGCTTTCACCTTCCAGCAACGAGAAAAGGTAAATAAATATCACTCATATTTTTTATCTGTCCAATTTTTCGCCCACCCATTTTCCAAAGAACAAATTTTATGTCACTGATGTCATCCAAGTTTATCCGTTTTTTATAAATGAGTGACTCATTGTGTGTGGTCTGTCATTTTTCAATTTTGAATTTTACAAACCTTCAGCCCACCACAAAATTCGACCAATCATATCCCTTTATCACTTTTTGGTTAGAATGCGTAGCCACTACTCCTTTTAACGTGTGATTTTAACGTTGTGGCTACGCATTCTAACCAAAAGGTGATAAAGGGATATGATTGGTCGAATTTTGTGGTGGGCTGAAGGTTTGTAACACCAATATATAACACCAATTTTATATGATGATTCATATGACATTTTTTTGTGATTTTTGGTCGAAAATATTTGGAAATATTTTGAAAATTTTCCTCATTTCTTGTTCAAAAATTTTCAAGCTAATTTTTCTGAATTCGGCTTTAAATATTTAGAATGCCACTTTTTATGTTTCTCAAAGATGTCCTCGTTTTGTTTCGACGCTTTTGTTCATACTCTGAATCATATTTTTTGCAACGAAACTACGGTTTAGTAAAAATCCATCGAAGCCCTTTTTAAGGGGGTATGCGACTCTGATTTGACATTTTCTCGGTGAAGTATTATCTGAAAAACTAAGAGCTCATGAGAAAGAAACCGAAAATTACTTAATTTTGTCGATCTATCCTTAATCTTACGAAATAGTTAACAGCACATATGGTTTTTGACATCTACACCAATAGTAACAGTTAGGTTTACAAGAATACCCTTTTCAAAACTGTTGCCAAAATCTATTCTCCTCCCCAGGGTGTATTAAATTGAGCTCAAATTTCTTATAGTTTACGTACGGGTAGTATGGTCTATCTTTTAAAAAAAAGCTTTTTTTGATCCGGCGACTCGAACAATTCTAGAACGCCAAATAACGACGATTTTTTCACAATTGCAGACTTCAATAAATCTCATCTCCTTCGAGGTATACATGTATTTGCAAAATGGCTCAAATTTTTAACCAATCCCTCTAGAACATTTGTGAGTTGATTGCAGACGAGCTTTTTTTGCATTCCACCTAAAACTCGAAATATGATTTTTTTGGTCATTTCAGAAAAATTTCCGAAAAAAAAATGCTTCGATTTTTTCGAAAGTAGCTCAAAAGAAAGCCAGTGAAACACTGATGAGAAGTTGCTTACGTCAAGACGATATTTTGAAGTTTGAGTGGTCAAATTTAAGCAAACGTTATTTTTTTAACTATTTTTTGCAAGAATTACTTGAAAAAATAATGCGAAAATTTCGAATTTTTTATTTGATGATCGGGTTTGTGGTACACTTAATTATCACTCAATATCAATTTGAAACATCTTTAATGCCTCTAAGGCCTTTATTTAATCAGAGTCGCATACCCCCTTAATCCAAAATTAAAGAAATTTTATTTCACTCAAAGTTGCAAAATTGGTAAGCCTTCCCGACCTGCGAATTAAATTGATTTCATTCATCTTATGTTAAAAAAATATTTTTTTCCACATTCGGTTTTTTTAGAATTTTTTGAAAATTGTAAAATTTCGATTTTGACGTAGCAATCGTATTAAAACAAATCGAATTCGGTGGTCGGAACTGTTTTCTGCAGTAACTAATAAAAAAAATATTATTTTACCTCAATTTAGACACCTTCGACAGCAATCTCCCGTTTTTTGAGTGTTTTTTTCAAAAGGCGATCAAAGGTGGCAGTGCCACCGTGGCACCTTTCATTTGGAAAAGTTTCTATTCGAAAATTCTGAAGTTGCAAAAAGTTTACCATCAAGAGAAAGAAAATTGAAAAAGTGCAAATCTGTCTCTAAGCACCAAACCCTTAAAATTACCAGGAAAAATTCTCTACAAGTTGGGCCAATAAAATCGATACCTATTTTTGACTTTTGAAATTCATTACACTGACTGTACCCTTATCCGAACACCTCAGCTCGGCCAAAAATCGTTCGGATAAGGGTACAACGTTCGGATAAGGGTGCGTTCGGATAAGGGGGTGAGTGTATTTCAAATCGTCTATGAGTAGGGTCAGTACCGGGAGATTTATCTGCAAAACTAAACCCCTCAGCACTAATTCTTTGAGTTTATATGGTTAAACTTTCTCAAAAAAAATGATTCCGACCATGAAANAGCGAAAACCATGGCAGACCGTCGTCGATAAAATTGTCAAAACGAGTCTATTGAAATCTAATTTTATAGCAGATTATAGAATCACTTAATTACTGAGACATTGTACGACACGCCTCTGTAACTGGCCTGATATTCTTATTCGAAATAATTTTGACACACAATTGGAACACATAAATATATGTTTTATATACAAAAAACTGTAAAGCACGTCACACAAATAAATAGGTTCATTTGAGCGGTGACGGGTTTGTACTACCTAACGATAGTTCTTGTCATTGGTCACAATAGTATTACTCACAATAATTTTCCCCGCGTAAAGTTGCTTAAAATTCAAGAACAATGTTTTGGTAGTAATATTTTTGTTTCTTGTGAAAATTTGTGACAAATTGGGACCATGTTTTAAATGACCTTATTATCAAATTTTGTATTTTTATTCTATCTCTACGTCGGTGTAGTGGGTTGGCCACGATCAAACTTATTTTTAAAACCACCTGCGAGATTGGGCCAATCTAAGATTGGTGATTTTGCCAAGGGGCACGCAAGATTCTCCCTCCCTCTGTGTTACTAGTTTAGTGGGCAGCCAGGGCAGCATTTTAATTTATTGAAAAATAAATTTTAGTAATTCGAATAGAACAATTTAAATCGAGATAGAACAAATTTTCGATAGACAATTAAATAGGGACAATTTCTGCTTTTTTGATGATATAGTAACAGTTTTTTTTTGAGTTTATTTTATAGTATAGAATAATTTAGGATAATATTTTAGGATAATATTTTAGGGTTTTTAGGGGAATATTTAGGGATAATTAGGGATTTTACTTACCTGAAGCAGCCTAGGCCTTTTGGATAAAAGCCCCAGCCTTTTTTTTTTTTTTTTTTTACCCACCATGCTGTGTTTCGAATTTCGGGGTTGGGGGTTTGGAGGGAGTTCTGCCTGCTTCTGCGGGAGCGGTTCTCTCTTGGGCTCACTTTCTTCTGGTCTGTGCTCCTTGCTTATAGAATGCTTCTTTTGCAAGAAATGATGTTCTTTGATCAAAAATAATATATTTTTGTTTGCGCAAAGCTTTATTTTTCTTTAAAAGCAAAGAAGGATTCATATGCGTTATTTCATAAATTAAATGTGGGAAAAATGGAAAAATGTAAAATATAAATTTTTGCTCTGTCTTCTCGGAGTTAAAAGTGCGACTGTAAGCTCAGCTGGCCAAAATTCTTGGTACTATATTTTGGACTTCATAAAAACCGCAGAGATCAAAAACTGTGCGGTTCTACCTTTTTTTTTAAAAACTCTTGGTCTTCTGACCGCCTTTTTTAACGCAAAATTTTAGGTTTTGCTCGGTGTTTATTTTTATGAGGTTTTTTATAAGAAAAAGGCCCTTCATTATATTAACGACGACAGACGTTGTTGGTTGACCGCAATCAGTCTTTTAAAATGGTCCTTTTCGGCTAAAAGCTTGTGGTTTTTTTGAAAGTTGTAACCACCAACTTTCAACCTACAAAGGTTTTCAGCAGAAAAAGAGCCATGTTTTTTTAGATCTATTTACAATAATCCCTTTATCATCTTTTTGGTTATGAATGCGTAGCCACTACTTCCTTTTAACGGTGTTGATTTTAACGTTTGTGGCTGCATTCTAACCAAAGGTGATAAAGGGATTATGATTGGTCGATTTTGTGGTGGGCTGAAGGTTTGGAACACCAATATTATAACACCATTTATATTTATGATGTTCATTGACTTTTTTTTGTGATTTTTTGGTCGAAATATATGGAAATTTTTGAAGTTTTTCCTCATCTTCGTAAAATCTCAAGCTAATTTTTTGAATTCGGCTTTAATATTAGAATTGCCACTTTTTATGCTTTCTCATAAGATTCCTCGTTTTTGTTTCGCGCGGTTTTTCAGTACTCTGAATCATATTTTTGCAACGAAACTACGGTTTAGTAATAAATCCATCGAAGCCCTTTTTAAGGGTATGCCACTCTGATGCATTCTCGGTGAAATATTACTGAAAACTAAGAGCTCATGAGAAAAACCGAATATTACTTTTTGCGATCTATCCGTTAAGTCTTACGAATGTTACAGCACATATGGTTTTTGACATCTACACAATTAGTAACAGTAGGTTACCAAGAATACCCTTTCAAACTGTTCAAATCTATCTCCTCCTCCGATGGTAGTATTAAATTGAGTCTCAAGATTTCGTTTTATAGTAGTACGGGTAGTAATGTCAATCTTTTAAAAAAGCTTTTTTGTGATCCGGCGAGCTGACAACAATTCTAGAACGCCAAATAACCGGACGATTTTTCACAATTGCAGACTTCATAAATCTATTCTTCCTTCGAGGATATACATGTATTTGCAAAAGGCTCAAATTCTTTTTACCAATCCCTCAGAAGCATTTGTGAGTGATTGCAGACGAGCTTTTTTGCAATTTCCACCTAAAACTCGAAATAGATTTTTTTGCTCATTTTCGAAAAATTTCCGAAAAAAAAATGCTTCGATTTTTCGAAAGTACGCTCAAAAGAAGCCAGTGAAAACACTGATGAGAAAGTTGGGCTACGTCAAGACTTATTTTGAAGTTTGAGTGGTCAAATTTAAGCAACGTTATTTTTTTAACTCATTTTTTGAAAATTACTTCGAATCAAAAAAATGCGCGAAAATTTCGAATTGTTTATATTTGGCATATCGGGTTTGTTGGTACACTTAATTATCAGCTCACCATATCAATTTGAAACATCTTTAATGCCTCTAAGGCCTTTTATTTAATCAAGCGCATACCCCCTTAATCCAAAATGAAAGAATTTTATTTCACCTCAAAGTGCAAAATTGTAAGTGCCTTCCCGACTCGATTTAAATTGATTTCATTCATCGTTATGTTGAAAAAAATATTTTTTCCACATTCGGTTTTTTTAGAATTTTTTGAAAATGTAAAATTTCGACTTTACGTAGATCGTAGATCAACGTGTCGGAATGTTTTGCAGACTAAAAATTATACTCCATTAGATCTTCACAACCCGTTTAGGTTTTCAAAGTGCGTCAAAGTAGTGCCACCGTGGCACCTTTCATTGGAAAAGTTTCTATTTCTCGAAAAGTTCTGGAAGTTGCAAAAAGTTACCATCAAAGAGAAAGAAATATTGAAAAAAGTGCAATCTGTCTCTAAGCACCAAACCCTTAAATTACCAGGAAAAATTTTCTACAAGTTGGCCTCCAATAAAATCGATAACCTATTTTTTGACTTTTGAAATTTCGATTACACTTGACTGACCCTTATGCCGAACACCTCAGCTCGGCCAAAAATCGTTCGGATAAGGGTACAACGTTCGGATGAAGGGTGCGTTCGGATAAGGGGGAGTGTATTTTCAAATCGTCTATGAGTAGGTGTCAGTACCGGGAGATTTATCTGCAAAAACTAATCACCCCTCAGACACTAATTCTTGAGTTTATATGCGTTAAACTTCTCAAAAAAAATGATTCCGACCATGTGAAATTTTTTTTGCGGCCACCTTTGGTGGTCACAATGTGAGTATTAAAATAAAACAACTTTTTTGGGGCTTTCTAAGGCGCTTTAAAGGTGAATTATTATTCATTTTTATGTTGTTATGACACGGACGCGCCACAAGAACATTTATAGCTATACACTATGACAATTTTTTTTTTTTAATTTCGAAAAAAAATTTCGAATTTTTTTTTTTGGTCATTTTGAAGTAATTTGTACCGAATGTGTTTATTCTTTTGGGTGTTCCCCTGGGGAGATTTGAAACGCCCCTTAAATTAACTAACAAGTCGCCGCTCTGATTGGTTAAGCGTGAATCTCCTCTGTTACACCCAAAAGCTAAACACATGGCTTTTGAAAAATGCGTAGGCGGAACGACGAAAAACGCCAATATTGATATAGGCCACATCTCCTCGAGCTTTGTATTTATTTTTTCGACCAAAATTGTATATTTGCTATCCGATAAGCATAATTTTAGGATTGAGCAGGCATGAGCACCTTACTTCAATTGTCAATTTAACAATAAAATTGCCATAATACCTTATAAAAACGTTTCGAAAAAAAAATAATTTTTTTTCCAAAAAAAATTTCTCAAAATTCTGCACAAGATGACTTATCACCATTCTCGAATAAACTAATTAGTGTTTAAAAGTCGATTTTCGGCCCGGTACTGACCCTATCTATCATAGTCTATAACTCATAGGTCGCCCAAATCAAATATGCTCAAGAGGATGCTTTAACTAGTTAGGGGTGGATAATCTAGGGGTGGTTTAACTAATCACCCATTGTATAGTTAATCAGTATTTTTTAAATGAAGGGGTTCAAATTGTGGTCAAAAGGGTTACATTTATAGTGAACTGAATTTGAATTTGTGGTCTTAACTTATAAACTGTACCTGCAAGGCTGGAGAGAGCACATCGGCATCCGAATTTTTTGTTGAAGAATCGTTTATACTGTCATTGTCTTCATCTTTATTTTTGCTAGTCAGTACCATTTTTATCATCTTAGAAACAATTTTCAACAGCTTTAGACAAGCTTAAAATATCAATGTTTTTTGTGGAAAAATATTAAATATTTTTATGATAATTTCAACGTACACACATAGTTAGGGTTGCGCACGGTAGAATTTTTGACTATTAAACGAGGGCTTTCAACTAGAAACAAAAACAAAGTTATTAGGTATAATGTTAAAACTAAGAAAATTATCAAAAAAAAATTTACTGGAGAATTTTGCGGGCATTTTAAGAATAATTTATATTTTTTATCAAAAACTCCAATTCAAATCATATAAATTTTGAAACTGCATAATTTGACCACCAGGTGGCAAAATAATTAGTTTTTCCAAAAATTCGTATTTTTCATGTTTTTCCACCGATGCCATTGCTTAATTTTTTTAAATGTTTACTTCAGATTTTAGTTTTCCCGTGCGCAACCCTACACATACAGTAGTTTAATCGGTTTATATTAAAATTACCTGGGTCATCTCCAATTTTGTGTTCAATTCGTTTTATGGTAGCACAGCAAAGGTTTAAAATTTTATTGTTGCTGAGAACCACTTCATCTCGCAAACCAATTTGCTGCTCTGGTTTTAGGATGTCACATAAAAATGCTTGAAAAGTTTACGATGTTTTTCAAAATTAGAAGAAATGTCACGCCAATCCTAGTACGTTGTAAATTTGCGAAATTTGACAGATTTCATTTACTTGCATTTGATCTGCGGATCTTCTTTGCGGTGATAGCTCAAATTCATCTTGTTCCGAAGCTGTTAAACCCAATTTCGTGATTTCGTTAGTGATATCAAAATTTTCTTGCTGCATGGATGTATCAAGTTCGTCACTTTCAACAGATTCCGTCAAAAACAATCCGAACAAATCAAACATGACCTTTAAGGGTTGACAGTTGAATGATAAATTGAGTTTTCTGTTTTTCAACAAAAATAAATTATAAAAAATTTTTGCAAAATTTCCCAAAAAATTCGGCGATATTGGGCACTTTCGGCGATATGGGGAGTCCCATTGGGGACAGAAATAATTTATTTCGTTCAAAAAAGATCAACGCGTAGGCGTTCGAAATGACGTCATAATCCGAAAAGTATTTCAATTTGTTAACCCCTGTGAGCACAGAAAAAAAAGTTCCGCCAAGGCACCAGAGCCTTTATCGAAAATCCTGCCTAGTCGTCGATTCATCTGGAGCGTCATAACTTTGATAAAGTGACCAATTAAATCGCAGGATTCTTGAATTGAGTCGACAATCGGGTATTGTGATTGGACATTGGCTCAAAGTTATGACGCTCGAGATAAATCGACGACTAGGCAGGATCTTCGATATCCCTTTATCACACTTTGGTTAGAATGCGTAGCCACAACGTTAAAATCAGACNAAAGGGATATAGGCTCTACTTTCGATGTTGATTATAGAAAGCCCAATGTAGTTTGAGTTTCAATTTTTTTATAAGAAAGGTGAAAGGTTTATTTTTGCATCTGACATTTCAAATTCTAGAATTTTTATTTTTAGTTCTAGAAAATTTAGTTACAAAAGCAAGGTATAGCATATCACGTTATACAAGCTCATAGTGGTGTTCACAAATTATTTTCTTTTGGAATCGATGCACAAGGATCTGACCTACGTCATCGTTTTGTCAGATTTGAACTATGTGACAAAGTTTATGTGACATAGTCTATGTCCCTTTAGGAGGAAGGTTGTTATTTTTTTGTTTGATCTAGTACATTCGTACTACTTGACATACATAATGAACTAGACTAAACTAGAAAATTACAACCTTCCTCCTAAAGGGATATATGATATATGATAAAATTTTAGACCTATTTAAAAATAATTTTTGATTGATCATATCCCTTTAACACCTTTTGCTCAATCTAGGATGTGCGGGCTGAGGGACCCAATTCTAACACTCCTAAGGCCCCCCTAGCCACTCATGAGGCCGCGTTTCAACCCGCACATCTTAGATTAAGCAGAAGGTGTTAAAGGGATATGATCGATCAAAAATTATTTTTAAATAGGTCTAAAATTTTGATGAAAAAATCACGATTTTTCATAAAAAATGGTTATTTTTACCTATAAAAGCAGGTTATTTCACTTCTGATATTATTTCAAGGTCGATATAGTAATCAAGTAACTCTGTGGACAAGTTAAGATTGCTAAAATTAATTTTCAAAATAAATAAATTTTTTCGTGGAAAACTTAAATTGAAAATTTTGAAATTTCACTTCCGAAAAAAAATATCTGTTTATGTAGACCAATAAATTTTTGTTTTAATTGTCAAGCATGCACAGAACAATTTGCGATATTTGGCCGGCGATATCCTGTTCAAAGGGAGTGTGTTCAAAATTTGGAGAGAGAGATATCAGTGTGGTGAAAAATAGGAAGTTTAAGCGATGGGTGAGTGGAGAGGCTGCCGGTCGGCCAATCAAGGACGATTATTTCCCAGTCTAGTACAATCTCACGTTTTTTGAACACACTCCCTCTGAACAGGAGATGGGTTGGGTTCGAACCGGGACTTCCGGTCCGGGAGAACCATGGGCCAAACTAAATGTTTTCGTGAGTGTTCTTTGACCTTACACGGGTTATCGTTACCAAATGAAATGATTCAATTGATAACAAAAAAATTTTTGGTCCCCCTGGTGGTCAGAAAATCATATCAAATCATAACCATATCATATGGCCCCCCCTCTGTAGTGGTTTGAGCCTTTTTCGAAACCGATTTTTAAGTTTCACGATCAACCGACCTTGAATGGAATTATGACGTTAAATCCTGTGAGTGCCACTAAATGAGACAGCGCTCGCGATCGTCTTTGAGTGGTTATAAAAGACCATGTTTCATCAGTCGTGAAAGGCAGTGCAGACAAATCAGATTCCAACAACTTGCACAAAATATCCGAAAGTGACTTGAATGCATCTATAAAAAGGTGAAAAGTGATTTGCATCAGAGTAAAAAATTGGACCAAAAATTATCTATTCGCTATACAGTAGGTGTTGGCAATGGGCAACACTTTTGACCAAAAGCTTGTGTGTTGCCCATTGCCAACACTGACTGTATATCGATCTCAATCCGAATGCTGTTGGAAAGCAGTCGGCTGAAACTTATATGCTAAAGCAAAAAAGAGTTCACCACATCCAATCATCTCCACGCATTTATTATCATTTGAATCGGGCTTCTTAACTATAACAGGCTGAAGATCTATATCCCCATCACATTATTTTGCAACAAAAAGCGCTAAAAAATAAGATTTGTTTTTCAATGTTTGATAATAAATAGATGTTGTTTGCAAAAAAAGTCATTATCACCCTAATCTGAACCGTCTGATAAATTTAACTGTTTGATTTTATCGCAATATAAAGGCAAAACAGTATTCCAGTCTTTGATGCCAATGAGTCCATATGTTCCAAGGAGTAAAAGTTGGTCAAACCGTGAGCGAAGCCTTTCAGAATAAGGTATATTAAAATCCCAGATGCCAAACATTTTTAACTCTCCGGCTGGATTAAGCATCAGGGCACTAGTGTAAATAAGAGGGTGATTTTCAGCACATTCTTTCACCCACGCATGAACAAATTTGTTTTTTAAATGTTCAATAATTCCGCCGGTATCATCCGAAGGTAGACAGCGTGTTTCTTCTAGGAAAAAAAGAACAGTACCTAAAAGGGGTCGATAGTAAATGTATAAATGTAAGATTTTGAATTTTTATCATGCTAAAATAAACCTTTTAGAATTCAAAATTTAGCGAACATCGGACGCAATGGTCAGAGATTAAACTTCCATAAGAACAAGCTAAAAATATTTATATTGTGCTGTATATTAATTTAAAAAAAAATCCATTCTATCCGTAAAAACCCTGAATTTGGTAATCAAAAATTTGCATGACAAATTTGTATTTTAATAGATCTATACTAAGATTTTGCTAAACATTTTTCAAATTATGTTTCAATTGTAGGCCTTGAAAAAATATTACTTTCAGTACAAAAACAATTTTAAAAAGTTGTCAGCTACTGCTAAAAAATGAAAAAAAACCGTTGTTGAAATTGACTATGTTCAACCAGGGCGTCACCGGTCGATTCGACTCAGAAAAAATGTCGAAACTGAGAATTTTCAGTACTCCTATCGTGTTCCTTGGTTAATTTGGAGCAAAAAACTTGCTTATGACTTTTTGAAATTTTAACTCCCTGGTGTCTAAAATGACCAAAATAGATACCGGTCACTAGAAAACCGACTGTAAAACCGGAAGTGCTCGATGAATTTTTGATGACTATCAGATTTTCGATAGAAAAGGTCTCAATGGTAGATCAAGCCAATTTTCAGACAAATTGAGACAAATCTAGGGTATCGTAAATTAAATTGCAATGGGGCAATTTCGTATTTTTGCCCATGTATCTAAGGATTTTGCTCTTTTTCAACCGGATATAGAATAGATTATGTTTTTGAACCACACTAAATGCAAAGAAAATGCATCAATCAATAATCAGGCGAATTCTTTGGAAGAATACTTGAGCGCCGATTAAGGTGGAGCGGCGACTCATTTCAAATTGTAAAAAGTGCGATTTTTTCACATTTTTTTTTACTAATATAACTTTTTTTAAATTTTCCTGACCCCAAAATCCGCCATAAAAACATTTGATGTCATTAACAGTTGCAAATAACAGGCCTTGAAAACCACCATGCCAATTTTCAGGAAAATTCTGGATCAATTTTTAGGGGTCGGCGGCTCATATTCAAATACAACAAAATACAATAATTTTTCAAATGTTTCAATGAATTTTTAAATTTATTTTAACCTTTCTGACCCCAAATCGCCGCAAAAAAATGTATTGCCAGTGCCATTGAGTAGGACGGGACAATTTCAATATTTACATGAGTGCTTTTAGTAGGACCGATATAAAAAAGTTACCATCCCACTAAAACCACTTAACTGGTCATATTCCTTAATTTATCACGTAAAATAAAGCAATTACGTATTAACGTGATGTAAGAAATCAAGACTTTAGAAACACATAAACTCTTAGAAAACTATGTAGTCATCATCCCCATAGGGCAAATAAAATGGCATCCGGAACCCAAAAATGTTTTTGGCTTTCAATTTTTCATCGCAAATAAAATAACAAATTATGACATATTTGATGAACAACATATGCAATTTGTCTAGTTTTATATCTGGATAACCCGAAGTCATAAGGAAATCAAGTAAAGTATCAATTTCTGTATCCCTTTTACTTAAGAGAACGTATCTGTAAACTTTCATTTCCCTCCCACATCTTGAACCTTTAATTTTTTTGATAATCAATTTTTATTTAGACTATGTTTCAGTTTATGCTTATTTAACATTAAAATGAAGTTTCTCGTTTATCAAAATCAGCAATAAAATCACGAGTATAGTAACTCTAAAGACTTCTTTTAAAATCAATTTATTATCCATATAAAATACAATCGTTCGGACAATTTCGAAAGCCATCCAAAAATCCATGAAACAGCATTGCCCATCATGTTGAATATCGTGTAAATTATTGTTGAAATTACGAAAATAACCTGTTAAATTAACATTTATTTTGCCATTGTAACATCCATATGCACCATTGAAATGATGAGGAACAACATTTATAAAATTATGGGAATAACTTATTAATTTAAAACTTGTATTGCCATTGTAACATCTATATGCACCATTTGAATGGTGAGAAACAACATTAAAATTACGAGAATACCCAACAAAATTATAATTTTGATCGCTTTAAAAACATCCATATGCACCATTGGTATGGTGAAGAACAACATTAATGAAATCATTTGAATGACTTGTAAAATTAACAATGATATTGACATCCTAACATCCACATGCACCATTTGAATGGTGAGGAACAATATCAATAATATCACGAAAAAAAAATGTTAAATAAACACTTCTATTGGCATCCTATCATCTATATGCACCATTTGAATGGTGAGGAACAACATTAATAACATAACGAAGAAAAACTGTAATATAAACATTTCTATTACCATCTTGACATTCATATGCACCATTTGAATGGTGGGGAACAACATGCATAAAATCATGAAAAACATCAGTAAAAACAAAATTTCTATAGCCATTGTAACATCAATATGCACCATTTGAATGGTGGGGAAAAACGTCTATAAAATCACGAAAAATACCAGTAAAAACATGTATAAAATCACGAAAAATATCAGTAAAAACATGCATAAAATCATGAAAAATATCAGTAAAACCACGAATTAAATCTTGAAAAATATCAGTAAAAACATGTATAAAATAATGAAAAATATCAGTAAAAACAAAATTTTTATAGCCATTGTAACATCCATATGCACCATTTGAATGGTGGGGAAAAACATGAATGAAATCACGAAAAATACCAGTAAAAACATGAATAAAATCACGAAAAATATCAGTGAAAACAACAATTCAAAAGCCATTGTAACATCCATATGCACCATTTGAATTGTGGGGAAAACATTTATAAAATCACGAAAAATACCAGTAAAAACATGAATAAAATTTTGAATAAAATTTCAAGAAAATTTTAAGCTTAAACATAGGAAATTTTAAAAAACGGTTTTTTATTTTGAAGCAGTACAACTTTCAGATTTTTTGTACTGAACGAGATAGAATTTCTTTTTAATACAAGAAAAGAATTGGACTTAACTCGTTGACACGGCTAAACACATGTCCACAATGTTCGCGGTACAATAACAGCGTTCTAGCTTAGGCAAACTTTAAAAGGTTTTTTTATCAGGATGCTTTTGATTGCTCCTTTTAGATGATATAAAATGTATTGTTGTATTGATTCGGGTTAGGAACGGCAAAACTTTTTTTAGCTTACCCTTCCTGTGAGCCAGAAGCCAGCATTTGTGGCTCTCGCATACCTAATCATTCGAAACGGCAAAAACCGGATCGTTTAGACATCTCTTTTCTCTTCAGAGACTCTTAATAAAGAATTTTTTGATTTAGATTCCAAAATACATTGAAATTTCTTTTATCGGAATGTTCTGGTTCCAGTAATTTCGGGATTGAATTTATTGGGATTTTCGCCTATAGTTCACTTCCTGAAGAAATTATAATTCGAAACTGAGACGTACAAAAAACACGATCTGTGATGATTAGCATTTTTTTAGGAAAGTGTTGTCTGTGCATGTCCATAACATAGGTATAAATAAAAATCTATTAATGCCGTATACTCGGAGGGCATGATAGTGTTTTATCTCCGGAATGTGCAAATTTTCACTTCAAGGTATTCCGTATGAAAAATATTATTATTATACAATTAGTAATTTTAGGCATCAAAGCTGTCAACAGTTTGTACTTTACTTACCAGTTATCAAATTGAAAATATAATAGTGTAATAATCTCGCTTTACAGGGACAAATATGATGTTCTTAATCTAAAAATCATGATTACTTTTCATCACAAATTTTGTTGACTGATTTACTAAAATCCTTTTGATTTATGAGATATTAATCGAGCAGATGTAAAACGATTTGAGGTCGGCCAATGATCTTGTGTCATCGTTTCCTGACGAAAAGGCACTTGTGCGGGAACAACTGTGACGCGTGTATCACGTGATATGGTATACCTTGACTTTTTATCCTATATTTATTCTAGAACTTAAAATATTTGAATTTCTAGTATATAATTTCGGATTGCAAAATTATTACATCTCACTTCCTTATTGCAGAAAAATTCAACACTCGTAACTGCTCTAGGCTTTCTTATAAACACATTCGAAAGTACGAGCCACAATTGGTAGGCTCTGGTGCCTTTGGCGGTAACTGTTTTTTAGTATGCTCACAGGGTTAAAATTTTTTACCTTATCGTTAAAATGTTAGCCTTTTTTAAACTTATCCTCGTTTACAGGTACAAAAATCTGAAAGGTTGTTACTGCTGTTCAACATTAAAATAAAAACGTTTTTTTAAAAAATTTCCTTTGTTTAGCTTAAATTTATCTTTGGAAATTTTTATTCAAAATTCTTATTCATGGTTGTTTTACTGGTACTTTTTTCGTGATTTTATAATGTCTTTCGCACAATTCAAATGGTGCATCTGGATGTTACAAATGGCTTTTGAATTGTTGTTGTTCCTGATTATCTTTTCGTGATCTTTTATTCATCGTCTTTTTGGTATTTTTCGTGATTCTTCATGTTTTTCCCCCACCATTTTCAAATGGTGCATATGGTGTTCCATACCTGGCTATAGAATTGTTGCTTTTTTTACTGATGATTTTTCCGCTGCATTTACTTCCATGGTTTTTCACTGGTATTTTTTCCGTTGATTTACAGTTTCCATCGTTTCCTTCCCCATTTCAAATGGTGCACTATGCGATGGTTACCATATGGCCTATACAAATTTGGTTGTTTTACTGATATTTTTTATAGAGTCTTAATTCAAATGTTTTATGGTATTTTTCGTGATTTATTCCATGTCTTTTCCCCACCATTTCAAATGGTGCGATATGGATGTTTAGAATCCAACAATATTCATTGTTATGTTTCAATTTGATGTTTTTCGATGATTATACATGGTTTTTACTGGTAATCTTATCTTTCGATGATTCTTTATAGAGTTTTCTCCACCATCTCAAATGGTGCATATGGATGTTACACATGGGCTACTAAAAATTTTAGTTTTTCCTGATATTTCATTTCTATATTCTATACATGTTTTTCACTTGTATTTTTCAAGATTTCACTTCGTGTCTTTATCTGATATTTTTTTGATTTTATGCATGTTTTACTGATATTTTGTACGTGATTTTATACATGTTTACTGGTCTGTTTTCGTGATTTTTAGACGTTTTTTCCCCATTTCCATGAGTTGCATATTGATGTTACAATGGCGTTATAGAATTCTTTGTTATTTCTGATTGTTTCATGATTTTATGCATTGTTCCCACATTCAATGGTGCATATGATGTCACGATCGGTATAGAATGTTTTATTCAGTCTTTTTCTGTCGGTGTATGTTTTTGTTGTTCCTCACATTCAATGGGTGCATTAGTGATAGGTCTGCCATAGAAGTGTTTATTTACATTTTTTTTTTCGTTGATATTTACTTGATATTGTTCCTCACCATTCAAATGGTGATTCGTGGATGTTGGATGTCAATCTCATTGTTAATTTTAAAGTCATTCAAATTGATTTCCTTAATTGTTGTTTCTTCCCATCTGCNTGCGTGTACGAGTTAGTCATTTTTTTGTATTAAATCACTAGCGCCGCGGCTGATGAGTCATCAATCTGGCGCACTTCCCACAATTAGCACGGTATATTGAAATTAAAACTCTTACATTTATACATTTTACTCTGTATACAATTTACTATCGACCCACCTAAAAGATTTGCCAAATGTCCTTTTGTTGCTATTTTGGTTGGAGGTGCCAAATTTATCAGTAAAGAGGTTCCATAAATAATCATCTGGACATTTAATGGGGCTGAACCGTCGACAAAGCATTTCATAATGGCATCCACGATAATATTTCGCTCCTGATTAGTTCCTTACGTAGCGTTAAAAATGAGGATTTGTTAGCGGGATAAGCAAATAGTTCAAAGTTTTTTGGCTCAAAATTTGCGGACCATTTTTGCCACTGGTTATTGATACATATCGTTTCCCTAACCGAAGTGCCTCTTATAAGTTAAGTGGGTGTCTACACCGTTTTCATTTGTAGTTTTGGAAACGACTCATCCGATTAAGTTCTCAGAAAGCTCATAATGACTAAACATATTCTGAGCGAAATTGAAAAAAACTGGACCATTTTTCAATTCGGATCAATTTTTTTTGTTGCAATTTTTTTCTAAATATGTGTGCTCAAGTTGAGTTATTTAAGAAATATATCCCTTTACGAGAAAGGTAGATATTTTCTAGTTGGGTCTAGTACATTCCTACTACTTAACGTACATAATGTACTAGACCAAACTAGAAAATATCTACCTTCTTCGTAAAGGGATATGTGGTGAGTCGTTTCCAAAAACCAGAAAGTAAACAGTATGGACAGTAACTTGAACACCCTACTGAGATACACTTTAGTTGAGAAAAAGATATAGATTACAGACCCGCAGAGGACAGATCATGAATATTTAAATGATACAAACATCGCGGTATACTAGCACCAAATCAAAACCCTGGATTGCAGAATAGGCCGATGTCATTGGTCAGATTCCGCATTTTTCAAATATTCAGGATCTGTCCTCTGAGGGTCAGTAATTCATATAGTATGTAATGTATTGATGGCTGTTTGTACAATCAACTCGAAGGAAGTCAAGACACATTTTATTTTCTCAAAATTTAGATAAAATAAGGCTGGAAATGAAATTCTCTCTTACATGTATTTGTTGAATTTTCCACAAATAAAAAGCTACAGAAGTTCAAAATTACAATGTATACTTCAAATGTTTTGCTTATCTTAAAAACCATCAATTTTGAACACATGGCTTTCCAGCAAACTTCTTCTGGAGGTGCTTGGTAAACTATATTATTTGATGAAATATATTGGCAATATTCAATGAAACATGGTTTACAAAATCTGTTCGATTTCGGTGTTTGCCAGGTCCATTTCCCGCCTGTTGAATCGGATGATAAAATGGTATAGCATGCTTTTTCATCGTCTTTACAGTGTCGATTTTGACATTTAATTGTCACATTTTTAAATGGTTTATGTGAGTCAATCAAAGGCGACCATTCATCAGTGCTTCCTTCCTGAAACAAATCAATAAAAATTGGAAATTTAATTTTTTGTTGATTAAGGGGGTTGTATTGACTGGAAAGACTTATTGAAGGACTAATACCTTTTATAAATTCTATTCATTATTTATCAATGTTTCGATTTTTTATTGTATAAGATAATTTTTTATTGTTTTCAAAGATAAGGGCACTTCAAGTTCAAATTAAACAATTGTAAAGAAAATGTAATCTAGAAAAATTTTCAAAAAATGTTAAAATAGTTTCTAAGTTGCATTTTTTATGCTTAAAAGGGTTAACAGCAAAGCTGTTTTTATCAAATTACAGTTAGTAAAGTTATGTGATGCGAAGTTATGTGATGCGAAGTTATGTGATGCGAAGTTATGTGATGCGAAGCCTAAGCAAAGTGTCGAAATTGAATACTACAGTGAGGTGAAATTTTTACTGTTTTATCACAATGGAGAATTTTTAGAACTTTTATGAAAGCTTACAATTTTGGAATTACATGAGTATTTAAAGCAGTTTTTTTTAAAAGCTTACAAATTTGGAATTTTATATGAGCGTGCCTATTTTTCGAAAAAATGTATTATTTCATTTAAAGCAGTTTTGGATATACTCAAAAAAACTTGAAAGCTTTATGTGCAAACTGATCATTTATTTTTGGCCTTTTTGTTCGAATCAGGAAAGCTTCCGTTTTTTCGCGATCATAATCTTTTTTAAAACATTTCGCTATTATTTTGAATTGATCTTTGAAAAAAGTTAATCTTGCTTTTTGAGGATCAGGGATAGCTTGTTTGTTTTCATTGACAAACTTTAGTGCATATTTTTTATACTGATCACAAGTATTGATATGGGCGCAAATATTTGAGCAAGCTCTATTATGATGTTATTTTATTCTAACAAGGAGTGTACGGCCTGTTTCACCGATATAAGAGTCGTCACAAACACATGGAAATTTATAAATTACATTCGACTTATCGAATTTATCAATAGTTGGTTTAGCCTGATGACTAAAGAGTTCCCTAATTTTTACTGCCCTAAATGCGATGTTTAGTTTAAATTGGGGAATAAATTGCGATAAATTTCTAGGGTAAGAATTACGTGTATAAACCTCCCGCAGTTTATTTAAACTTTCTTGAAAAGTTCATCAGAGCTACAGGAAACGTATTCACGATGAAGTACTGTATTTAGAAACCGAATGTTTGAAATTAGCTATTACGGTATCCACCGAATATTTGCTATATTTTATGAATTCAAGTTTTTTATCACTATCGGTGAATATTGTCATGTCAAGGAAATTTATTTTATTTTCGGGGTCCATTTTTTCCATAGTATACTTTATTAAGGAGTCATAATTGTTGATTTGTTTAAAAAAACAACCTTATAGAGTTTTTTATGGATAATTACTATAGAATCATCGACAAAACGTGAGTAATGAATTATGTTGCCTGAATTTATGAATTTTGTTATAATTTTTTGTTCTAAATCATTCATCAAAATATTAGCTAAAATAGGTGAAAGGGCCGAACCCATGCTAAGAACTTTTAATTGTTGGAATATTTCTATAGGAGTTCGAACTTTGGTGTATTTCTGTAAAATTTGGATAAGAAATTGTTTCAAATTTTCTCTTTTTGGAGGTGGCAATCTATTGCCATGAGTATTTTTGAAATTGAAAAACTTTTCAGGTTGTTTATAAATTTTTTCTAAGATAATAGAAATCACTCTGACCACATTAATAGAGCTTAACATTTTTGTAACATCTACAGTAATTGTACGATGTATTTCAGGATCAAATTTAAGCCTGAATCTGATAAAAATTTACCTTTGAAATTTTTTTGGTTTCTAATACTAAATTCACATTTTTTCAAGAATTTTTCGGCATTTTGGACCAATGATTCACCTGTTTTATGGAGTTTTAAAGTACCATATATCTTTAAAATAGTAGAAGAGGGGTATAATCCGCGTATTTTACAATTTGGTAGGCTTCCTATGAAAGTGTTTTTTAGAAGATAACGAAACTCTTCTAAATTTTTTTCCATCATATTGTCAATATTACCTGTATAATTTTCAATTTTTTGGAAATTAGAATGCAAGGCAATTTCTAATTTTTTGTGATAAAGTGATTTTTCCGATATAACTAAATCAGCTCTTTTATCGACGGTCAAAGTCATCAGATGACTATTTTCATGGAAAAACTTTTTCAGGGATTTAACTCTGTTATCATAAGTTTTACAATGGGATAATTTAGTCCCAGTTAATATAGTGTGACTTTTAATGCCAGCAATATCAATTTCATAAACACCTGCTTTTCGTGCCTCATACTGAAATTTAACATATAAATTCTTAACCCTTGGAAGCTCAGCACCACTTAACTTGCCTCGACCACCCCCTTAAGTGGTGCTGGAAAATTTGAATCCGCTTAAATCGGATGAAAGAAAAGTCCTGAAA
>SCLH01000465.1:526626-559796 GCA_004367855.1 Oikopleura vanhoeffeni | reverse complement strand
TGCACCGAGGCCCTTAAGATGATCCTTATGATCCTTCATATTTCCACGAGTTTACATCAAGATCCTTACCAAGATCCTCACCAAGATCCTTAACTAAAGTTACGTTGGATTTTTTGAAAATTTTAAATTGAAAGAGCTCTCTGGTTCAAAAAAGGGACATTTTTTCTCATCCTATTGCGCGAGATTAAACTTAGGCGATATAAAAACATTTTTGGATGAGAATTAAATCAAGACATTTTTATATTTCGAACATCACTAATCGCAAGAATTCGGTTCTCACTGATACTTGTAATTCATTTTTAGCATACAGTCCCCTAAATGTAAAAAAAGAATAAAACGAACATGTACATTGGCCCTTATTGGCTGAATCGGTAAAATGATCAGAATCACATTAGCGCCCATGACGTCACCTTTGGTGATACTTCTCTTTTTATTTTGAAGGAGCCGTAGTGAAAAATTTAAAAATATTTTTTCTGCAGGCGCGATTTTCGAAGAAAAACATTGGTAGTTAGGGCTAACCATACTTCAATTCGAATAAAAATTATTGATTTTCATCATCTTTTGGTCAAAATTTTGATATCTTTAAAAGTGCGTCTTCCACAGTCCTCGTACGCTACAATTGTCAAGAAAGCTGGACAACAAATTTGGGGAGTGACTTTATTTTTATTATTTTTCCTTGTTTTCTATGGTATATTGGGAGTACAAATGTTTGGAAATTTCGAAAATCACTGCGTCAGGCAATTAGATTCAACAAGCGGTGAAGATAAAAATCACTGGAAGAAGCGCTTATCCGATGGACAGGTATGTTTAAAAAGTCATAATGAAAAACTTTAACACGTGTTAAAAAAAACTAATCTAAACCGGTCACAAAATTACTTTCAAAAATAAGCCAAATATTTATTCGTCGATAAACCAAAAATTGTTTTCATCATAAGATTTTTTTTCTTGAAAAAGTTTAAAAAGTTACTTGATGATTGAAAATTGATCTTCAAATCAGTTTTAATAAATTAGTTTCTCTGCAGGTCCTGGCTAGAGAGCGTATATTTGTTTATATGCTATGAATTATTTACAAAATTTTTAAAAAATCCGAAAAATATAGCCAAGTTTTTTCGTTTACGGCAATGTTTTGTTACGCAAAAAAATGGATGTTGATTGGCCAATATTCGGAATAACTGTATCTGATTAGTGCATTTTAGCGGCAAGCAAATAATGCGGTTAACTAGATAACTCAGGCTGTACTTGTTTTATTTTTTCGAATTCTGCAATATATGTACCATATAGGTATAAGCCAAAAAAAAAGAAGTTTAAAAACTGAAAATTTTTCTAAACGTAATAATTCAATATTTTGTCAATTTATTATCATTTTCCAAATTAAAAAGTTATAATTCTTTTGCTTGGTAAGTGTGATCTTCTCGGTGAATTCTCGATGACATTGTTGGGACTTCAGCCATTTGTACTGGTTGTTGAATAACTATGATCTTATTTTTTTTCGAATGGAAAAATAAAGCCAGTAATGCGAACAAAAATGCAGTCGATAAAAATGTGACAACAATTGCAAGACCTTAAAAACATAAATTAAACTCTAAAATAATCAAGAGGTCAATTTGTAACTGCTATTAACGGTCGGGTTTGTTTCAAAGCTCAATCAAAAAAGAGCGCCAGAGAGCAGTTAAATATAGCGCGAAAGCTATATCAATAATGGGCCACATAAAGTTTTTTTGCCATTGTGGTGTTATAAAAGGCCTTAATGGCAAATAATCTCCAGGAGGCCCTGTGATAGATATTTGAAGCTTAAAATATGTTTTTACCTAATATATCGCCAGAATAAAAGTGCTCTTCCCCAGAATATCCACCTTTAACATAAATTAACTCGAGAAAATCATTCGAAATCGCTCACGCGAAACTAACATACGAGAGTCGAAAATGCAAGTTTATTATTTCACAAATAAAATTTGATCAAAGAAGCAAATTTAGAAAAAATTTTCACAGAGTGTTTTAAATTTTGTCCCTGCTTTGATTTCTCTCCGTCAAAGAAATAAGTGTTATTAACTTAAAGACATGTGCTCAGAAATCCTTACACCGACAAACTCACTTGAAAAAAATGATGATGTTTTATGATATATTTTGAAACTCTAAAATCTCTATAGTGCGAGTTCGAATCCCACTAATGTTGTCTAAGTGATTGTCTTAGTGATTGCTTGAGTGATTACACACCGATCAAATTTAGCGGTCCCAATATCAAGCACCCTTGCCTATGATACTCAAGACAGTCACTAAGACAACATCAGTGGGATTCGAACACGCGCTATAGAGATAGTAAACGTTTTTGAGATGGAGTTCCGTTGATAAAAGGATATTGACTTATTTTTATGTCACTTGAAAATATCTCAGCCGATAATTTGAAGAAGATCAAAAAAATTTCCATTTGATCGAGTATAATAATTTGTGTGAATTAAATTTTTATTTGTTTAAAAATGCACTCCCATCGGTTTTATGAAGACGGTTTTGTGAACCAGAGATCTTAAATGGCCGCACGGTGCCGCTAGAGGCGAATTTTTGACTCTCAATTTTTGTATTTCAAGTTGGCTCACCTAAATCTCCTGTATCAAATTGATCACCCTCAGAATATTCTCCTTGAACATCATCTTGAACCATCAAACTTGGCTTTGCGGTTGGTGTCGGTTTTGGGTCAACCGGATTCCAATCTGGTTGTTCTACAATATCTACACAAGT
This sequence comes from Oikopleura vanhoeffeni, assembly GCA_004367855.1. Classification (NCBI taxonomy): domain Eukaryota; kingdom Metazoa; phylum Chordata; class Appendicularia; order Copelata; family Oikopleuridae; genus Oikopleura; species Oikopleura vanhoeffeni. The sequence continues at coordinate 557,063 of SCLH01000465.1, read as the reverse complement.
AACCCCTGTAGATTTTTGAATACAAGTTTGGTCTTCCAGACAAGGATTTGACTCTGGGAAGTCACATAGCGAAAAACACGTTAATCGTTCAATTTCCATGTTTTCGGCGTCAGCATTATATTCGTATCCCGCTGGGCAAATGCAAGAAAATTCATCTCCGTCCCAAACTTCTTCGAATGGGTAGTGACAAGTACACGCGTATTGGTAAGGATTATCTTTCTTTGGGAGACAAGTCTGAAAATATAGCGCTAGAGAGTACTTAATTCACTGAAAATTTTTAAAATATTTCCAAAAAATTTTGATCAAAAATGACAAAATAAAGGTTCAAAAATATGTGGGCACGTTTAAAAAATTCCCCTTTATTTGCCGTAAATTTCTGAAATATATTTTTCTTAAAGTTTGGACAAAAAAAAATTGAATATTTTTTACGCATTGTCAAATTCAAATTGACACTTAGAGAGATTTTTTTTTTTAATTTTCAGATTGTAAAATTTTCAACGGCGTTTCCAGCGGATCTTGAAGTTATTGAGGTTGATTGTAACACTCAATCGACAACTTTCTATTAATTATTCTCATTGGTGATAAAATTGAGTTATTATTTTTCAATTTACTCCGAAATCAATCATAAGGAACCAAAACTGATATAAGAAAATGATGTCAAAATCCATTAAAAGATATTTTAATTGAGTTTAATTTATAAACTAGCTTAATTTTTAATACTTTTCAGGCTTTCCGGACTGATAGAATTTAGGAGGTACTCAACGGTTTTTGAACTTTTAGATCAGCGCTCAGAATGAACAGAACAAGTTATGAAAATTCTGAAAAGACTTATGTGCAGATCTATCTTTCTGCTCCCGATTGTAAGTAAACAAAAATATTTTTTGAACACCACAGCAGCAGGTGGAGGGAGAATTCTAGAACACTAATTTGTTTTTAATGCCTTTTTCCCAAAACGGCTGGATGGAATTTTATCAAATCTTGTATGAATAATGACTTGTACTTGGTCTATAATAACAGGAAAGATTTTTTTAGAAATTTCGATCGGACTTGTTCTATAAATTATGAAAACCGTTTTTTTGTGAGTTACAATTAAGCTTAATTTTCTCAAAAACGACTCGGTACTTTTTTTTAAAAATTAAGCATTAGCTGGGGAAACTTGTCAGCTTCATTTCTGGTGAAATAGTTTTTATCGAAATATGCTCTTATTTATAGATTTTTTTTTATGATATGAGCATAAATGCATTTTGTCGCCTTCTTGGGGCTATTTGGTGCATTTATAATGTCCTCAGCTTGTAATAAAAAACCGTTGAGTACCCCCTTAACTTTCTAGTTTGGGGTCACGTGGGAGAAGTGTAGCTTTTATCATCACCTTACTGACTAAACCAGCTGATTTTATGAATATATTGAACTATTTTTCAGTTTATAAAATCTTACTTTTCCTTCGCCTGCACATGGTGGTGCACCCTCTGGTGCACACAAATCCAGTTTACTCGAAGTATCTTCATCTCGCATATCTCTAACATCTAGGAGAATCATGAGCATATCGTGTTTTATATACGAATATGATGCTTCAAAAACGTCAAAAGATGGAATAAATGTTTCGTAGCCAATTACAGAATCTGATATAGAAGCTCCAGTTTCATCAGGGTCTGTTACTATTCCCCATTTTGCAGGGTTTTCGGGGTCTAATTCAGTTGCTCGAACCCTATTTTGATCCATTCTATTTGAGGCGGTCCGCAAAAAATTTTAGGAGAATTTTGGAAGATTTTTCAATTTTTGTGATAACTTCTTCATCAAAAAATAGCCGAAAATGTATTGAAAACAAAAAAATGGTCTTCAACCCACTCAAAATTTAGCATTCTCAAGAATTTTGCTGATCAAAAACGGTCCGAAATGTGTAGGTTTTGATACTGTTTGAGATCACTTTGGCTACGGTACTCAACTATTCAGATGATAGAATCTAAGTAACAAGTTCAAAACAACGAACAAGTAATAATAATACCACTTTAGGTAATAATGATACTATCTGCGATGAAGAAGTAGTGTTGAAATTAAATAAAATTTTAAACTTGGCAAATGATTTTTTTTTAATTCGGGTGTTAACATATTTTTTATCATCCTTAATCTCCACCTGCACAAGATGTCCTACCCCCACCTGCACGAGAGTGTTTCAGAACACATAGTTAGATTGTCCATCATTAATATCGACTAATAGAGGGTGGGTTGTTCCGGAATTTCTTGAAGGTTAATAATATATGGAAAAATGGATAAAAATTTTTAGGACGTCACGTGATCAAAATATAGCGATTTCTCAGAATATAGCGAAATAGCTTCTTTTCACCACAGGTGGCGCCCGAGTGTCAAAATTAATAATGCCAAAGTTTTCCCTCCAAAAGTCACCTAAGAAGTATATTCGTAGATCATTATCTTGTTCCAGTACTGTTTTAACTGCATTAAACAAAAAATTGCATCCAAATAATGCATTTCCCGTCTGATGAGAAATTTTCTAGAACTCACCAAAATTCTTGAAATTAAAAAATAAGGGAACTATCGGGGTCTGTTCCGATATTCCGCCGGCCCAAAATGAACTTCCCCAAAATATTTTTGGTCTCTGTGTTCTGAGAACACGCTCGTGCAGGTGTGGGTTAATTTCTGTTTTGCGATTTTTTAATAACAGTTAAAATGCTATTTATTAGACAGCCATTCCTGTTTACAGCATCCGAGATTTGATCTTGAACGATATATTTCAAAAATTGATTTACCCATGGATATTCCAGATCAAGACCATTTGAGTCCGAATGAAGATGTAGAAATAATGACAAATATTTTCCTTCTGGTTGATTAGGGTGACCTTTTGGGTAAAATCGAAGGACGAAAATGTGCCCAGTAGAGGCGGTCATTTTTGGCGATTCGATGAACTGTCTATCAAAAAGGGTTACAAATACGCAATTAAATAAATGGCGCCAGAGAGCATTTTAATAATGTTTGAGAACCCTAGCCATATGGAGTTGATTCGTAAATTTGCTGGAAATTGTTAATAGCCCAATAATGACTCTCACATGCTCTGTCCAAAATAGAAACATCATCGATTACTTTAATTAGGGTACAATTGGCCATTTTAAAAGTTTAACCGCCATAGACAAATCGTACGAAATGTAATAATTTAGCTTTTTGAAGCAATATATCGGTTAACGGGTTAATTATTTCGATTTGCGAATTTATTCACAGGCCAATTCTGTAAAAAATAAATAAATTTGATATATCTACAAAAGGATTTATATATTTACAAATGAATTTAATTCATTTGCGAAATAGAAAATTTTGAAATATTAGATGTTTTTTGCAAATTTTTAACAAATTGCGAAAAATACTAAGTATAATCACAATCGTGAAATTCTCCACAATTTAAAATTCTCGGAAAATTGAGACTAAAATTTATAATAACTTATAAAGTACAGCATGTTACATTTTTGCTCCGATTCTTAGGTTTTGCTCAACACCTACGTGTTTGTTAATTTAAGCGTTTTACTTGGCGGAGGTAAGCTTCAGCAAAAACTTAAAATGAGGTCAAAAATGTGACATGCTGTACACAGTATACTGTATACTATAGTTAAGGGTATGGTGGTTCCTAATTGAAAAAAACGTAAAATTTTCGAAAATTTTTTGTTGTCATTTGGGTTGTTTTATGCGTTCAAAACATAAAGGATTGTTTTGGTGCATTTTTATGACGAAACAACTGCAGAAAATGTAGGAACCACCATACACTTAAGTACACACCGTACACGTCAGTAAAAATTTCTAGTTCTTCAGTTTCGAGTTATTATAACGATATTTAGTAAAAAAGTGATTTCAGAATGATTATGTAGCCTGGCTATAACGTCATCATTGCTTTGAAGGGTTGATCTGATAATAAGCTTAAAACGATCAGGAGCGTTAATTGTCCATCGATTTATTTGCCAAATTCCGTCAATATCGTTCTTGATTGTAAATTGATGGACTGGATATCGCCCAACTACTTCTCCATATCGATCAGAAGATTCCCAAATTTCGACAATGATTTCAGCGCTTAAATTCTGATTTTTAATTTTGGCGCCAGAGAGCTATATTAAAATTTCGAATTTTTCAAAAAATTACATAAAATGTAATCAAAATGTTTACTAAAATTTGTATTTAATTGTTTATCGCCAGAGACTAAATTATAAAATGGCGCTAAAGAGTTATACTCACGAATCAGAATGAATATTTGACCAAATTTCGAGACATTGTTGAGGAGCTTTTGTTCGGAATTGACGAGATTGGAGTACACCTTCCCTGTTAGTGTTATCATCACCAAGATAATAAGAACCATTCAGGGTCATAAAACGACCTAGGTCATCTCGGCCATCAGAATGATCAGAGCTAAAATTAATTTGATCATATTATATGATCAGCCTGAAAAAATTAGAAAAAAACTAATCAAATTTGATATTAATGGTAAAGTTTTAAGATGTTGCAAAATTTATAAATTTGAAAATTTTTGAAAATGTATAGCTTTTGAAATTTCGAAAAGAAACCGTATTCGATAAAAATTGTTTATAAATATTACCAAAAATTTTACGATTTACACCAATTTTTTCGAAAATTAGTAGGAATTGTTAAATTTTGGAAAATTGAATACGAATTGTGAAATTTAAAAATTTCATGTTAAATTTTCAAAATATTTTTCAAAAATTACATAAAAATTGCTTAATTTTCGAAAATTTATAAAAAGCCTATTTAGAAACATTTAAAAAATAATTTTTCATAAATTGAATAAAAATACTTAAATTTTCAAAAAACGTTTCACAAATTTGTTTGCTACTTGTAGTATAATTTGATTAGACTCACATTGGAAATAATAATTCTCTGTCAGTATTAATTTCACCACCTTTTCCGATATAAGAAATATCACCAACAAGTTCTTTTGTTGTAGCATCAAATTGTCTCCATTCAATTCTCTGTAGTTTATCAGCTTGTTCCTTAAATCTGGTTCAAACTTTTTATACTTCTGACCAATTATTTGGTCAAAAGATTATTCTGTTGAACCAGTTCCTTATCATCGATCGGTTCGTTCACGAATCCGCACAAATTAACTTCATTGAAATCACAACTGAAACAGTGTTTTGAAAGAAAAAATTTTGTCCCGATCCATTGCATGTTAATTTCTACCACAGTTCACAAATTTGAGCTTTTTAATTTAGTTTTTAACTTTAAGTTTATTTTTTTTAATCTCGAAGCTAATTTATCAAGCAAATATATAGCTACAATAGGGATGAGGGCCTTTAGTTTTTGTGTGGGTTACCCACAAAGCGCTGATGCGATGAAATACAAGAGCTGAATCCAAAAACTAAAACTCCTCAGTTGTATTGTAGTATACATTTAATTTTATTTTTACTGAAAAATATCTTTTGCAGTTTATCACAATTCGTGACCTTATTATCTTATTTACCCGTTTTATTTTCCGTCGTTGATGAAGTGAATAATGGAATTTGAAAGTGGAGTGTTTTGAGCGACGAAATGTATTACGAGAAAAGATTTTGAGTGACTCGGGTGAACCAAAAACATGTTTATAGTTTGTGGACCCCCAATTTTTCATCACAATGTTCAGCTATGATAAATGCATAGGCGTTGAAAGTCTACTTATTTGCAGAAATACCGTCTGCATAAAAAAAAATCATGTATCAAAACTTTCCATGATTTTTTATAAAATAAACCAATCGGTTGCAATGCAAAAATAAAAATTGAATTTAAAAATCGAACATTTTTGAAACCTTTCATTGGAAACATTTCATTGGAACTGCTGGTTTCCGCCTATGCAAGTTTCATAGAGTAGCAAAACAAGGCAATTTTAAAAATCAACCAAAAACTTTAATATAACAATATTAGCAGTATTATTCGTATTTCAAACACTGGCTGAAAGAGTTCAAAAGTGGTTCTGAACAATTATACATATAATTAATCTTTTGGACATCATTACGACTAAAATCTTTTCTTTGTCCAATAACATTAGCAAAATACGGAATTTTTGGATCAATTGAAGTAGTTCCTGGAGGGTTAACAAATCCAGTAGCTCCATAATGCATCACAGATTCATAGTCATAAGGGACATCTTCGATCGAGACTTCATCGAATGAATATTTTGCAAAATTGTTCCAAGCGCCTTTTGTGGGTGTTTATTGTATAACCAGTCACAAAAAATTTTCCTCGGTTGGAGAGCAAATTTTACCAATTGTGTTTTATGAAAAAAAATACGTTAGAATAATTTAGCTTCTGAAAATTTTGTTACGCAAGGTTGAATTCGGTTTCTATAATTTGATTTCAAAAAAGTGCATTTTTAATAATTTTAAATATAAAGTTTTAGTCTTTCGGAACAGGGGTCGGCACAATTGGATCGGATCGGAAAATTTTGAGCGGACCGATCCGATCCCGAATCCGATCCAAAAAAATTTAAGGCGACCGATCCGATTCGAATCAAAAAAAATTTCAGATATGCCGACCCCTGTTTCGGAAGACCAAAATTTTCAATAATTTGGTTTCAAAGATTTTACTCGGTTTTAGAAAAAATTGTATTAAAAATCCATATCTATAGCAAATTGTCCGAACGGTTTTTAAAAAATTCTAGATTTGACTTCGGTTAATATTAATTAACGATACCGATGATAAACCTCCCTTCGTTTACGTAGGTTAAATTAATTGAAACATAATCATCACGATCTGGCCGAGATTGTTCATGGAAAATACCAAGTGCGTGCATGAACTCGTGTTGAAATGTCCCCGTCTGAGAGTTACATCCAGAGCCAATTGATAAATCTTGACCACTGTAATAAGACCAACCGACATAACTCCAACACCCTCTAGAAATAATATATTTTTGTGATTGAAAATTTCAATTTGAAATGACTCATAAAATATTTTTATTAAATATATGTGTACTTTTTATAAAAAAAATTGAAGAGGATGCCGCAAAAGTTGGAACTTTTTTCGCCAAAAAAAATGAAGTATTGCGAACTTTCGGACCATTGGGCTGGACTATTTGGTCCTCCCTGTTTTAAATTTGAAAGATTCCTGGACATTAAAAATTTAAGAAAATTAGACTTTTTAAAAAATTAAAAAATCAAAAAAATTCAAGAAATTATATTTTGTAATAAAGTTATTTTTTAAAGAATATCAGTCAATCAGCGCTCAGAAATATTAATGTTAGTTTTTTATCACTTAAAAATAAAAGACGGTACACTGTTTTTTTCTCCAGAAAATCAAGTTTCTTTATTTTTCTTATATATTACCAAAAATAATGAAAAAAAAAGTTTTGTTCTTAGTTAGAACTTCTTAACCCATAAAGAAATGAAATCTGAATATATTGTTCTTCTCCTTCCCATGGTTTTAAATCAATACAAGTCCTGAGCGCATAGTTTCTCATTGCATCCTTTGAAATTCCCCTTGTAATAATCGGCATTTCCGATCCGAATTCAAACGGAATCGGGACATAATTTACATCATGCTTCCATCTGACAAATTTATTCCTGATTGCGGATTTTGTTCCAAATTTAAAATTTCCTCTAGTTGGTCCTTTAATCAAAGATCAGATTTTCCGAGTAAAAATGCTTAGGTGCAAAGAAAATATATGCAAAAATTTTGACCCGATCCGACCCGGCAAAATTACATAAAAATTTGATCCCTAGCTTTAATATCTCCATCAGTTAATTCATTCAACCATTCTTCGTTTATATCAACTTCGCTAGTTCCTGGGAATTCTGAGCCTAGAGCGAAAGATGCTAAAATACTTAAAATAAGCTTCATTGAGGCAATTTCAGCGCTCAAATAAAAAGTACTTTTGATGCACAAATACACAAAAAAATTATTTGTGCATATATTTGTATTTATCTAGTTTCTACTATTTATTCAATGAGTTCTTCATCAGAACGATAGTTTTGAAAATTTACTATTTTTTAAGATAAAATAGTTGAGGAATTATTTTAAAAATTCTTATGAGGTGTAAAGTTGCTCAGAAGCACGATTTCCAGCATAGATTTTTAAGTCATCTACAATAGTGGTCGACATTTGGGTCCTAAAAACCAATTTTTTACAATGAAAAAATTAGAACTCAAATAAGCTTTAAAGATAGTTTGCTTTGTACAAAATTCTACGTTTCGATTTTAGTTTGAAACACCGGTTATCTGGAACAATTAACTGATGTTTCAAAAAAAGGATTTTCCAAAATTTTTGAATTGTTTTTGAGTCAATTCAGCAATTTTTCGTTTGAAAATAACACATTTCTAATTCAATCCAAATTCTACTTCAATTCTTATTAAAATAATGAAATGCCATTTTACCAAATACAATTTTTGATCTTTGTTCCGAAGAAATTTAGTTGATATTTTTTTGTGAGGATTTTTTAGACACCAATAGAAAATCAGGTTTTTGGTTGGTCGAAAATCAACTTCATTTTATTAAAAATAAAACTAGTTCGTTTGAATTTATTTTTCGTACAGTAAAATTGTATTTAAAACATATCCTTTTACCAACGGAACTCCATCTCAAAAACGTTTACTATCTCTANATCCGACCCGGCAAAATTACATAAAAATTTGATCCCTAGCTTTAATATCTCCATCAGTTAATTCATTCAACCATTCTTCGTTTATATCAACTTCGCTAGTTCCTGGGAATTCTGAGCCTAGAGCGAAAGATGCTAAAATACTTAAAATAAGCTTCATTGAGGCAATTTCAGCGCTCAAATAAAAAGTACTTTTGATGCACAAATACACAAAAAAATTATTTGTGCATATATTTGTATTTATCTAGTTTCTACTATTTATTCAATGAGTTCTTCATCAGAACGATAGTTTTGAAAATTTACTATTTTTTAAGATAAAATAGTTGAGGAATTATTTTAAAAATTCTTATGAGGTGTAAAGTTGCTCAGGAGCACGATTCCCAGCATGGATTTTTAAGTCATCTACAATAGTGGTCGACATTTGGGTCCTAAAAACCAATTTTTTACAATGAGAAAATTAGAACTCAAATAAGCTGTAAAGATAGTTTGCTTTGTACAAAATTCTACGTTTCGATTTTAAAATAAAACTAGTTCGTTTGAATTTATTTTTCGTACAGTAAAATTGTATTTAAAACATATCCTTTTACCAAGGACTCCATCTCAAAACGTTTTACTATCTCTAAGCGCGAGTTTCGAATCCCACTAATTGTCGTAGTGATTGTTGAGTGATTACACACTGATCAAATTTAGCGGTCCCAATATCAAGCACCCCTTGCTCTATAATCATACTCAATGCAATAACTAAGACAACATTAGGATTCGAACACGCGCTATAGAGATAGTAAACGTTTTTGAGATGGAGTTCCGTTGGTGAAAGGATATGGACAGTTCGATTTTTACAAAATTGCATTTTTGAGAAAATAATATTGAAACATAATAAGCATAAAAAGGACATCGAAAACCACATAAAAATAATCTTCTTTCATAAGTCCTTAACTAAAGTTACTAAAATAGTCACCGGAATAATGATACACTAACTTACCATTTGTGGAAACCCACTTTCGCGAAAAAAAAATGGTTTCCAAAAATGATAATGGGTTTTCATTAAAGGGTGATGGGTTAAACCCATTGGGTTTCCATTACAGCGTTATTTTGCTCAAAATTTGAGAAGTTGTTCTCAGCCAAAAATCGGTAATTTTTCCAAAAATTTGTGTTTTTTTTTCAAATTGTGTAGGGCACAATTATACCCTTTTCCCAACCTAAGTCCATCATAAAAATGCTTACTATCTCTATAGCGAGTGTTAGAATCTCACCAATGTTGTCTTAGTGATTGCTTGAGTGATTACACACCGATCAACTTTGGCGGTCCCAATATCANACAATCATTAGGACAACATTAGGTTGGATTCGAAGACGCGCTATAGCAAGCATTTTCAAGATGGACTTAGGTTGGGAAAAGTATATCCCCTATTCACACTTTTGTGAATATCCTGGCCCTACTACTTAAAAACACACTAAGTTTCCTAATCAGGGCCGGGATATTTACAAAAGTGTGAATAGGAGATATGCAGTGGAAACCCACAAAATTTTTGGGAATATTTTTTTAGCAAATCAAGCTTCAAAATTAGAGTTTCTATTTTTCAAACATGTCTTGTTTTTAAAAAATTATTTCCACAAATGGTAATGAGTTTCCATTACACGGTGATGGGTTTCCACAAATGGTAAGTAAGTGTGGTTGAGTTATGGAATGACATGGCAGTTGATTTTCAAGCGTATCTCTCAAAATATCTTCGAAAATACCAGCTTGCATTTTCACGGTGAATTTTTCGCGGCATCATTTTTGTAATTTTTTAAATAAAATCAAGAAACGAATTTTGCTGTGAAGTTATTTATTAGTTAAATATAAGTTAAAAATGATTACAGAGGTTTTAAATCTTCAGTTATTGAGCTTTGAGGAACACCGACACTTATCAGAACTATTGAATGATCTATTGCTTGAAATATATCATATGGTCCACACTGAAATATAAAATTATGAATTTGTGGCGCCAGAGAGCAAAATTTTATAAAACTACATGTAGAAAAATTAAAGCATCAAAAAAAGTACGAAATAATTTAAAATAATATAAGAAAGTAAAAATGTTAAATTAATATGAAAGACATTATGATAATGTCATTATTAAAACATGAAAAATTGAATTCTGAAAAAAATTATTGTTTGGAATCAGAGAACATTTCGGTTCTTGACAGAAAATTTACAAAATCTTGACAAGCTTTAATTTTTCTATAATTAATCAACAGTGTTCGCAAAAACATAACCCAACTAATAAATATTTGGCGCCAGAAAGCAATCTACCTTTTCGAAAGCCGTTTCTAAAACTGTGGCTATTCTACAAGATTTTCTCTGAGTGTTCGTTGCGCTAGCGCTCTTTTCAATTGGTGAATCTGGAGGCCCTTTAGGTAGATTATCCGTGGTAAATGAAGGTGCTTGCAAAGTCGACCTTCTGACAGTTTCATGCTCACTAGCGCGACCTGGTGGTAAAGCGACCAAACTGAGTTTCCCAAAGAAAATTATTCCCTTGAAGAAACGGCTTTCTTCGACCTTTTGACCAGATTTTAGCGTCATTACGTAAGACTGTTCTGCAGCACAAATTGCTTCGTTTGGATCCATATCAAAAGTTTTCATAAACTGGAGAGCGATAAGAGCACGACGATTCATTGATATCACAATTGACCCAGGCTGGATTCTAAACTTATTATTATTATGAGTAATACAACTGTAATATGACCTCATTTTTCATCAGAAAGGGTCTAAATCGTTCGAAAAAAAATCTGTAAAGTTAAAGCTATATGATATTTTTAAGCAAAATCCATTCGAGAATTTTAAGCTAAAGCTATTCAGATTTTTAAGCTCAAACTATTTGAGATTTGTAAGCTAAAGCTATTTTATATTTTTGAGCTCAAACTATTTGAGATTTTTATTGAAAATACTTTCCTCTTGGAACGGATTTTACTGGCTAAAGCTTGCAGATTTTATTTTTGGTCATTCAAAGTCTTTGGAATTTTCCGAGATTTTAATTTTTTTACACAAAAAATGGATTTTTCGGTCAAATTTTCGTACGGTTACTCGAATCAATTCCAAATCACGCAGCTCACAAGCTTAATGGCCAAACCTTCTGCAAATAGGAGTAAATTATGTTTAGGATAACGTTTTCATCCTTGAAATTTAACAACCATCCGGTCTGCCACTTATGACCGGTAAATGTTCAAGTCACCACTAAAGTGCTTTAAAAATATGCTTCAAATGCATCAATATGCTTCAAAAATATCAGCGTGGAGCAAAAAATAAGCCGCAAATTAATATTATAAATTTTCTTCTCGAGCGAAACCTGTGTACATGATTGAGCGATGGTTGATAACATATGGTTATCAAAAAGTTGACCCTAAAGATTTGTTTTATAGTATTTGCCATCACCACATGGTGACCTTAAACTTTGACCGGTTATTCGTGATTCACCGGATGATTGTAAAAGCCAACGTGTTTAAAAACTTGCATTTAATTTCGCGTCAGAATATTTCGAACGCCTTCGCATTTCTATTGTTTTTCCGAAATGTGTTATTTTCGGCTCCAATCGCTCGATTTTTTTGCCGAAAAACTTGAGTGGGACCTTTTGTTTTAAAATGTAATATTTAAAATTTATGTGTTATTTCACTCACACATAAGTCTTATATGTAGGCATTTGAAGACAAACTTCCGATTCTAGAACAACGGCTGCGTCAGAATCGGTCATGATAAAATCTTCATTATAATCTTCCTCGTCATCTGATCCAGTTTCGGCTACTTCTATTTCTTCACTATCTTTTATTTCAATTGAACCCATAGCCAGAAGCCAGGCCTGGGTTGGGACATCTCCCTTTCTTTGTAATATTACTGCTTTTCCTGTATCAGGGACTAAAGAAAACTTTTAGAAACAAAAAAATATAAACATTTTTATAAATCATGGGGAGTTTAAAACTCATTTAAATACTATATCTAAGTGGTTTTTAGCGCCAGAGAGCAGTTTCGAAAAATAGTGGAACTAGAAAATTTAATTTCGGATTGTGAGAAAACTCACAAAGTTATGCAAAATTTTTCGAAAACAATTTAAAAATTAAACAAAATTTCGAACAAATGGTAACTCACCATTGCTGAGTCAGTCAAAATTTTAGATTGCGATTGAAAATCATAGTATAATGGTCCTACAACTGTATAACAAGCATCATTCAGAAACTTTGGAAAAATGGCAAAACCATAAAATATCAGCTAGATTCTAGCTGCTAGAATAGGTTAAATTCTGACCAAAAATTCATTGACATATTTTCATCTTTGTTTTTAAGTTTGACCGTTTTTATTGCCATCTGATTTACCTGAAACGTATTTTGGTTCTTCTCTAAAGTATGATATAATTTTTGTCAAAAATTCTTGATAATCAGGTCTTTCTCCGACGTCAAAAAGTTCATCTGGATTTGAAAGTTGAAGTATACTATCTAAATTCACAAATTATAATCAAGTTCATTAATAAAAATGATTTCCAGTTATTATTTTTATAAAAGTATTCAGATTCGTGGGAATATCATTTCCGGTTTTCACTCGAAATATAAATCTCCTCTTGCGCCACCCTGCGGTCGCTCTTGACCTCATTGTTCGAATCATTGAAATATCAATTTCGGTACCGAAAGCTATACTTCACCGGTTAATTTCGACAAGCCGGTACATCTAATAACGTTCCAAAAAAAAACCTACTGGAAAGAACCCTTCGCTTTCGAGTCAGCTTATTTAATTTTTAATACCCTCATTTCAACTCTCATGAGAACCCGAGGACTAAAAGGTCACTTTTTGTACCTTTAAACCTATTGTTTTGAAAAAAACCTCAAAACAAAAAAAATCCTAGGTCTTTAAATTTTTCAAAAAAATCTAAAAAACAGAAATTTTAGCACATCGAGAAGTTTCAGTGAAATATGTTTTTAAATTATTAAGGGCTTCGATGGATTTTTACTAAACCGTATTTTCGTTGCAAAAATTATGATTCAGAGTATGAACAAGAGCGCTAAAACAAAACGAGAACATCTCTGAATAAAGTTAAAGCGGGCATTCCTGATCTTTTAAGCCGGTTTTCTCGTTCATTCGAAACAATTAAAAAACATTGGAACAAAAAATAAGGAAAATTTTCATAATTTTTGGAACTTTTTTCCAAAAATTTCTTAAAATTTGAATAATACGAAAATTAAAAAGTTACAAAAATTGTCCAAATTATAAAAAATTACTTTGACGGTACATTTAGAACGGAAAATATACCCAGTAAAAATTTTTCAATAAGAGCCCATATCCGGATCTGTCTCAAAGCACCGACTAGGGTGTTTTTTGCGATTTTTTCGAGTTATCAAAAATGCTTGAAATTTTGACACAAAATTTGTCAATACCTAGACAGATGAAAATTTGAGTAATATTTTTTTATTTTTAACTCCAAGGTGTCCAAAATCGTTTTTTTTCACGTAACTTTTGTTTGACGGTGAATTTTTCATTTATTTTGCCTTTAAAGTAGCCTAGCTCTTTAATGGGTGATATTTCGAAGAAAAAATTTACTTCAAAATCATTCCTGATCTGAGAGTTTTATTGTGCCAAAATTTTGAACCAAATGGGCCAAAATTCAACTTCGCAAAAATTACAGGGTGTAAGGTTTTTCTCTTCTTTTTTCCAAATTAAATAGACTTGATTCCCGACGTTTTGATTGGTTGAATCTGAGAAAGGCGTAGGTTTTTGCCGAAATTAACCGTTCACATTAGCGTTCTCATCGCTCTCCAATTTGGAAAAAAGAAGGGAAAAATCTTACAACCTGTATATTTAGATGGCCTAAAACCCCCTTAAGATTTGAAATGCTGCATTTTATTTTCATTTTTTTTCTCATGTTCAAATCTACCTTGTGTTAAAATATTAACTCAAAATCGACCGTCAAACGACTTTTAGTGTAATAGGGTACATCGCAAAAAACACCCTAGCACCGACCCCTATAACAGAGTTAAAAGAAATATTTGTACCTGTAATTGTGGCTGCAATTTCAACTTTCCAACTTATTTCTTTTTGTCTGAATGTACTAGTTTGAGTTTCTTTACTTGCATTATGTAAATATTGCTTTATTGATAAATGTTCTGCATGAATCGGAAATACTGGACCATAACGAATCATATGATGAAATGTATTAATTTGCTCTGTAAGCTAAAATTTTATTTTAAAGATTTTTAAAAGCAGAAAGACTATAATCGCAAGATTTTCGGTTCGAAAGAATATTGTATAGTTTTTGAATAATCTAGTCTGCATCTATAAAATGCTGAGATTTTTACAAGCTCAAGATGTACAATTTTCGAAGTCAATTTAGCATCTTAGCAAGAAACTTCAAAATTTTTTATCACAGATCAGATACTGAAGCCTACTTTATAAGGACCACGCGGCCAGATCTAAACTGTCAAAAAGATTTTAAGTGCTTTGCTATTTTTTGACATAGGCTAAACTTTAAAAAAACGAATATTTAGCTAAAGGTATCCCGGATCCTACATTTTCTGCAGTTATTATGTCATAAAAATGCACCAAATCAATTGTTTATGTTTTGAACGCATAAAACAACCCAAATGACAACAAGAAAATTTTGCGTTTTTTCTATTTTTTCCAAGTATTTTTCTCAAAATTTTGTTCAAAAATAACGTTTGTGTCAATTTGACCACTAAAACTTCAAAATATCGGGTTGACGTAAGCCACTTTTTTCTTCAGTGTTTCTGCAGCTTTCTTTTGAGCCTACTTTCGAAAAAATCGAAGCACATTTCTTTCGGAAATTTTTCCCCGTGACTTTGAAAAATTCATATTTTGAGTTTGGGGTCAAAATTGAAAAAAAGGCTCCTCAGAAGTTTCTATTTGTTTCGAGCTACTGGTTGCAAAAATTTGAGTGAATTTTGAAATTAAACCTAGGAGGAGATAGATTTTCCGATGAACAAAGTTCATAAAACGGTGGTTTATCGCATATTCTAGAAAAAATATATCACTTATCGACAAAAGCGCTACTCAGAAGTTTTAAATACTAATTATACAGGTTATGTTGAAATGTAAGTTTATTTCAAAATAAAACCTCAGAGGAGATAGATTTTCCGTTTTGGCTTAGGTCTCACTGTTTCGCTTATGTGTCTGGGAGTGTATGCATGCAAAAAAGTTTGGCACATGTTTTACGCAAGATGAAGGCTAGTTCTACAAACAGGCTAATCTGAATAATATCCTTGAAGCCGTGTTTGGCTAATATTTAATCGAGAATATGCCAAATTAGGGACCGGGATACCCTTAAATTAAACACTTTCTCCAAATTTAAATATTTTCTCTAGATGTCTCAAGTTCGTAGGCTCAGTTTTTTAAAATTTAACACTTTCTCTAAATTTGAATAATTTCTCTAGATTTCCCAAGTTTCGAAGACTCTGAGTCTTCTTTTATTGTTCACTTTGATTTCAAAAAATTTTTCCCGAAAAATAGCCTATAAAAATCAAGGGAAATAATAAGGTTTATAGCGCGGTGGCCCAAAGTTTGAGAGCGCTAGAGCCAAAATACTAATGTTATCGAAAATTTCGGCTTGGCGTAATAATTTTTTTTCGTCAGCAATTTCTCTGATGTTCCTTCTTTTTATTTATCGTTGCTGAGAGAAAAAATATTAACGTTGGCCTGACCTCTAACACGCTGAAGACTCAGCTTTTTATTCTGTACAATTAACATGAATATGGAATAAAATATCCGAAACGTCGTAAATTACTATTTTATAATTTATATTATACAGGGGGGCAATATTGCCGACCCCATATTGCCGAATTTAACCTACGTCAAATCATTATTTTTAGCTGAAATAATTCCTGTTATATCGAAAATGATCCCTACTGCGCCTTTTACACCACGCGTCATAACTTTGAGAAAGTGACCAATGAAATAGCGAGATTCTTGAATTAAGTCGACAATCGAGTATTCTGATTGGACACTGGCTCATAGTTATGACGCGTGGTGTAAAAGGCACAGTAGGGATCATTTTCGATATAGGCCTCCAGTACAAAAGGGGTGCCCCATAATATGGGGCCCATATTGCCGAATTTTTTTGCCAAAAAACTTTCGGCAATATTGGGCCCTCCCTGTATATATATTATTTTATAAGATAATTTATTTTATGCTCTTCGGTCTTAATTTTTGATAAACCAGCTGAACTAGACAATATTATATCGTCAATATATGGGTTGATGCAAAAGGTCCATAAGAAATATGGTTTATTTCTTTTAGGTCTGAAATGTAAAATCAGATTATTTCACTTCGAAAGAAAACTCATAACTAATGAGTCATAAGTCATGAAAATTGCCTATACTTTGCTTAAGATTTTGGCTGTCTAGCCGTCTGGGTAAAAAAGAGGAGAAATCGAAAAGATTCACGCTGTAATATTTGGGATAGACTCATAACGCCACGCTTTTTTCAGTATAGGGACCAAATGTGGCAGATGGTGCCGCGCTTGCCTCAGAAAGTTAACATCTGTGACACAGATTCTGTGTGAGGCGGCCAGTACTTAGCTGGATTTTACTTAAACTTATAAATTCAATACAAATCACTTAATTTATAAAATAAAATATTTAACAGTACAGAGTTGACCCGTAATATTTAACCAAAAAATCAGAATAAAAAAAAGCTTGGTCAGCCAATAAAGTCGATACCATTTTTTTGACTTTTGAAATTTCTTATTTCACATTGTATTCACAAATAATATATTTAAAAACTTGAGCTGGTTTCAAATTATTTTATTTTAAAAAAACTTACATCTGCTTTTTGGTTGAATCTGAAAATGACTGAGTCTTCAGTAGCAGTTATATTTAGCATTGGTTTGAATCCATAAGCACATTCTAGCCCAAAGAGGCCTGGTCGAGTAGCTTCGAAATTCCCAACTTTTAGTCTCCCACGAACAAGTAAGAATGGATAGCCGACGCCATTTGCGCTACAAATTGTATTTTTGGCTTTAATTTTCACCAATTTGTGCTTTTTTATAAGGTGATTGCGAATCAGAGTTGCCTAAAATAATTTCTGTAAAAAATGAACCAAAATAGGAAATTCAAAAAAGTCACCGCGAAAATGCAATGCTTATAGACTATAAATTATAGAGGATTTGAAATGAGGAATTTAAACAGTCAAAAATGGGCATAGATTTAATCGGCTAATCTTGTAGAGAAATTTTTTCTCACAATTTAAGACCTAGGATTGTTTTCGTTTTGGAAATTATTTCTAAAAAAATAGGATTTCAAGGTAAAATTTTCATGTCTTCAGTTTTGTAGCTCTTAACCCCCACCTGCACAAGCGTGTTTCAGAACACAGACCAGAAATATTTTGGGGATGTGTCATTTTGGCCGGCGGAATATCGGAACAGACCCCCGATAGTTCCCCATATTTTTAATTTCAAGAATTTTGGTGAGTTCGAGAAATTTCTCATCAGACCGGAAATGCATTATTCGCATGCAATTTTTTGTTTAATGCAGTTAAAATAGTACTGGAACAAGATAATGATCTACAAATATACTTAATATGGGGAAATTTTGGAGGGGGAAACTTTGGCATTATTAATTTTGACACTCGGCGCCACCTGGTGGTGAAAAGAGCTATTTCGTCTATCTCGTAACTGGAACCAAATATGAATATATAAATATACTTATAGGCCTTATTATAGGGGTAGTTTTTCAAGCCAAAATCTTTTGCATTATTCATTTTCACACACGGCACCACCTGGTTGTGAAAATAGGCTTCAAATTGGTCTGCATTATTTTTTTTTATTCAGACCAATTTGGGTACGGAAAGCACGGGCGTGCTTAGCGTACCCAAATTGGTCTTAATGAAAAATATGTTGTGAAAAACGCAACGTCATGATATGCGTCATTAGGGTGGTTGAGGAATTCCACCGACTGCACTGGAGCACAGTGCTAGGCAAAACTTATGCCGCATAAGTAGGGTCAGTACCGGGAGACTTATCNTCAATCATTCAACTCACGGTATAAAACTTGCGAATTTTTATAACCATTTTAGCGGCGCGCAATTTTAAAATTTTTTATCTGCGGTCAGTTATACTGATAATTATTTATTTTTATTTCATTGATTTTCGAAATTAATCGTCTTTCATCTTCGAAATTAATAGCAGTTTCATTTATTATCGAACTTAATTAATTCCTTAAAATATTAAAGTGACTTTTTCGAAAATAAAAAGAAGTGCAATAATCTCGAAAATAAATGAAATTGCAATTAATTTCGGAAATTAATTGGATTTTATTCATTTCAAAATCCATACTAGCGTTCTAAATTTTTAATTCTTATAATTTTTTTATACTTTAAGTACAGGGTGTAACGTTTGTGCTTTCTTTTTTTCAATTTGCATAATTTGCTATCCGCCAATGAGAACGATCAATTTTGGCAAATACCTACGTTTTTTCCAGATTGAACCAATCAAAACGGTGGAAATCATATTCAAATTGGAAATAAAAAAACAAAAACGTCACATGCTGTATATTTTAGTATTATACTCTATGAGGAAGCTAAGGGTCTTATTTATCAACAGCGCTATCCCTACCACACCGCTTGCGGTCATTTGTCTAGTACCAGGTTTTTTTATTAACGTCAGGGTGTAAAGATTCATCGCAAATTTTAATCAAAAATATATTAAAGATGCTGAGATTCTTTCCTGTATTTCAATCAATTGGCATATTTACTTACTAGTATATACTATATTTACTTAGTATATATCATAAATACCGTAATTATGACGACAAGTTGGAGTTGGGCGCATTTCGAGCGAAGACTGAATTGTTGGAAAGCGAAACATTTGGCAAAATAGTAAATGTGGAATAACTTTTTTCTTCAGAACTGAAATAGTGTATTATTTTTTTCAATCTACCGATTGGTTGATCAAGGTTATATCAAAGTAAAGAGGACCGTTTTTTCAAATCTTAAAAAGGGCGTATCGGATTTATATACTTGAAGATAAAGTCGTATCAGATCGGTCAATCGGAAAAAATCAACAGAGTAAACGAAATATTTATTTATTCTTTGCTAACGTTACGTTAGTATATCCCTTTATCACCTTTTGGTTAGAATGCGTAGCCACAATGTTAAAATCACACGTTAAAAGGAGTAGTGGCTACGCATTCTAACCAAAAGGTGATAAAGGGATATGAAAATATGAAATCCGAGAGAAAGGCTCCTTTTTAGTTAATGATAATAGAAGATTCCAAGATTTTTAATAAACGATGATTATTCAAGTTTTATTAATTAACGGCCCGAGTCAGATATTTTTTGACGAAAAGTCGCTCGATACCCTCTTCAGTTTGTTTTACTTGTAAAACAGTACTACTATAGCATACTAGTATTTTTTTTTCGATATTTTTATAACTTGTATTCAAGATTTTGAGTTCAGTTCAATTATTAATTTTAATCAGCTTCATGCAGATTGCCATGAAGCAAAAATTAATTTGATATTAAACTGCAGTTGTGTGCTGCACGCAAGTGTGAGATAGTAAATAGACAAAAGCAGCCACAAGATTTAACAATTTTAATTTTACGGTTTCAAGAGCGCCTCATGCGGCCGCCAACTGTTACCGCCTCGAAAGATTTTTGGTCTCAATTTTGAGAATATTTCATCGATCCCAATCAGGAAACTCAGAAAATTTTAATCGGATGGGTGATCTTAGCCATAAAATCGAATAGGTTTGGTTTTCAAGATCCGATCCAAAAAATTTTAAGTCCCATCATACCCACTGTGTTTTAGCTTTTGGGGTGTTGCCCGAAGAGATTCACGCTTAAGCAATCAGAGCGCGATTTGGTTAGTTGATTTAAGGGGCGTTTCAATCTCCCAGGGAACACCCCAAAAGCTAAAACACATTCGGTATTTAGAAAAAATTGATAGTCTCTTGATTTATTGACAGCTGTTTTTGTTTTCGAAAATTCAAAACGAGCGATAATGATTCTTTCCAGTTTAGTGGTGTTAATAGTGAAATGAGGTCAATTTTTCGGGATAATTGTGATGAGTAAACGCAACACTATTGATCGGTTTTAAGTGAAAAGGGGGGATTTTTGATTTTGCACAAAATCGAAAAAAGACCTTTCAACTAATAATGTTCATATTGAAAATAATTTTCGAATGACGTCACTGGCCTGTAGGGCCACAGAAAAAAAAAGTCTGACATTAAATAACGAATCTGAAATTTTTGTCTCAATCGTGGTAAATTGCAAAATAAAATTTTGTAAAGTGACATTTTTTGACTACAAGTGACGCCAGAGTCAAACTAAGAAAAACTGATGATGCCCCTTTACTGCTCTCCTGTGGTCAAGATTAAGGAGGTAGCAGCGATGTGGCAGATTGGTACATTTTTTCGGAGTGATTTTTGAAAGAAAACAATGTGAAAATTTTTTATTTTATTTTTTATCTAAAATGAAAGTGTTCATACTTGCAACCGTTTATATTTTAAAATTTTTAACGTACTTAAGTATCTGTAAAAATATCAAAAACCACTTTAATTTTAAAAATTTTTTAACATAACTTAAGTCATCTGTTAAAAAATATTCAAAACCACTTTTTATTGACAACCCAATTTCACACTTGACCGATGTGGATTTTTTTTTTTTAAAGGCGGATCTTTATAACTTCAGACATTGTTCGGTGTAATGCACTAATTAGTGGAGACATCATATCACAATGCTAAAATTTCTTAATATGACAAGTTTTTTTCCATGAAAAAATAGAGAAAAACAGCTTTTGAAAAAAAATATGACCTTTTCATTGTAGTTTAAATCAAATTAAAAAAACTGCCCTGACTTTTAAAATGTTAAAGTAGGCTTTACACCCGCAATTTATACCCAGATTTTTTAAAAATAATAAAATTCTATTTTATAAATTTGCGTGCCCAAATGCACCAAACCGGGTTCCTTAAGCAGTGTTTGTAATTCAAAATTCAGAAAGATATTACCACTGCACGTGAAAACGAACAGTAAAGTGGATTCGATTTACTGATTCTGATTTTTACAGATATTTCAAAAAAATAATCATAATTAAAATTTTTGCTTGGACGGAAAAATTTTTCATAATATTCTAAAGTGAAAAATACCAATCATATTTTACAGCTCGAAAATATTACATGAAGTAAATGCTATTCTTTTTAGATAAATATAAAAATTTACAATGTTAAAATCAAATGCTTTGATTTCGAAATTTTACGATAAAAAAAGTTTGAACTCAATCGTTCTTAAATAGATAAATAAATGATTATAATGAGCTGATACACAGTTTATTTGTGCGTTTCAGCTACACGATAATAAGCCACAAAAAATAAACCACCTAGATTATTTCGGAATATGTAAATTGACGCCAGTCCTGCCAACATCGCTGCTACCCCCTTAAACGTCAGGTCAAAAAAAAATTTTCAATACTCAGGAAAATAAAAAATCGCCTCATTTTTATTTTATGATTAATAAGGACACGGGTTTCAATAAATCAGTTTTTGAACACTCCAGTAATACGCTCTGTAATTGCTAAAATTCATAAACGATTTATATTCAGGTAATTAGGCAAAACAAAATGAAAAATTTCGAATAAAAATGCGTTCTAAAAACTTTTTACTTTTGCATTCGGCCATCTTTTGATCCGTGTGACTCTCTTATACATTTCCGACTCTGGAATCTTTTGCATCGTATAGCTTGTCTGACGTGGGGTTTTCAAAAAAACATAATTCAAAGGTAAAATAACCGAAAAAAAATTGAGAAAAATTTAAAATTGTGACCCAATCCTTAAGATATTTCAATTTCTTCTTTATAATGCTTGAGCTTTTATGGAGTCTTCCCGTAAAAGTTGAAAGGCTATTGCAAGAGATTTGAAATTCCCAATCGGTCGGCTGTTACTGTTAGTCATAGGGTATTTTGCTAGGTAGAAATTCATTATAATTTTTGAATCACTATTGTATTGTCCAGCGCAATTTCGTTCTATGTAAATCTCACTATCGGCTAAAAATAAATTTCCCTAATTTTTTTCTTCAAATAAACAGCCCCGAATAAATCAATGTTAGGAAGAAAAAAATTTGTAATTTGAAGAACCAATATTTATGTGGCGCTCCAAAGTTTTCACTTAAAAACTTGTTGTTATTTGTTTTAAAATTTTAACGACAAAAAAAAACTTTTCGGAAATATTTATGAATTTTATAATTTTATGATTCGTCATAATGTTATAGAGCAATTGGTCTAGGCTGTTATCGATCTTCTTTAGATATTTTTCATTACTGTTTGAATAAGCCATTAGCATTTATTCATAAAGTTATTTTTTTAATTGAATTTTTGAGGTGAGGAGTGTAATATGTGCGTCTCTGAATAAGGTTATGTTTTAAAGTGTCAAACTCCACCGCACATTTTGAAGCTATAATTTTTGTTGTCGCAATTTACGTATGTTTTCATTTATCAAAAACGCACATATTTTTAGTGGGTTTTTTGTATTGGCCCTCACTATTTTGCGGAAAACTTTTTTGAATTTTATTATTTTGACTCTAAAAGTGCGCCTATGTATTAGCCCGAACGTTCTTTGGATGTTTTAATTTAAGCACTGCCCGGTAATTTTTCAAAATTTTCAAAAAAATTTTTTTGCAAAATTGATTGTGATCTTTTTCTCAAAAAAAATCGACCATTTTGTCCTTATTTTTAAGCGGGTCATATCTTCTGGAATTTTACTGAACGAAAAAAAAAAAAAAAAAAAAAAAATAAGTTTTTTGACTTTTAAGAATACGGTTATGTAGCCCTAGTGTTTGCATTTGGAAAGGGAGAGAAAAGTTTTCGATTTTTTACCAATGAAAAACCCGGATTGTTTCGAAAATTTTCAAAAAATTCTGTCCAGGAGGAGAAAAAATATTTTTTTTTGAATTCATTCGTACACAAAATGCTACTTTTCAGATTTTTCATTGGAACGAGTCATTAGGTTTTTCTAAAATGGACAAAGATCGAGTAACACCCTAAATTGGTATTCGTGATTAATTTATCGGCTACAAATATCTATTTATTTTTCTCGAAAATCAAACTAGCAGAATAAAATTAATTTTTTTGTAATTTCACAAAAATGTTTTTTTCTCGGCCGAAAAATTTTTGGGCCATTTTCAAAAAAAAAATGCTTTTAAAAGTATGCAGAACTAAAATTAAACCCCAATAAATTTCGTTAAGAAAATACCTGTTTTTAGCAATGTCAATCTCTATGTGTTCGGCGAATAAATGGAAATGAGAAAATGGTTTTCCAAAAGAACGCTTCATTCAATTTTCTTATCGAAAAATATAAATATTTCGATCAGAAAATTTCTCTCGATCAATAAATCCAAAGCGAGGCCGCATGAGAAAAATATTTTCGAACGGTCATCTTCTGTCGAAAAGGTGGAAATTGTTATTTTTTTTGTGAAAATCTTCGATTTGTAAGCTTTTTCGCAGAAAATATCTTCAACATTTAAAATAATTAGGTAATTAATTTATTTAAGTAAGGAATTTCGCTTGACCCTTCCCATCGGTTGACATACGGTGAAATCAAATAGATACCCACGTTCCGTGGCAACATTGAAAAACTTGTGTGATTCCACCTTTTTATGGAGAATTTTCATTAAACTACTAAAAAAAAACTTTTGCGACCTGACTTGCCGGGGAAAAATTTTTTTTTTCATTTAATATTTATAAAAAAAGTCGAACCCAAAAATGACAACTATGAAAATTTATTTATTGGTTTTTGGAAAAAAAATTGACCTTCATCAGCGTTTATTTTATTTAAAAAAAATGTTCTGACATCAAAAAAAGGATGACCGCGGTTTAACCCTTTGTTGAGCATATCCCCTTATTTCACACTTGTTGTGACAATATCCGGCCCTGATTTTTAAGAAAGCGTACCCATGTTGTGTTGTTTTTAAGTAGTAGGGCCGGGATATATTCACAAAAAGTTGTGAATAGGGATATAAAAAAAAAGTTCCGCTAAGGCACCAGAGCCGACAATTTGTGCTTACTTGTGAACGTATTTACAGGAAACAGCTTAAGGCAGTTGGAATTTCATTTTTTTTCTGCTAACGGAGTAAATATATATTTTGCATCTCGACTTTTATATCTCTAGAATTTTGATATTTTATGTTCTAGGAAAATATAAGTGAGACAAGCAGGTCAACATATCACTAATGATACACTGTCACAGTTGCCTTCACAAAAGTTACATTTATGTTCGTATAACGTATCGCCAAGTATCTGGCTTACGCCAACAAGTAATTTGTCCCGCTTTGATTTTTATATTCATGAAATCAAAGTGAATTTATAAACATTGATCGTCAAAAATTTTGATAGGAAATCAGTGATTTTTGATAAAGAAAATATGTTTATTTTTCCTTTATAAAAGCAGATTTTCACTTTTTCTACTTTATTTTTTTAAGTAAATGGTATATGAATGTACAACTGTTGACAATTTTTTTAATTGGGCTTAATTCACTTTGATGATAATTAATTTTTTTGCATGGGTACTTGAAGGTTGAAAAATTTAGAAAGAACTTTCAGTTCAAGCAAAAAAAAAAATATTCCCAAAATTTTATCATTATTTTATACCTGTTATGGCATGCACAAACAAACCTTTCCTAAAAAACTGCCTATCTCACATTTGTACTTCATGTTTGTCTAGTTTCCGAAATTAATTCTATCACGGAAGGTGAAACATACGGCGACAAAAATTAATAAAATTCCACATTAAGGGGGTTGTGGGGATTGCAGTTAGGGTTATTTTCGGACCACCGGTCGTAAATTCGGTATTTTTCAATTGAAACTGGACCATGCCAGCACCTCCGTGAATCGTTTGCAATTAAAAAACAACAAAAAAAGTTTATTTCTCTGGAATATTATTTTTTCTTAAGGAACCATGAAAATCGCTTGCGCTAACTGAAATACCCGAATCAATGACAGATGATTCAAATTCCAAAAATACCCGATTAGTGATCAAATTTCACGGAGATTTTGGATTTCAAAATTAAAATTGGAAAACTTTTGACCAATATTCTTAGAAAAATTTCCAAAAAATATCGTTTCGGACTTCCCAATATTAAAAACGGAAAATAATCTTATAGTAGTATTCATTTCCGGGAATACAACAAAATCAACGTCGCAAGGGGAAAATAACTCTAAATGAAAAGTATTTCAATATGATAGCTTGTTCAGATTTTTTTGGCGGCCTTTTCGATATTTCAATTTTTTATCGCCCTAATCAACTGTTATTTTTTTGTATAAATGGCGCGCATTAAATCAGCATGAATAGTGACTTTGCGAGAAATAGAAATAATAAAAAATATTATATTTTAAAATTTCCTTGGTTCAAAAAGGTTTAAGTAAAGATTAATAGAGCAGAAATTTATGAAAAAAAGAGAAATAAAGAAATCGCATGTACCAGTTGTTCGTGCAGCGGTTTTATTACTTTTTTTTGGGTACAAATTAAATCTATACATATTTTGCCTATATTTACTATAGCAAAGGGAACGGTTTCAAAAATAATTTTTCGGGCAAATTAAGAATGGAATTTATAAAAATATTCTGTTGGTTGCCAATTTTGTTAGAGGAAATTTTTTCTGACCAATAATATCAGGCATTATGTGATTTGGGATACGTGAATATGACGTTATACTTCAATGGAAAAAATACCAGCAATTTTACGCGTTTTTTGGCATTTAAAGGTTGAATGTGGATCAATTTATTTTTTAAACATGAATCATTATTTTTTTTTTTTGGACTTCTCAGGTTGACGGGACTACAAATATACAATTGGAAAAAGTTAAACGTTCACCTCAATTCTCACAAAAGATATTTGAGTTTTTTTTAAAAAACGGTTGGCTTATTATTTTGATTGACCATATTTTTTTGTAGCAGAATTGTCCACTGTGTTTTTTTAAAGGCTAGGATTTTTTCTGAATTTTTATTTTTGTCAAAAAAATATAAGTTTTGTGATTTTTGAAAGATTTTTTGATAAATTTGACCGTGAAAGGTTCTCACAATTTTCGATCTAGAATTTTATAGTGGTCACTTTCAACAAAAATGCGAATGTAGACATCTAAACTCGAATACTGCCAAAAAACGTTAAATTTCCAATTTTGGAATTTTTTTTTTTAATTAATCAAAATAATGTTCAACGGAATTTCAACAAAAACTTTAAAGAAATTCACAAGTCTGCCTGAGGACTTTGGAGTCAAAGAAAATTGGAAAAAAAACTGGGCTACCGTTCAGACCTTAATTCAGCCTTTGCGTCCCTGTGTTCATGTGAATTTTGAACAGTACAATTGATTAAAAAAAATCTACATATTTTCCAAGCGGGAGTACGCTTTTGCCGTGAAGGGGGCTCCCAGACATACGCTGTTTTTGACCACTTAGGGGCCAAAACTTTTTTTGAAAATTTTCTTACACCGCTCCGGGGAGAGATGCGCATTCATATTTGGAAGGTTGAATCGCCAAATAACAAAAAAAATTGTATGAGACCCTGGATGAAATGGAAGGACTGTAGGCTTTTGATGAGTGCTTTTAGGGCACCCTAAGACTTAAATAACCCTCATTTTCATGAGCGGTAGGGGCTTATAGGCGGTATCCAGATGCTCTGAATAGTACTGGCAGACCACTTCCCTAAGATTCTTTGTACTTACGTATTTTTGAAAAAAAAAAAAATTGATTTCTGTTCTGAAGTCAGTTTCTCAGAAACTTTCAGCATCTGGAAAGTATGTATAACAAAGAAAAGAGGCCAATTATCCGTGGCTCCCAACCAGCCTTAAATCTTAAATTAAATACTGGAACCAAAAAACATTGAAAAAAAAATTTCAATCATTTTTTTGAGAATCGAATCAAATTTTTTATAATGTTGTTGTGAAAGAAAGATTTCTACGATCCCGTTTTTTAACTCTTTTGAATTAAGATTTTAGGTAGGCTTTGAGCCACAATTGTTGGCTCTGTGCTGCAACGGTTAAGCTTCATGAATAGTTACCAAATACAATTGGGATATAATTTACGGGAATTGGCCTCATGCGACTGCATTTTATAGGGAGAGAAATGATTTTGAAAAAAAAATCCTGTATTATGACCTACAAAAAGATACGAAAAAATCGTTTTATGACTTAAAATATTATTGTTTGACACTTCTCAAATTCTTACAGAAACACAGTTTGAACTCACTCACAAATCCAAAATTTGAAAAAACCAAATACTTTATTTTATATAATTTTGTGATAAAATAAAATAAATATCTGTTTGGTCACATTGACGTGAATTAATCTACCTCGAACGCGTAGTTTATTTCTGTGTACATTGATTAATGTTTTGGTAATATACGGAATCGTTTAAAATAAGATATTTATTTTCAAATCAAAGATAAAGAATAGGAGTATGTATATTATGGAATCATATATCATATGATAGCGAGCGGAAAAAAAAAAATTCAGGGTAACACTTTCAAAATTTATGCCGGTACGGATAATCCCAAACTAACTCAATCAATTTAGTTTTTTAAAATATACAAATTCATTACTCATAGATTGTGATTTTTGTTGTAACTCCTTACAATGGCGTTCGAGTTGGTTCTCTTTTGCTTTCTCTCTCGACTTGCTTTAATTTAATTTAAAAAAAAATTTAAAACTTTATTGGAAACATAAACAACAAAATAAAAACATTTCATTGGGGTAATTAAGTTTGTGAAATTTTCAAAAATGTTTTTGCATGGTTTGTTAGTGGGCGAATGGTAGGCAACGGGAAGGCTTAAACTTATTATCATGGGATTGTTTCCGAAAGGTTATCAAATTTTGAAAAAAAAAAAAATACTTTTATTTTAAATAATTATGGGATTAACAATGATATTATTTGGTCAAGTCAACGGGAGGCGAGTTAATTATCCTCAAACAACATTTTATTTGCCGTAATTGATTACTTTTTCTGGTGTATACCAATTCTTATAATACGATTTTATAATTTACTTTCTAAACCATGTAGAGAAATATTATCATATAGAGAGCGAAAATTATTATGGACCGACACTTCAAAATATACGACAGATAATCAGAAAACCAACTGATCAATTTAAGTATTCAAATATACAAATTAATTTACTCATAGGTTGATTTTGTTGTAACTTTACATAGGTTCGAGTTGTTTCTCTCGACTGATTAGGCTAAAAAATTGAAACTAAATCTGAGTTGCCTCGCGCGGGGGTTTGCGCCTTGGTCAACTGCCCTTCTATTTACCCTCTCTCTTCGCCGGGCTTCACTTATAATCATCTATTGATAACTATTTGTGCCCAAAAAATTTGTTCAAAAACGGCTCGATTTGGCACAAGCAGACATTGGTAGAGGAATTTTGTGCCAAGAATGCACTTGAATAGCATGTGGTGATGGGGCGGAAAGAGAAGCAGAGAAAATAATGGAAAATCAGCGGGAAATAACTCTAAGGGAAATTGTAAGCGTTATTTGGTCATTTGATAGCTTTTTTGATTTAATCGGTGAAGTATCAGGCCACTGGCGTTGTATTTGGCGGTTTCTGCTATAATCAGCGGGAAGTAGGGAGGAGGCCCTTCCAGCTCAAAATTTCGACAAAATAACTTTTGGAAATTTCAAGAAACCACCAAAAAACAAATCTTTTCCGAATTTTTCAGAAATAAAAAAATCTGCATAAAAATAATACAGGAAATTTATTGAATGATAGTCAATCTACCTATAATACGAACCACTGGTTCAACCACTACCACAAATGCACCACCACAGAGTTTTACCGAGAGATATTTATATCATTGTGATGGAAAACCATACTATGTTCGCAACCCATGGAATTCTTGGACCGCGTCTGTGGAAAATTATTGTATAGAGCAAAAATTTTCAAGCCTAGGTTTACGATTTTTTAAAATGGTTATTTTGTATTTTTGTTTTATTTTACTTCATCCCTGTGACCCATTGTAAACAGCATTGAACGCCTTCACAACAGGCTACCAGAAAAGTCACCAGAACAATTGGTTTTAAAAACCCAATTGCTTTTTACTTAACCTCGATGTGTATAAAACACAAAACAGTTCCAGAGAAAAATTAAGTTATTTTTTGTTTTCAACTTTGAAGAACATAAACAATAAATTGAGTTGGCGAATGACGTTATGACATGAAATCTATTCGAATTTCAAAACGAAGGATTTTTTTTCGAAAACGGGAAGTTCAAGAAGTAGCAAATGAATTTTTTTCTGACTCTTGGCGTAGATGTCGTTTTTTTAAAAAATTTTGCTTAGTAATAACAGGTTAATCAAGATAAACAAGTGTCGATTTCTTTAAATCTGTAATATACAAACCATTTTGAAATTGTTTCATTCTTTTAGATAAAGTTTCGAGCTGTAGATAAAAAATCGATTTTGAAAAACGGGTTATTTGAAATATTTTTCTTAATTATTAGGTTTCAGTCTTATGAATTTCACAACCTTAATTTCAACATGTATCGCTTAAAAAAATACGCAAAATTTAATTTCATTCAAAAAAATTACCGCAAAATTGATATTCATATTCTCCTTTTACCAAACGGGGAACTCAACTCAAAAAACGTTTTACTTACTCTATAGCGCCGTCCTTTTAGAATCCCACTAATATTGTCTTCTACAGGTGATGTCTTGAGTATTGGATTTTATAGGCGCGCAAGAGTCTGCATTGAGATTTGGGGGACCGCGAAAAATTTGGGAATCGTTTGGAAAAAAAAAAATTCGCTCTTCAAAAGCCAAATCCACTAAGGGGGACCAAATTCAACTTGAGACAAACATTTTTCAAAAGGTTGGGGGATATAAAATCCCCTCCCTCTTCCTTTTTTTTTGCTTTGATTGGA
>SCLH01000465.1:489098-526200 GCA_004367855.1 Oikopleura vanhoeffeni | reverse complement strand
TTTTGCGGTCAATCTTAGTAAATACTATGTGTGTGTTCTAAAACACTTTCGTGCAGGTGAGGAGGTAGGACATCTCGTGCAGGTGGGGGTTAAGGCGCCTAAACACATTATAAAACGGGCGGCTGGGCCATCTTTAACTGCGGTCTTAGTAAGACCGTCTTACCCGAGATATTTAGATAGAAACTTCTTAAATTTGTCTGAAAATTTGCACAAGAGAGGCCAAGGGGGTAAACCGTATGGGACTCAAATTTTAGCCTGTAATATACAGAATGCCTCAAATAGATTGTCACGGAGCCTCCTTGAGATTATTTACCATTATGGGATTTTTATAACGCCATAATGAAAAATAATCTCCAGGAGACTCCTGCAGGAGTCCTCGTAATAAATACGTTTTAGAAACCCAACAAAAACAAATGACAAATTTTTTTTCGAAATTTCAGAATTTTTTGGGTTCTTTTTGAATATTTTTTTCAGCTTTGAAAATAATGCATGCATTTGACACGTCTAGGTTGAAAATTTCAAAATGCCGGAATTAAATTTTTGATAAGTAAATTAACACCTTTCCGCTACTGTTGTTATCCATTTTGTTTTTGTTTTCATGTTCAAAATTTCATGCGCATCTTTTTAGTATGCTACGTCGAAACGATCAATTAAACAAAATCGAATTTCTGTCCCTACTCTTTAATCACTGTCAAAAAGACAGAATAGCCATTCTTCGTGTACCTGATATGTTCCATAAATTCTTTCTAACTTTTCGCAAACTCTGTCGATAACCGCCAGGGCAGTTTGTTCATCTCGCGATACTTGTTGTCCCATTTTGTATTTAAAATTCTAAAAATTACTCAAAAATCGCATATTTTTTAACTGTTTTTAAACTATAAATTTTCGAACAAAATTTATTTAATTCTGATTTAGGAAATCTAGAAGATTTTTAATTTTTTCTTTGAAATTTAGGCCTAAGGCTATTTGTGCAGCAGATTTATTACTGACTAAGTAAAGCTTGAGGATGACCAAAAAGCAAACAGGTGAATTTAATTCGGAATGTGACCGACTAGGAGTTTTTCAAAATGACCAGTCTTTAGCCTGTTTACGGCAATTTTCTAATAAATTTTAAAATTTCCAACAATTGTAACTAATTTTGAGAAATTTGGAAAACCTCATAAATATATCAAGGCTTAAATAATAATAGTGGGAAATTTGTCTGTCGAGCATTTTTATCAGATATAAAGCCACACTTTTGACCGCTTTCAGAAAAATCGATTTGAAGGTGGGGCATTAGTTATTTTTTTCGATCGAAATGTTTAGACTCATAATTGAGTTGTCAGACCGTCTGCTACGAACTAGAACTTTTCTTTTTTTGTTGAGTACTATGGATTAAGGGCCCTTAACTGACAGATCGTGACTATTTTAAAGATACAAACGACGCGGGATCCGTCCACCAATCAACGCCTTAATTTTATAATATACCATTGAAATCGGCTGTAATTTGTGTGGCTGCCCAATCAAAGTCTCGCATTTTGAAGCATACAAATAATCACGATTGAGGGAGTGGGTGTCGCTGATTTCGACCTCTTACGACGTCATTTCTGATCAAACTAGCAAAGGTGATATTCCCAAAAAAATTTTCACTTACTGGTACAGAACAACTCATCGCGGTCATTTAAAAACATACAATAATCTGATACAATCCTACCTTCGCCCACACTCAAACATTTAATAAGCCTTCCTAAGAAAGACAAATAAACTATCTCCTCCGTCAATTTGCACCATTTTTTTGTGTCCGGCTACATAGCACCAAAACAAACCACTTCTCACGCCACTTTTGAAATTTTGCTTTTGGCGGCCAAAAAAGACGGAAAACGAAAACAAAAAAATAAATTTGGGAGGCTTAGTCAGAAGCTATCTCCTTCCACAATTTTTACAATAAAACTCCAGTTCATACTTTTTATGAAAGCTGATGACTTGTTTAACAACTTTTCTCGCCATTTGTTCAAATTTTTGATTTGGTGTTTTTTGAGGGCAATATCAATATTTCATTTTTATGCTAATTTTTAGCAAAAACTCTAACACCAAAATATTGGAAGTTGATAAAATGTCTACAATATATGTAAATATATGTCTACAATATATGTAAATATATGTCTACAATATATGTAAATATTATTTTTTCTTCAAATTCAACCATTTTTAGGGTTGTCCTGCTAATTCAAACCCGGGCGTCGCGACAATAGACAACAATGATTTACAAGAAAAAATCGGAATTTTCAGAATTGTTTTTTCGCTTTTTAGTCCGTCAAAAGTAAAATTGTCAAAAAATGGCGTGAGAAGTTGTTTGTATTGCTGCTTTGTACCCTGACACAAAAAATGGTGTTAATTCAAGGACAAGATAGTTTATTAGTCCTTATTGGAGAGGTTTAGTAAAGGGTTCAGTATGGGCGTAGGTGTTTTTGTATCATATTACTGTAACTTTCAAAATTATCGCGAAGAGTGTTGGTTCGAGTTCAAAAGGTTTTTGCAATATAACCTTGGCCAGTTTTTTGAGAAATCGTGTAGTTAAACGCCTTTATCAGCGACAACCACTTCTTTAGGGCCTTTAATCCACATAACTGATTTCTATAATATACAGGTCATTTCCGATCATATCTAAGATAGGGATCCCCTGTTCCTTCGGTTCGCATTCGTGTTTGACCTGCTTTTGACCAATGAAAGCACCGGATTTAATTTTTTGACCAATAAGAGCTTCGAAAAAAAGTTCAACCATGAGTTGAACCGAAGGAACAGGAGATTCCTATCCTATATATAATTATATTTCAATGACATTTTGAATGTATTTGTATAATTTTACGATCCATTTAGTACTATCCCAAAAATTTGATTTCAGCCCAACTTTGTTGTACATGTTGTGTGGATGTAATTTTTGAATTTTTTTTATCTTTCTAAAGAAATATTTTCATCTATTTGGCCATAAACTCTGAGATTGTCTCTTTTTGGTGTTACCAGTGGTTAACCACTAACACTTCAAGGTCATCTACATCCCCAAAATGAACTAATTTTCGTTCATGAGCAAAACTCCGCCGATGTTCATTTTTTGGGTTCTAAAATGTCATTTGGTAGTAGACGGCGGTTTCGGTATGATCAAAGAGGTTCCATAACGTGTTATTCTAGTTTACCGGTAATTAACTATTTTGACATTTAAGGAAGTGGTCAGAGCTAATTTCAATGGATCTTAATACCGTTGATCCCAACTTATTTTCCCGTATAAAGTCCAAGAAAATATTTTTTTTGAAAATCAAGCAAAAACTTTTATGATAAAAAGTGCCAACAAATCTTCAAAAGAGCACTTTATCTTTTGCCAAATTATTTTCAAGCAGGTTTCAATTCAATCAATTCTATTTAAAATAGTCAAGTTAAATCATAATCGACGAATCCACTTTCACTGACAAGAAAGCCCTGATCTAGTAATCAAAATTTTCAATAAAAATATCCAAAATATTTTACAACTATTTTTGCAAGAAAACCTTATTCACAAAAAGTGATTTCTTTATCAAATTTGATCTGAAAAACTTTCATTTTAACAAAAAATTTCTGCGAAAAAAACCATTTTGAATAAAAGCTTAGTTCTATTTGGTCAAATTGTATCTGAACCATTTTTAACAAACTTTTTTCACTTAAAGATAAGACTAATTTTTGCCAGAAGTAATTATGGCCCGTAATTTATTGATAAAAAGTGATTTTACTACGATCAAACTTAATTTGATACCGATTTATCAAACAAGTTATTTTTTTAATAAAATTTTTTTGAAATATTCAGTGCAGAAATTTTAGACTGATTGCTTTCTGATAAAACCAGGTCAAAAGTATACTTTAAAAGTTTTTTTTCATTCATTTATATTATTGAAAACGACCCTTTCAAACGATTAATTTATTGGCCAAGGGTTGATAATATTAAAATTTAATTCAGGTTTCTTATGGTGATTTATCAATTCCTGATCGATACTGTAGTTCTAGTCCCGATAATGTGAAAGGAACCTGTCCTGGTAAAATGGAATGTCAAAAACTTGGTTTAAATTCAAAGCAGCGTGGGTGTAGTGGTTTTGATAATATTATCACTTCAGTCAAAACAGTTTATGAAGCTGCTAGTCAAGAAGGATGGGTTTATCTCATGTATAATACAACTGATGCTTATCCTGCATGGCCATGGCTCACCGATTATTTTTTTCAATTTTTGCAATGTGCCAATTTTTTGGTGATTTTATTTTCTTAAAAAATACCACAAAAATGTACTGAAAAATTTTAATAAATAATCCTTTTGGCCATATTTTGAAAGCAGCACCATAATAATTCGAGTGAATTTTGAGTATAAAAACCCTAAATATAAAATCAAACTTTTAATAAATAGAATTACTGTTACTTTCAAAAATCCGATCTTGATTATTATCAAATTTTCCTGATTCGGACTCAGATAATTTCCTTAATTCTTATAACAAATATTTCATGAACGTTTCGACTTTATTCTGTCATTTTCAAAATTGTGAAATTATCAGTTCAGAAAATAAGTCAGAGGTGCTGTAAAAGAATATACAAAGATTGTATTTTGCACAATTTTCACCAAAAGGGTTGAGAATTCATACAGTCCCTGACCTATTAAGGGGGTTGTCCATGCTGGAGAGACTTTTTCGAAGGTTCATAACTTTTTATTCCTTCATAACAATCTTATAAAAATCTCATGAATAGTATTTCGTAATCTCTGGAACACATTTTACTTCTGACTTTTTTCATAGCATGTTCTACCAACCGGTAAATTGAGTTAACCGCGAGCAATTTTTTTTAAAGTCCTATTTCTTTTTCGCCTTATTTCAAAACAACGTCATTTTCGGAATATAACAAGCCCAAGGGATGGTGAGCAAGATGTTGCAAGGATTTTTTGAATTTCGCGGTAAATCGACAAAAAAAGTGCGCGAAATCGAAAATTTTGAATATGACAGTGGGAATTAGACAATTTAAATGCCACCAAAAGATTCCTTGTCGATTTACAGCGAAATTCAAAAAATGCAAATCGATATTGGCCAACATCTCGTGCGTGCCAATTTTATTGTATTTTTTGACCTAGAATTTTTTTTGCTGTCCGATAAGCATAATTTTAGGATTGAGCAGGCATGAGCACCTACTTCAATCGTCAATTTAAACAATAAAATGCCATTATACATTATAAAAACGTTTCGAAATTTTTTTTTCTTTCAAAAAACTCTCTCAAAAATTCTGCACAAGTGAATTATCATCAATCGTCAATAAATTAATTAGTTTAAAAGTCGATTTTCGGCCCGATACTGACCCTAGCTATGGGCCATCGCCTATGGGCATATGGCTTTTTAAATCGACATAGTTTCGAAAATAAAATTTGACCCTAAAGAAGTGCCCCTAATGAATTGAGGCTCAAGCAAAAACTGATCACAATTTTTTTTCGTGTTTTTTCGAACATATCCCTTTAACACCTTCTGTTAAATCTGAGAGATGTAGGTTGAAAAACCGCCTCATGAGTGGCTAAGAGGTACTTAGGAGTTTTAGGGAATTGCGCTCGCCTGGCGCTTTTTCAACCCACATCTCTCAGATTTAACAAAAGGTCATAAAGGATATCCTATTACGAGGAAGTAGATCAAAATTGCCTAGGTAAAAATACAAACCAATGTACAAGGTAAAAAATTACAAGGTAAAAATACAAACAAATACAAACGAGATGAGACGGGACAAACCAACCAATCAAATCCCTGAATTGAACACACAATTGTTTGTATTTTTACCTAGGCAATTTTGAACTACCTTCTCGTAATAGGATATGGACAATTGAAACAAAGTTGAATTGTAAAGAATGTGTTTGCAAAAAAATTAAAAGAATTATTTTTTAAGAAAATTTCTATTTTTTTACCCTCTTGCAAGATATAGTTTGAACAAGGGTTTTCAAAATTTAATTTTTTGAATACAATTCTAAAATAAAATTTCTATCTATATTATAGTACATACATATTATAGTACATATAATACATACAGTATGAAAAAAAATGTTCGAGACCAAAAGCTCCAATTTCCTCTGGATTGAATGTAATTCTCCTGCCAATTATAGGTTTTGATCCAGAGAAATTTCCCTTGTTGGTCTCGAACAATTTTTTACATACTGTATATATATTTATTAACTCAACGTTTCAAAAAATTATTCTTAGTTAATAATAAACTTGTACAGCAAGGCAACTGTGCACAAACTAGAGTTGAACCCAACGGAATTTCACGTTCACACGTGTAGAAATTAAGCCCTAATGATTTTACAAAGGGTTTGTTAAAATTTTTAAATATTTTAAAAACCATAATTAAACATTCTAAAATAAGTTATAAAAACCTTAAAAACTGTGAATTTAATCGCTATCTTCAGAAATCAAAATGTTTCTCACTTTTGTGCAGTTTTCTGTATGAACTCATCGCAATTTTCACGTGTTCTGTAAAAATTAAGTCATCGGTTCTTGCCCAAATTATTTCTTATTTTACGGAGTTTTTTTGTCAAAATTAAGGAAAAAACAGAAGCCAAAATTATTCATTTAAACAAAAACGATAAGAATTGACAAATAATTTTTTTTTAAACCAATTGTAAATAACATTATTATTATGTGATGTGAAAATCATAAATAATAAATGGTATGTTGTAGTTTAATTTGAGACAAAAATTTATAAAATGGAACCGTTTCAACCGAGATTAAATTTATGAGCCGTTTGAAAAGTATGGTCACGTCTACTTTATTTCGATGATTTTCTTCTTGGCATGGCTTGTGAAAAATGTTTTCATTGCTGTTATAATCGAGACTTTTGCCGAAATGCGCGTCCAGTTAAATAATTTTTGGGGTACAAGTAAAACTCATTCACAAGATGAGCGACCTCAGGAACGGATATAATTGAGTTTGCTCTTTACCGCCATTTTATAGATATTTTTTCCTACGCAGATATTCTGGGTTTTTATCGATTCAAAAAAACGATGAATAATGTTAATCATGATCTCCTTAAAGTACAAACAAGGGTATCCGAGGTCAAAACTTATTTTTTCGGAACTGTCGTCAAAAGTTCGGAAATTTCCGAGTCAAAAAAATTTAGATTTACAATTTTTTCATTTTTGGTAATTTTTCTGGTTTTTCATTTACGAAAATAAGCAAAAGATATGTATTAACATAAAATAAGATTCATTTATTCACAATAATCATAAAAAATACATAAAAAACCTAGCCGAATGGATGATTCTGAATTGTTAAAATTTAAACCAATCAGAATTTGGCTGAGACTTCAAAATTGAAAAAATCTCAGACATTGGTCACTGTATTTTTCATGACCTTGAACAACATATTTTGAAAATGATGCCTAGGCGTCTTTTTTTATCAGGCGTCATAACTTTGAGACATTGTCCAATCACATCACACGATTGTCAAGAATCCTGTGATTTCATTGGTCACTGCCTGAAAGTTATGACGCCCGATAAAAAAAGGCCGCCTAGGCATCATTTTCGATATGCAGTATATAATAAACAGTATATTATATACTCCACAATATTCCTAATTAGCCAATTTTGCAAGTAACTGAAGATAACACTTTTCAACTTTATGATGAAGATGATTCGGAATCAGATTCGGAATGTCGTCGAAATACACTTCTTTCATGCTGTAGGCTACGGATTAAAATGTTGGAAAATGAATGGTTCAATAGATTCATGCTAGCAACAGTAGCTATTTCAGGAAAATGATTTAAATAAAATATTATTAATCCTTTTCAATTTGAGCTCTTTCATCAAATTATTTTGTATATAATTATTGAACATTAAGCAAAACAACTTATGAAATTTTCTACAATTGTTTTGGTAATTTTTCAAGTGAAAATTTAAGCTTTTTTTTTCCTAAGTAACAAATTAATTGAAGCTAAGTAAAATTGAAGCTAAGTAACAAATTAATC
The DNA here is from genome assembly GCA_004367855.1 of Oikopleura vanhoeffeni. Classification (NCBI taxonomy): domain Eukaryota; kingdom Metazoa; phylum Chordata; class Appendicularia; order Copelata; family Oikopleuridae; genus Oikopleura; species Oikopleura vanhoeffeni. The sequence continues at coordinate 518,223 of SCLH01000465.1, read as the reverse complement.
TTCCGGTGGGCCCTGCTAAATGTTTAAAGCGAGTACCATGAACTATCAATAATAAGCAATGGGTGCGAAAATGCCAGATTAGATTTTGGAAATTGAATAACCAGCGGATTAAACCGAAATTTGGTCCTGAGTACTCTTTTTTCATTTGTGCAGGAAGTAAAAACCGTTTTGAGTTCCTGCATTTTGTTTTCGAGCAGGAGCTCGCCAAACATCAAGTTCAAGCAGAAAAGACGAAAGCCGGAACACGCCGAAAATCATCTTCCGGTACAATAAGTGAATGCTGAAACTGGCTAAAAATTAACTTCCGGCACAATAAGTGAATGCTGAAACTCGCTAAAAATTAACTTCCGGCACAAATGCAGGAAAGTGACCCACTACCCGAAATGTGACCTTATATTTACCATTAACTCCCAGAGTAACTTCATGGTCACGCGTGACCATTTTCCGTTTTTTCTGTATTATTTAACTTAAAGTCTAGAACATTTTTATTTAGAAGAGTCTACGAGTTAACACCAATTATGGTCCAAAATTTGGCTAATGATTACAAATTTCGACGATATTTAAACCCTCACCTCAGTATTTTTGGCAGCTTCCAGGCCTTCAAAACATCCCAGAAAAAATACAAAAGAACAGTATGAAAATCTTCAGCGGCTTAAAAAAATTGCGGAAACTGTGTTAGTTGGAATTTTTAATCTAGAGGCTATTTTCAAAATAAAGTTACAGAAATGGAAACACTATTGGCAATGTGGCTTCAATAAATTTGAGTCCTTTCTTTGTGTGCTTGGAACGATAAGTGTTATTTTTCGTCAGTTATTACCAGCAAGTTATTCTGAAGCATTGAGGTTTGTCTAAATTAAAGTGTATACAAACTAACGTGAAAAGTCACTTTCGGGAAATTTGATTTTATTTTTACAAAAATAAGAACGGTAAATTACTTTGAATATGGATCTCCACCCCAAATGCAGACTGGAATCCGGATTCAAATATTGCCCAATTTGCTCGATAAGATAGAGTCGACTGATTTGTCTGTATTTGGGGAGAGATTCATATGACTTTTTCTAAACAAATTGTAATTGTAATTCTTGGAAAATTTTGATTAACGTATACATTAATTATTCTTAACGTATCTTTGAACATTTTTCGAGTATTCGGCTTATAAATGTGCAGATTCAAATGATCAGTATTGTATTTAGATGCTGCGCTGTTCTTCGTATAGTGCGATTAGTTCAGGGTTGCATACATGTAAAAATCGACAAATTATAAAACATCGACATTTTTTAATAACATATTATATCCTTTTACCAACGGAATTCGATCTCAAAAACGTTTACTATCTCTATAGCGCGTGTTTGAATCCCACTAATGTTGTCGTAGTGATTATAGGCAAGGGTGCTTGATATTGGAACCGCTGTAAATTTGATCGGTGTTTAATCACTCAAGCAATCACTAAGACAATCACTTGGACAACATTAGTGGGATTCGAATTCGCGCTATAGATATACACGTAGTTAACGTTTTTGAGATGGAGTTTACTTTCTCGGCCCTGGTTAGCAAACGTAGTGTATTTTTAAGTCGTAGAGCCGAGAAAGTAACAAAAGGGTGATAAAGGGATATACATGTAATAAAACTTTTGTTGAATTTATAAACGCTTTTTGCAAAATTACGTCACTTAATATATTTTTGCTTTAAAATTCAACCCCATCAAGTGCGCGTGAGTTCAACTCTGGAAACATTTATTGCGAAAATTTTTGGGCCTGCGAAAAAGATGGCCTTACTTTTAGCTGGAAGTCTTTCTATAATATTATCAATGGCCATGGTTTCACTTCAATTATTTGCACCAAAAAACTGTGACCCTCTTAGTGAAGAATTGAAACGAAATCACTTTTGTGATTTTCCCAGGTCTGCAATGGCAATGTTTCAGGTGAACTTAAATGTGATTAATAAATTTTAAGAACAATTTTTTTCGAACATGACCTTAATATTCTTGTTTAAAATCCAAATACTGGTTTTTCCGCAGACGAGCTAATTTTTCTGCCTCCACACCATATTGTTTATTTATCACCAGCCAATCAGAGGCGCGGTTTAAAAACGTGCTGCGGGAAAAAACATTTAGGCGGCCTTAGTCTTCGGTAAGTTAAGTAACTAAAGGTAGTTTTTTCCGATCAGTAATTAATGTGACGTTTTTATGATTTTTTATTGATTTTAGATTGAATCTTATAAATTAATTTATATTTTGATTTATAAATATGATCCGATAAACATATTATTGGGGTTACTTAGCAGCATGAATAAAGTTGATCCAATAATTTTTAAAGGCGGAAATGGTACCCCTGTTTTCAACTTTGGCGCCCTCTTGCAAAAGAACAACGCATCACAGACTTGTGAGACTATCACCAATCGTTTTTTCTAAACATATTTCGTCAAATATCAAATTTTCAGACAGTGTTATTCAGGGGACGCCATGGCGCGTCACGCTACAGTAGCTACTTATTACAGTTAACCTGTACGCACTTATCGTACAATATTGTAACGCCCAAATAATAGAAAACGAGTGTGAATGTTCACGCACCTACACACCATAATATTTTATTTAAGAGCAGCCAATAACAGGCGGGGATTCCAAAGAGTTGTGATACCTCTTTTGAGCGGTCAACAATTAGGGGGCGATACGAGTTTGTCATTTTTCGACTCACGAAGTGTCTGTAGAATTTGAACCGCGGAATATTTTTTTTAGATTTACCATGATTATACAAAATGGTCTGAAAAATTTAAATATCAAATTTAAAACTTGATTGCATAAATTCCCTCTAAGTTTAACCGCTCGAAAGACAAAACACAACTGTATTTTGAGTGCTCCTCTTTAACGAGCAACGACTCAAACAAACCTCTCTCATATTTACGTATGACAATATTATGTATCGAAAGCACCAGGGCAAACTTAAATTGTACGAGAATGCAGAATATCCGGATAAAAATGCCGTGACATAATTGTTTATGAAGTTAATGCGTTTGAAAAATGAGAAAAGGTTGTTTTCGGAGCACCTTTGTCTCACAAAACTTAAGATACATATATTATCTGAATATTAATCAAGTAGTAATTATGTTTTACGAATTCAATCACTGATTCAAAATTGTTAAGGAATTTTTAAACATTGGCCATTTTCAAATTTTAATTGACTTAATAGGTCGTATTTGTTTTTTTAGAAGTATAAGATTAGAAAAAAATCAATCCGCCGTTTATATTTGAACAAAATTTCCAAAAAAATGGGCTATTTTTTTTGGAATTGCCACAACATTCTTTATAAATTATAATGTATTAGAACTAGAAAATTCTAAGATAGTTTTTCCCTTTTAAATGATTTCAAATATGTTTGAGCCTTCATCGGTCACTTTCTATTCTTGTGACGTAGTGATGAATTTCGACGCATAGACAGGATTCTTGATATATTTGCTATGTGCTCACATGGGTTAATTACCAGTTTTTGTTTAAAAATTGGAAAAATGGTCTGATTCGGACCATTTTTAAATTGATTATTCTCTTAATATATCGTTTTCAAAAGCCGAATTAAATAAAAATGTCGGCTGAAAAAGTAGCACAAAAGCCCCAGCAAGTACCCAAATAGAGATAATATAAATATTCAATTCCTATTTAAGGTACTCACGCAAGAAGGTTGGGTTGATGTGATGCACCAGACAATGATGAATAATGTTGAAAAGGGATGGCAACCCCTAGTCATAATGTATTTTATATTTTACCATTTTTTTGCCACCACCGTTTTGCTGTCTGTTTTTGTTGCTGTCATTTTGGATAATTTGGAATTGGAGGAGGAATTGAAGAAATTAAAACAACTTAAAATGAGACAAGTTTCGGCAGATAAAGGCGAAAAATTACCCTGGAGGATTAGAGTTTTCAGGCAAATGTTACTGAAATTAAGTGGTCTTGTGAGTTTTCACCGAGAATTTAAGGTTACGAAATGATCTTTCGGCCGTTTATTAATGACCTTTGGCAAAATGAGCCTACAAATATCTATGAACCGTTTATTCATTTTGTCCCAAATGGTTTTCTTGAAATCCCGGATTTCATTGTTTAAAACACTCGAAAACGCAATACTTTTATGGAGGGACTATTAGGAACTTAGAGTCTATAAGCGTTTTGAATATCTATACTTATGAGCATAGTTTCCTTATTTCGTAATGATTTTGATCGACCAATGGGGGGGCGACAGGTCGACGCGAGTAGGTTAATTTTTAAATTATTACAGTACATATGAAAGTAAAGCTATCGTCAAATTTGCGAGGGTTTTAAAATATAATCTGCCTAATTACGATTTTTATTGGCGGGAATTTCCTTTACATCAATTTTCATTTCGCAAGTAAGAAAACACACATAGTGTACTTATTAATAATAATATACTATAATATAGTATATAATAAAAAAGACTCATTTCGGCTAGGGGAATATCGGAACAGAATTTCAAAGGATCCCCTAATTTTTGGTATAATACTGGGTTCTCGCCAGGATTAACTACAATATTGATTCTTACTAGCCACTAGAAAATTATTTTTTTGAATTTTCAGGGTAAACGTAATTTACGTTTACCCTGAAAATTCTAAAAAATAATTTTCTAGTAGGTAGTAAGAATCAATATTGAAGTTAATACTGACGAGAACCCTTGTTACGAAGAAAAAATCTAAATTTTTTTAACTAAACCCAGTCGTTTTCCAAATCGTCCTGCAATGGTAAATGCTGCTGCTGAATATGGCCTAAAAATCCGCGCATCCTGTCTAGAAGCATTTTTAACACAAGAGTCACAAAGCACTATCGATTTTGTAAGTACAAAATTAAAAACACTAAGTTATTGCTTTCGTAAGTTTATTTTGAACTTTCTTCGACAGAATTTCTCAATCTTACTGCCAGATATATCTGAGCTACTGTACAAAGAAGGTTTTTAAAGAAGCTGATTTTTGAATTTTTCAGTGAGGCCTTGAATTTTTGCATCTAATGTTTGTTGCCTTCGACACTTCACCAAATAATCATTGATGAATCGAGAATTTGATCTTCTGATCTGAATTTGTAAACTATTTTTTTCATTTTCTTTCTTAATTGTTTTTCTATAGTTTTATTTAATTCGGTCGTTTATAAATTTAATAAAAATAAATTATTTAATAAATTAATAAAAATAGGAAATTGATATTTTTTTTCATTTTCGATTTTTTATGTGCATTTTTTAAGTTATTTTAAGTTTTTTTAATCAGTAATTTTTCAATAAGTATTGTTTGAAATTGTTTTTTCCATTTTTTATGAATTTATTTGAAAAAATATTTTTATAAATTGATATATTTTTGAAATTTTTATTTATATTTTATCGAACTTTAAATTTTGTTTTAGTTTTTTTATTTTGAAATGCCTTATTTCTTGGCCTTTTTATTTTATTTTTTGACACTTTACCTTTTGAAGGATGACAAACCCATTTGATACCTCGGCAGTTTTTGGTCGCAGACCTCTGGTAGTTAGAGTGAAATTTGCAAAAATTTTATGAATATTTTCATCTTTATCTATTGAATACAGATTGTCAATTTCTTTCAAATCGGAATCCAAACTTTTTGTTGGAATCTTTATTAGGTTATATATTTGAAAAAATCTACGAAATCTAGCTTTTTTTTTATTGATAGGTTAAAATCATGCATTCAAAAATATTATTAGTTTTAATATGACGAATAATAAAAACTTTAATTTCCGCTTGTGGCGCTCAAGATTTTATCTGAAATCTGTTTTCATAATTAAGATGTTTCTTTTATTTGGAAAAGTTTTTTGATTAATTTGTAAATTTAATATCTGATAACCCGATAATTTCGAATGAACCAGAAAATTTATAAATTTTTGTTAATTTCAGAAATTTAAAAATTTAAGAAACGCAAAAAAAACAAAATTGCGCAAAAACGTAACACGAGAAATATCCACATACATGTTACATGTAACACGTAGAATTTTTTGTCCACTGATATAATTTGTTTGAACCTGTCTTTTGACTTTCTAGAAGAGCATCTTGAAATAAACTTTGGCGTTTTCGTCGTGCTTCCTCTATTGGTGAATCTTGAACTCCACATTTGATAAAATTATTTTTTACTTTCCCATGAAATTTTGAGAGTTTATTGAAACATTTTTCAGCTAAAATTTGAAAAATATTTTATTGATAATCACCTATAAATCAACTTACTTTTTTCAGGTTTGATAAAGGTTTTGCACCAAGTTTGACCATGAGCTGCCATTTTTTTCATTTTTTGTAGAGGTGATCGCTGACGTTGACGCCCTAATTTTTATTTAATAAAATTGGTATACAGAGAAAAACGATTTACAATTATTGTTTGTTCATACTACAGTGTGTTACCACAAATCGCCCACAAAAACTTTTCAAATAACTGGGGCAATTTATTATAACTGAGACTATGTTTTGTCAAATGTTTTCAATTCGGGGTTAAATTGGATCGATGTAGTCTAAATAGTTATATAATTTATATCAAACGACCATATCAAAAATTGGGATCCCTAAGCCTCTTATTTTGCGTACGTGTTTGAACTGATTTTTGTGGTCGTTATTGATCGCTGTCGTGATATCTGGTGCTCTCATTTTTCAAACGCTGGTGTGACACAAACGCGTGAGTAATGCCCTAGAAATACCAATCTTTGATATAATATGTTTGTTAACTCCCACAGTCTTTTTACGGTCACGCGGGACCGTGCCCGGTTTATCGCATTTAGGACCCTTAATCATTCATTATAAATATTTACAAAGTAATCGATCGACTATTTAAATAATTGACGCTTGTGCGTTTATTTTCTAGAATTTTTACTGTATTACAGTACTTATTTTTGCAAAAAAAATTTAAAAACTATCAAAAAAAAGACTTGGAGCAGAATCAAAAAAAAAATTCTAAGACTTTTTTCCCATTGCACCAATAGCCTGAAAATGATCACGGTGACCGTATATTCAAGAAATAAGGTTGGCCAAAATAGTACTGTTTTTTTTCAAAATTACTTAAGGGAGTACTGGTCGCATTTAAGGCCAAAAACAGGGTTTTCAGCGTCCGCCTCAATGAAGACTAGAAACAGCACGAACATAGTATTTCAGTTTAGGGATAAATTGAACATTAATCTTGCTTTACAAAAACAAATCGAAGGCCTCTGATTGGCCGACCAATCAGGAAACGACCTTTCAAAAGTGGCACTATTTTACTTCAAAAAGCCTACTCCTGCCTGAGTTTTGAAGATAGAGAAATTTTGTATAGCTTTATGTGACCAAGAGAACGTGGGCGAACCCCACGTTCATTTACTCGAAAAATTTCATCCGGCGCTTAAATGAAGCAAAAAACTGTTTTTTGGCCTTATTTTGAGTGCCTCGGGGAAAATATACTCCTTCCTGGATTTTGAAAGCAAAAACCTAAAACTGGTAATGTATACATCTTGAGGATACGCGCAAAGCCCCTAGTTCGACAATTTTGCATTTTTGTATCTTGTCTTTTTGGAAACCGCGATTCAAATTCTCAGAAATTTCAAAATTTGAAAAAAAATCAAATTGAATATGTTCAAATCGCATGAAATACTTTTTTTATGACAAATGAAAATAAAAGAAATTGATCAACTTATTTTTGTCCATATTTTCAGGAAAAAAACATTTTAAAACTAATCTGGAAAATTTCATGGTCCGAGTCTTTAAATGCGCAGAGTAATCCCTTAAATGAATTTTTGAAACTAATGAAGTGGTTTTAGAAGTTTTTAAGACTTTTTTCCATTACACCAAAGACCAAAAACGATCACGTGACCTTTAATCAAGAAATAAGGTTTTGGGTCACAGTACATAAATAGTAGTCAGAAGTTTAGCGAAAAATTTGTTTGGTAATAAACACCTAATTTAAGAGTTTTGAACATAATGTTTCTTCCAAATAGGTCACGTGATCTAATTTTTTAAGAAATAAGGATAAATATATGACATACTTCAGACCTTATTTTTGAATTATTTCGTCACGTGATTTCATTCGGCTGTACCGTATATAGAAAAACGTCTTGAAAACGTTTGAAGTTGACCCTGGAATTTTTTAGGCGTGATTGGAGTACTTTTTCAAAATACCGTATATTGTTTACCGTATATCAAATTACCGTTAACTTCAAAGTTTTGTATTGGTATTGAGACATTTTTATAAAAAGACATTTATTTATCAACGTTTCGATACTTTATTTATCATTCTCAAGATTAATCTTTTTTTAAGGGGTAAGTCGTAATTTTTTGAGCCCTTATAGAATTAATTTATGATACTTATAATATCGGTTATGACTAAAGTTGACCCAAGGAATATCGTGGTGGCAATATTTTTTTCAAAACAATCTAGAACAAAAATCTAGATTTTCAAAATTCGAAATATTTTTATTGGTAAATATGACCCACCGGAAACGATGCCATGACATTAAAAATTATCGAAATGTCTTAATCGAATTCTAGAAATTTCAATTATTTTTAAGCCAAATTGTTAAACCTAATTATCGAATTTGACGCTGATTGGTTTGAAATTTTGATTAGCTGTAAGCCAACTTTTTGATCAGTGAGATCTCAGCTTCAATTTGGTCGTACTTTTGTTCCGATCAGCGAATTTTTTTTTCGAACTTTCATTTCCGGTTTACTTATAAGTCATATTTCTAGAATTCGAGGGTGAAATTCAAAAATCCGAGCCAAACATATTGACGACACTATATTCATCTACCTGAGTAGAAAAAACGGTCTTATTCTGAAAAATCCGTCTAGGAGAAGTATCACTTTGAAGGACGAAAAATTGTAAAAATCGGCGTTGAAAAGTGTTCTAGAAATTAAAGAGCGAAATTCAAAAAAAATGGCTTAAACATATTAGTAACCTCACTCTTCACCGTACTCTGTGTAAATTTTTCAGAATAGACTCACCACTGGTGGTGTGATGTAACAAGGTTGACTTTGAGATGTGTAATCGTTAAAACAAAGGCTAGATCTACAAACGAGTATCTCAGAATTTTTACAACTGCCCTAGATTTGTTCTGAGGCGTGATTGAAAGGTACCAGATTAAGACACCTACCCCATTAAGGTTCAGAATTTAAACATCAAAATCGCAGAATCTAGAGTTTTAACAATAAAAATATAATTTAAGTTTCAAAAAATAATTGATTCTAAATTGCAATTTAGTGCAAATTTAGTGAATCAAATAACTTGATTGAGACATCATAAATAATTTGATTTTCCTTAAAAAAGGTATTTATTTAACGTTCGGCAAAGCCATCATCAGAAGTGAGAGTAAAATAAAGATTGTGTCGGAAAATGCAGTGATTACTTTTCGCGAAAGTTCAATTTTGGATACTCGGGCCTCAGATGGATTGCCCTATTAAAGTTCATCGTAAACACTCATAAGTACCCTCAAAAGAATGGAAGAGTCGACTTCTCATGAAAATAATAGCAACTATGGGTCAATTATGTACTGAAAGGTCGCCAGAGAGCAACAATCTTCTTGTGAAATCTCAGAAATTTGACTATTTTTTTGCTCTCTAGTAACCGTTCAGTACATAATTCACCCATAGTTGCTAATATTTTTGTAGAACATCTACTCTTCCGATTCTTTTGAGGGTACTTGCAAGCTTCTACGATGAACTTGAAATGGCTTGATCTTGTCATATAAAAATAGTTCTTTTTAATTTTTAAGGAGCTGATTTGTAAAAATTTCAATCAAAACATGCAATTTTGTGCAGTTTCAGCACCCAAATTGGTGCCGGTTTAATACTGGCAAATTTTAAAATGTCAATTTAGCCTCAATGCGTATCAATTATGCCCTTAATTGTGTGAATCGTGCTAAAAAGATAGATTTTTATATTTCTTATCACCATTTGATGGCCTTTAAAATATTTTTTTTCACATTTTGTTTTGATACGATTGTAGGAAATAATCAGAATTACCATATGATTCAAGTGAAAAATAATGTTGATATGAAACGAAGGTTATACGCTCGATTTAAACACCACGGTCACGCGTGGACGTGAAAGAACTGTAGTCCAGAAGTTGTTCCGGATTGTAGGAGTTAATGTTTTAGGTTTCGCTTGATGAATTTTATTGTAGCATGAAGGCCAAGCTTTTTTCAAGTGACTTCGCTCCCAAAAATTAATTTGCAATTTGTTTGTTTTAGAACATATGATATGTTACATATCCTCTAAGAGGAAGTTCCGAACAAGCTATTTTTATGTATTTGATTTTTTCTGAAACTCACTATTCTGTCTTCTTTGCCTTCCAAGTCTTCCCATAACTACCGAAAATACCAAAAAAATCAGTGATAATCTCATTTTCAAATCTCCTCTTGAACAAATAGTTTAATCTGAAATCTTTAAAACATTTGTAAGACTTAAAAAGCAAACTCTTTGGCGCCTTTTAAAGATGTGGTCAGGTCATCTTTGAAGTGAAAAGGTTAAGAATACGCGTCAGGCCGACTTAGTGGAGACAAGATATCTTGAGTCAAATTAAAACTATTCACGTTATGTGAATTCAAAAATAAGACTCTCGAAATATCAAAAATTTTTGAGAATAAGCGCGGACAAATCTCATAAAAAGCGCTAAAACAAAAATTCAGCTGTTTTTATCAACTAAGATAAAAAAAAACTTATACAGGTGGTCAAAAAGATCTGCGGATCATCCCGATTTTCATGCAAATACTTCCAGTGCCCATATCGCCGAAAGTGCCGATTAGGTTAAAAAAGCCATGTAATTTGAGAGTTTCATTACAAATTCCAAAATTTTAGTTTGATTGATTTTGCTTGAGTACTCAATTTCACGCATTTTCATGATTCACTTCATTATAATCGATTGTAAAATTGTTTTTGACATTATAAAACTGTTCAAATTATGACGTCAATTCCAATGTCAAAGGTTTTGCTTTTTTGAACGAAACTTTTTTTTGCGAAATCATCGGCGATATTTGGCTCTTTTTTAGCCTGGATTTTTAACTCCGGCTTTTTCTTTCTGTGAAGGGTAACCAATCAGCAACCGCTATTTTCAAAATAATTGTCTTTAAGGATGTGGGTGACGATAATTGGGATCTTTTTTTACACATTTTTAAGTGAAGTTTCTGAGAAACCTGGCTTAAGGAGGTTGTGGGTGTAGAATGTTGGAATTGCTGAGAAAATAGCCCCGTGCCTCCACTGGAATACTGGAAGGGTTCGATAACGCCAGATAAGAATAAATGAGAAGAAAAATACGGAGACGTAAAACTTCTCTGTCAACGCAAGTAAAATTTTTTAATTCTGGTGGAAGGATGGCTCACGCGGGCGGCATCGAGAAAAACTGGTAAAAATATGTTCTCTATAACACAAAAATTGTAAATCCGATCAATTTTGCTTTCAATTGAATAAAAACAAAGATGTTTCGATAAAGTACGACGTTTTCAAAATAAATTACCAAAAGGAAAATATTAAAAAATCTCCTTGTGATTTTTAAACCGGTAAAATGAATTCAGAAATTCTCTTTAAATCTGATATATCTCGGTCAATTTTTTAAAATTGAATAAAACAGAATATTTAAGAATCGTATATAAAATGTTGCCATACATTACCAAAAAATCGTTGAAAAATCTATTCTCTGTTAGTTTTTTATACGTAAAATAATGTCATACGATATAATTTCTGTGTTGGTGGAAGAGCAGTGTAGGAGTCATTTTTCGAGGCGTGTGTCTTCTTCGCCTCATCTCTCCAACCAAAAATAACGCAATCTGATTGGTTGAAGATATCATTCTTTCTCATTTGTTTTTTTATCAGCTGAATTCGAAGAATAAATACAAAAACAAATTTCAACGCTTGGTTCCATTTACAGCCGCACAACCGTCCTTAAGGGGGTTTAGGAGCTTTAAGCGAGGGCTGTCGCTGATTTGAGCCTCTTCAAGAGGTTCGTTTCCCGCAAACTAGCATAGGTGATATTCCAAAAACATTTGTACTAAAGAAATCAACCTCGCGTCAATTGTCTTGAATTCACAGTAGCTCTGATAGCAATCCCACCTCCGCTTTTTAAAAAAGCTCCTTAAAAAAGACACGCAGTTTTCCGTACGCTACTTCCTCAATTTTCATCATTTTTTATTATGTTTTTTTTGTGTAGGCCCGGAGAACCCTAACAAATAATGCTAAAATTGCTTTTGGCTTTAAAACTTTTGCTTTCCGGCGGCCAAAAAGCCAAAAAAAGTGCGAAAACAAAATTATTGAGTTTATTTGATGATTTAGAGGGGATGGGTGTCGGTTTTTTTAGCCCTTTTAATGAATGTTAATTTTATGATAGCCTTAATATGCGGTTCTGACTAAAGTTCACCCAAGAATCTCAATGTGGCAGTGTATTTTTTCAAAAAACAATCTAGAACAACAGAATCTAAATTTTGCAAAATTCGAGATATTGTTTTTGCTTTAACGCGCATAAAGAAGGTATTCTCACCATAATATAAACTAATTTTTTTATTGGTGAAAGTGAGACCACCGAAAAACCGATGCATGAACATTAATTGATTTCGGAAAAGTGGTCTTAATCGACATGTCTAGACAATTTCAATGAATTTTTAAGCCAAATGTTGAAACCTAAACTTTACTCGAATTTGGACGCTGATTGTTGACAATTTTGATTAGCTGTAAGCCAACTGTTTTGATCAGTGAAATCTCAGCCTTTCAATTTGGCTGGTACTTTTGTTTCGAGTTAGTGACGAATACGATTTTTTCTAAACTTTTCATTTGCCGGTTTACTACCAATCAATTTTCTAGAATTCTAGAATATAAATCAACAAATTTTCTCGACCACATTGACCGCGATAATATTATGCTACCGTTAGTCAAAGAGAAACGGCTTGTATTCTAACATTTCGTACTAAATAAAAGACTAGAGTTTGAAAGTTCGGAAAAATGCTGAAAAATCGGCGTTCAAAACAGTTGTAGTCATCTAGTAAAAAGAAAATGTCAAAATTGCTGAAAAATACCTTGCCACCACAATTTCTGTTCCTATTTATCGCTACTTTGTAGTAATTTTGCAAGACGCTATTGTGATTGGGGTCGTAAAGACAGATAGCATTTAAAAAAAAAACGTTTTAGTGCTCGTGAGATAGACTCACCTACCTGGTGGTGTAGATTAGCACAGGTTGAGCTTTGGAGAGTTGTAATCGTTTTAGACCGCAAGGCTAGATCTACATAACGGAGTATCGTAAATCTTACAAACTGCCTAGAAGTGTTGTTGAAGGCGTGATTGAAGGTACCTAAAAAGCGAACACCGTACCCCCTGTAAAAAGTTGAAAGTGGGCTAATTGGTTTTCTGTTGACGCAACCAGAGTTAAAAAATGCTAAGACAAATATTGCGTAAAATCGATTTTTGTACTTCACGGAAAAAATTAATTGTTGAAGCATTTTGTTCTGGTTTCTAAATTTTCTGTTGAAAATTTAGGCTCAAACATGAAAGTCTGACATCGCCCCACAAAGAGAACCGAAATCAAAAATATAAAAAAAAACTCCTCGTTCACTGTCAAATCAAGTCTTCGGTGCTTCAAATGCAGTCTGAGTCGAAACGAGTATCTGGCAAACTGGTGGACGGAGATAGCTTTCTGCCTGCGTCTCTCCAAACTGAGCCATTTCAAAATTTACATTTTTTGGTGTTTTTTGCGTTTTGGTCCGCTGATAGGAAATAGTTTAAAGACACAAAGCGCTTTTGCATTTTTGGAAGCATTCCTCACAGAGACGCCTGACAGCAAGAAAATATAATAAAAATGATTAAAAATGAGGAGTTAAGGGTACGAACTGAGTGTGCTTTTTGAAAGCTTTTTAAAAGCGTATTGGTGTCAGGTAAGGTGGGTATAAAGTATCAGATGTACTGTTGAGTTCAAAAATTACCACCACGCGAAGGATGTGGTTTGTGTTAGTTACAAATGTTTTTGAAATATACCTTTGCTAGTTTGGCGGGAAATGAACCTTGAGGAAGAGGCTTGAGAATCGAGCGACATGGCCATCCCTTACGGAGGTATGCTTAGGGTTTTCCACCCATGCGACTTTCGGTCAAAACGACCCACTTAGGGTCATTAATTTTCAACATATATGGTTTGTGTGAAAATTTTTATTTGCGCGTACTTTCTGAATCACAATATTTTCAATAAATTTTCACGCAAATATTTGTTTTTTCTGGTTATTGGAAAAATACTCAGTGAAAAAAAAATTTCGAAAATTCACAAAAACAAGTGTAATATGGACTCCATCTATCTGGAGATAGATGTAGAAAAACTTGGTAAACTAAGTTTTACCAAGCGTGTACTTTGATGATAAAATACAATTGTTTGCTCGGGATAATGGGCATACCCTTTTTATTACTTATGCCACGTTTTTTTTTCTCGGAAAATCGAGGTTTGGGAGCCAAAAAATCATAACTTTTTCAAGTTTTGTAATTTTTTTTCCAAATAAATTTTGTTAATTCATTAATAAGTGACGTTGCCTCAAATACTTACCCGGAGCTTGGAATCCTGTTTTTAAAGTATTAATTAAATCCCTGGAAAACCACAATCGCTTATATGGACTCCCCAGTGACTACCAAAATTTGTTTTTCCCAATGTTTTTTTCCATTTTGCAATATATTATTCACCTCGAAGAAAGTTGTCGGAAAAATCGCACCCAGTTAATTTCTACATATGTCGAAATTAATGGTGGGAAACCCTAGGTATGCGACTTTGAGTTAAATTAAAGGCTTTAGAGAAATTAAATTGATACAGGGTGAATTTAAGTGTACTACGAACCTTCCATCAGCAAAATTTTTTTATCGAAATTTTGCATTTTTTCGATTTTTTAAGTATTTTTTTAAAAATGAAGTTAAAAAATAAGTTTCTTAAATTTGACCACTCAAACTCAAAATAGTCTTGATATCCAACTTTCATCAGCGTGTTTCACTGACTTCTTTTGAGCCTTTCGAAAAGAATCGAAGCATCTATTTCGTTAATTTTTCGATAAGACTCAAAAAATTATATTTCGTGTTTACTGTTAATTGCAAAAAAGCCCGTGAGAGTCTGCTTACATTTTTTTTAGGAAACTAATAAACATTTGAGCCATTTTGCAAATATATACTAGGAGGAGATAGATTTTGAAGTCTGAAATTGTGAAAAATCGTCGGTTATTTGGCGTTCTAGGAATTGTCGGTCGCCGGATCAAAAAAGCTTGTGTTTAAGATTGACATAACTACCGTTACGTGATCGTGTGAAAATTTGAGCTAATTTGATAACCGTCTGGGAGAGAGTATAGTTTTTGCAGTATGGAAAAGGCCTCTATGTTACGATACTGTACCTATGGTGTAATGTTCAAAAATATTCTGTGATGTATGTATTTCAGAGATTGAAGGATAGATTCTACAAATCAGCATTTTCGTTTTTTTCTCATGAGCTCTTAGTTTTCAGTATATGTTTCACCGAGAAAATGTCAAATCAGAGTCCATACTCCTCGACCCCCAGAGTCGCATACCCCTTTAGGGGGTAGCAGCGAGTGGGCAGATGTACATTTTTCGGAGTGATTTTGAAAGAAAAAATGTGAATTTTTTTTTATTATTTATCTTCAATAAAATGTCATCTTCCACGTTTATATTTCAATTTCCAAACAATTAAGTATCTTAAAAAATCAAAAACCCTCTTAATTACAACTCATTTCCAACTTGAACCCGATGTGGATTTTCTGAAAGCAATATTTATAACTTCAGACTTTTCGGGGTGAATGCACTATTTTGGGAGAATCATTAATCCACATGAAAAAATTCTCCGATATGAAAGTTTTTTTTCATGAAAATGAGAAGAAAAACAGTTTTGAGGAAAAAAAATGACCTTCAATTGATTTATATATTAAAAAATGTTCGGACTTTAAAAATAAAAGTAGCCTATTACACCCGCAATTTTTTATAAGATTTTTTGGAAAAAATAAAATTTTATAAATTGCGTGCCAATGGCACAACCGGTGTCACGAGCAGTGTTGTAAGTTCATCAGTAGTTCAGAAACAATATTCGCTTGACCTTTCCACGATTGAAATACGGAAATCAAATAGATACTATAAAATTTCACATGTGATTTGGCATTATTTTTGAGTAGATTTCAAAAAAACAACAATAAAAATTTTTGGACTTGCGGAAATTTCATCATAAGATTTCTGAAAAGTCGACAACAAAATGGACAAATAAACATTCATGATTGTTTCAAACCGCAGTACAAAATTATGTAGACATGCATGAAAAAGTTAAAGTGTTATTTTTTTTCGTTTTTATTCAAATTTCAAAATTAATCAAAAAAATTTTGGACAAAAAATGCTTAAATTTCATAATGCTTTGAATTTTCGAAAATTTACGAATTATAAAATAAAAGTTTGAACTCAAATCGTTCGCTTAAGATAGAGATCAAAAATGATTTTAATGAGCTGATACACATTTATTTTGGTTCAACTAACGATAATAAGCACAAACAAATAAACCAACTAATTATTTTCGTAAATTAAATTGAAGCCAGTCTGCCATATCGCTGCTACCCCCTTAAGGGCCATAACCTTTTAAGGGCTTAAAGGGGTTGACGACTCTGATTTGACATTTTCTCGGTGAAATAAACTGGAAACTAACAGTTCATGAGAAACACCGAAAATGCTAATTTGTAGATCTATCCTTAATCTTGCAACTCAGTACGCAAAATTACCACTCAAAAAGGGGATGAGCAGGGGATGAAAAAGAGATGGGAGGGTATGGAGTGGGGATAAAAAGGGATAGATCGGTGATGGCCATCCCCTCAGTTTCCATCCCTTCCCCATCCCCTGGGATGATCCCATCCCCATCCATCCCTATCCCTTTTACAACCCTGATCAGAAATTGTTTTTGATGATTACACTGATAGTAACGATATCGTTACAAGGAGACCCTTTCGTAACTTCAAAATCTCCTCCGAGACGATATATTCAAATTAGCTTAAATTTTCAGAGTAATAATAGCTTGTAATAATAGCATATCTAAATTTAAGCACAAGAGTTCTTTGATTCGATGTCTGAACAATTCTAGAACGACAAATAATCGGCTTTTTTGGCATTCTCACTTTAAAATCTATCTCCTCCGAGAATTTATTTTCAAAATGGCTCAAATTTTTACTGCGTATTCTAAAGCATTTAGAAATTAAAGCACAAGCTAAACTCAATTTGTTAATTATATTCCGAAATATGATTTTTTTGGTTATTTCCGAAAAAAAAAGTGCTTCGATTTTTTCGACAGTAGGCTCAAAAAAAAGCAGTGAAACCACTGAGGGGAGAAAGTTGGCTTACGTCAAGACGATATTTTGAAGTTTGAGTGGTCAAATTTGAGCAAACGTTATTTTTAAACTTCATCTAAGATAAATCATCTTCTAAAAAATACTTAGAAAAAAATGGAAAAATTTTTGGAAGATTTGGTTCTTAGTACACTAAATTACCGCCCGTATCAATTTCAAGCATTTTTAATGCCTCTAAGGCCTTTATTAAATCAGAGTCGTCAACCCCCTTGAGGGGGTGATCAACGCAAAATTTGCCAAAAACGTAGTTTTGAAGTCTGTTTCACGCTCGAAATAGAAAAGCGAAAGATATGCTTTTACCAGAATTACAATATTTGGGTCAATTGGTGGCGCCTCAGGTCCGAAGTTAATCGCCATTATTTTCACTTCCGCCGGAAATGACGTTCAAAAAATTTCTCTTCGAAAAATTGAAAGTCTATCTCTTCCCTGAGTTTTTGAGGTATCGACTTTAATTTTTTTTTAATTACCGTAATGATCGTATCTTGGGCTGTTTGCCAAAATAATTTTCGATTTGCGTACATATCGCTATAAATCTAGAAAAAACGCTTATTTTAGCCTCAAAATTATGAGTTTTCAAAATATATCTAGTCCCTCAATTTTCAATTTTTTTTGTGAGTAGCACAAACGTAAAGACCAAACAATTATCTTTTGCTGTATTCTCGAAGAATTTTGACCGACTTCCTTAGTTTCTCTCCAGCGAGGTTGGAAACTCAAGTGAGAATTTGATTTTTCTCAGAAAAAAATATTTTTTATTTAATTTTTATTCAAAATTAAATTTTAAGGTCTTATCTGACGAAGAACTCAATGCGGTTTCAAAAAATATACTTTTTATGTTTATGCGATAAAAACTAAGCTTCGAAACTCAAAATCAAACTGCCGACAAAAAGACTACTTTCTAGAATAGTAATTTCCAGGGTTGTAAGGACACTAAAATTACCACTTATCGCTTTCAAATACAGAAAATATTAAGTTTTGAACGTTTTAGAAGAAATTAGCTCCTTACACATTTTTGTCCAGATTTGCGTTGACCACCCCCTTAAGAAATAATTTAATTTTTTTCGATTACGTAGTACAACTTCAGGAAGTTGCCAGTACTATTCAGAGCATCTGATACTTCAACCTACGCTCAGAAAATGATTTTCAGTAGGCGTCCCGAATAGCACTAAAAAGCCTACTCCTCATTCATTCCTCAGCATTTTTTCTTGTTATTCGCAATTCAACATCTATATATCGATCATGATGCCCGAGTAACTTAAATCTCTTATTCCCTATATATTAAAAGTCAAATGAGAGATTTAAGTTGCTCTGGCATCATGATGGATATAGATGCCTCACGCAAAAGCCTATTCCTCCTTAAAAATATATAGAAAATTTTCAATTTGTGCATCAAATTCACCGCAAAGTCTGACTTAAGCTTCAAATGGACTCCCTTTTCCGATTATGGTTTTCAAAGTCTCAGGAATGACTTCTGAATTTCTAGTTTTTGTTGATATTCTGAACTATAAATTTTCTAAAAACAACTTTATTTGAAAAAAATTCGAAATTAAGAAAAAATCATGAGAGTCAGAAAACTCAGTGACAAATTATCTACAAAATAGGGCAATCAAAAAAGTTATCTGGCATTTTTTTGAAAAAATATGAATTCTAATTTTTTGAAATTATTTTTTTCTTAAAACCTACTTTATTTGAAAAAAAATTCAAAATTCAGAAAAAATCTTACGAGTTAAAAAACTCAGTGAAAAATTCTCTACAAAATAGGCCAATTAAAGAAGGTATCTGAGAAATCCCAATTATCGTCACCCACACCCTTATTAATTGGTTTATCTCTGCGTTAAGAAAAACGCGTTCGTTTTTGTAAAAAAAATTTCCATTACATGTATACTCCATTACATTTCCATTATGTATAGAAATTTTTTATGTATAAAAAATTTCCATTACATGTATATTCCATTACATTTCCATTATGTATAGAAATTTTTTTTGGACTTCCATACCAAATACATCGGATTATTTAGTTTAATTTTAATTTGAGATCGAAATTATAATATTATATGATATTACAGTATGTTAATAAATGAATCGAGAACAACAATCTCGAGTGAAATAAAATGCACGGACTCATGATTGGTCAATTAATTTCTAGGTGCGCGCTCATTGACTACTCATAACATGAATATCGACAACCTTTCCTTGTTTTTTGCAATCAAAAAATTTACAAACTGTATAAAATAATTTTTAGCGTTATTACAATCGATACAGTAGCACTACTGATGATGATGATCCTCCAGAAATAACGGAAGATATTATTCGTCGAGAAGTAATGCGCCGTTCTACGATTGGTCAAAGAATTCACGAAAATGCCAATATGAAACGTCTAACCAGAACCGGGCCAATTACATCGAGTAAATTAAGTTTTTATTTTTAAATTTAATTGTAGTTTTTTTCAGTTTTTTATATTTTTAAATTTTATGATTTTTTTCAGATATTGCGTCAGATATATATAGATCATCAAATGGAGATAATAATCGAAATGGAAGTGCTGACAATTTACGATTACAGTATCATCGAGCAAAAGAAGCGCGCAATAGAAAAGCTCGGGCATTACGAGAGCTAGAAGAAAATCATCCGTTTTTTGATAGGCCATTATTTGTTATAAGAATAGATTTTCGAAAATTGACAGAATAAAATAAATACATAAAAAATATTAACAAAAAAATGGCATCAAAATTTGATGATCAAATTAAAAAAACATTATAAGACCAAAAATTTCCTTAAAATTTTGTATTAAATTGATATAAATCAGACTTTGCCAAAATATTTCTCTTTTTAAACTGTCATTAAATTTCATAAATTCTTCCTAATAACTGGGATACTTAGTGAACGTTAAAAAGTGTTCTAGTTAGCGAAAGTGTTCCAATTAGACTTCGACGACTGTAATTCGAAAACTTTGGCAAAGTATTAATAATATTGATGATATATTGATAATGATGCTCTGTGCTTTATTTTCCCCCTTATAGTTTGAAAAGTAAGAAAGATTTTTTATGAACTCGAGCATCATTATTAATATGGATTAAGGGCCCTTCACCGACATGTCGCGACAGATCGTGATTATTTGAAAAATGCAGAATCCGAGCATTTTAGTGGCTGGATCTGCCCAAATCTGACCTATGAAATCGGCCTATTCTGCAATCTATTCTTTTGATTGGGTAATAGTATTCTGCGTTGTTTGTATCATTCAAATAGTCACGATTTGTCAACTGAAGGCCCTTAATCCAAATAAATAAAATTTTTGAAAAATTTCCCTCAATATTTTGTTATTATTTTTAAAATCTATCATCAGTCGAAATGGTCCATTTCGTGAATTTTGCCGCCGTATCGTAACTTCTCAATACGGAAATAATAAAAATTTAACTTCTGGTTCTGGTTATTTTTCTATTGGTGGTTACTTTTCAATAGTTGATTTACTCTCCCTGATACCGTATGTAGACTGGTTCATGCTATTATTAACTATTTGTTCTTGTGGCTTTATGTTGACCGAAAACCACGATAAACGTCTGACAGACCCAAACAACACAGATTTACAGATTATGGAATATTTCTTTATATTTTGTATGACGACGGAGCTTTTTCTTAAAATTTGTGCGCAAGGGTTAATTTTCACTCCAGAAGCAATGTTGGCGAGTCCTGGAGGCGTCATAGATCTACTTATTTATACCGCCAGTGTCTCGTTCTTTTTCCTACCAGAGTAAGATATTTAACTCAAGTGCACCACCAAGGTTTCATAAACAGTAATAATTATTGGGTGTCCCTAAAACAAATTTGACAATTTTTGGTGTTTTATAAATTTTGCCTACACATAAATTTTTTTGTTGCTATAAATAATTTGATTTTAAAAAATTATGATTGCTTCTAAATTTTGTGCGTCCATGAAAAATTTTGAGTTTTTAAACAAAGTATATCCAGATTATCGACTCCAAAAGAGTTTAAACAAAATTTTGGTCATGTTGACAAAAATTCGTAGGCGAAAAAAATATTTTTCTGGCTTTAAAATAAAGAATTGATCAGGCTTTTTGATGGACAAACTTTAAACTTGATCTAGATTGAGCAGGCGCTGAAACTTGCAATTTAAATATTCACAGTAATTCAAATCGTTAATAAGTAACAAAAAGTATGCTTTTAACTTTTTTATTATAATATTTTTATTTATGCAACGTTTCGATATTTCATCTTCAAGCTAATAATAAACTTGTAAGCTTATAGGTTTCTATTTTAAATTTTGTTGTGATTCCAAAAAAAATCCGTTCAAATTTGAAATTTTGCCGGGTATGCACTAGTCCTAAGTATTTATTAAGGAAAGTAGAAGAAGGATCATTGCCTTATTTTTTGCTTATTGTTCGATGTTTTCGTCCAATCAGAATCTTCAAACTGCTTCCACCAGTTAGAAAAGTAGCCACAGAATGTTTGAGTGGATGGAAAGAAATTTTAATGGTTTCAATTTTACTCTCCGGATTAGTCTTTGTTTTTGCTGCTTTTGGGTTAGTTTGATTAAAACATTGATTCAGAATTAATTTTTCAAAAACGCAAAATATTATAATGATTAAATTCATTGAAATATAATTCATTAGAATGTTTTTCACCGTTTCGACTTTATCATGTCATTTTCAAGGTTGTGAGGTGATCAGTTCAGAAAATGGGTTTGAGTTAAGCGGAAAAATATACTTCACAGGAAAAGTTTTAATTCGTAATATGCCGAGAAACTGAGAAAATAACTTCTTGAAATATAATTGTTATACAATTTAAAAATAATAAAATATAGTGAAAAACTGTCATAGTTATCAAATTTGAATGAAAAGGTAATGACGAATTTTGAATTATCAAATTCAAAAGTAAGCTAAAATATTCAAAAATTTTTGAATTTCATAATTTAAGTTCAAAATGACTTCAAAAATATCAACACAAATTCAGAAAAATGGATTACATACATATCAAATCTTTGAGAAAATAAATTATTTTGAAATTTTAAATTATACAATTAGAAGTTTTAAGAAATTTGATATTTTCTGATTTATTTTAATTTTCTAGGGTTCAATTGTTCGGTGGCCATTTGCGAAAATGCAATGATTTCACTGTCAAAGATAGAGCAAATTGTACTGGAATGTTTTGGCAGCCAATTTTAGTTTCTTCTGAATTAAACTTAGATGATGAACATGCAGATAAACGAGAAATTATTGTACCAAGAGGTATTTGGAAATCTCCTCTCTAGCGCCTATAATTTCATAATTTAGTTTGGGCAAATCCAAGAAATTTTGATTTCGATACTATGGGAAATGCTGTTTTGACTCTTTTCGAAGTTCTTAGCTTGAAAGGTAAAGTACTAACGATTTTCAAAAATTTTTGTTTCAAAAAAATATTTAAGAATTACGAATCAATTTTTCAGCTCGAACTATTAAAAGGATCGCAGCTTATTTTAACCTCCTCACACTCAGACTTGCCAACGCTAGACTGTCGCATCGTCGCCAAATAGAACTAAATCTTAAAGACTGGCGCTGAAACTACCTTTTACTCCTATTATCACTTCCGGGAGAACATCTGGAAGAGTGTTAAGAGATACGAATATATATCTTCCATATTTAATATGATGTATTTCAAGATAAAATTAAGTGAACAACACGTAACATTTATAAATTTCGGGTTTGTAAACTAGATAACTGCGAGAGAAAAGAAGGTTCACTCACCTTGGTATTTCTTGAAAACCCATACATTTTTTACAATGACAAATAAGTCACATTTAGGAGTGGAACTTTAGCTATTGAAAGCTGGTCTCAAATGTGAAATATGATATCTTGATCGCTTACAAAACAATTATTCATATCGCCGCGCGTCGAAATATATGCAGTAAAATGTGAAATATTGCTAATCAGCTGAAAACTCAAAATCAGTACCACCTTATGTTCTATATTGATCGATTTTGTCTTTGTTGGCTCTATTTGGTTAAATTGCCGTCAATTCTTTCGAAAATATTTTTTGAAAAATATTTTTTTTCATTATTTTGAGTTTCATAAAAATCACTTGTGAAAAAACTTTCTTTCGTATAGAGACTGCAGATAAAATAAACTTATATCAAAAGAATCAAATACTTTCCTAAAAACTTACTTCCTCAGAATTTCGTTATTATGTATCGTTTCCACACAATTAATTTTTTTAAGAAATTTTGACGAAAATCCTGAAAAAAAGTAGGAAGAAATAACTTTCGAACGGCTCATCGTATAAATTTTTCAACAATATTTTTGGAAATAAAATTGCAAACTCTATGTTTAGATAGTCAAAGGGTGTGAGGAGGTTAATGATTTTTTGTAATAATTTTAAGTTATTTTTGAAAATCAATTTTTTCGGGATTTCCATTTCCGGTTTCTGAAAGCCGATTTTCTAGAATTGAGATAAATCGTAAACGAGCTCTCGGAGGAGATAGATTTTGAAATCCAATTAGGCGTTCTAAAATTTGCCGCTTGGTGGCGACCACGAGTTGCCCAAAAGTATTCTGATAAATTTGTAGATTGAAGATAGATCTACCAAATGGCTACTCTGAAAAGTTCCGAAACTGTTTTGTTTTCTTATAGTGGTGTACAAAGATTCAATTTTACGACCGCTACACCCTTAGCAAAAACTCAGTAAAACCTATAATTCAAGAGAATTTTTGTAATTATATTAAAAAAGTAGCTATAAGTCTTGATCAAACATCGATATGTCACAGGTGAACAGAAAAATATTTATTAAGGACAAGAAAAAAAATCTAAAAACCAGTAAAATTCTCATATTTTTAAGCTCTTTCTATAAGGCTGCGTTTTAATATTTAGCCGTTTCAACCGAACTTTCCAACATATAATTTCCAAGGTTGGATTGAGGTCCGTGACGTCATGATCAATCGGATTTCTCCTTGGTGGTTACCGTTAATATATATTCATATATTTTGTGTTCTTGGTTGGTTAATTGGATTGACATTATTTATTGGAGTAGTTGTTGCAAATTATAATGAAAATAAAGGAACTGCACTTTTGACTGTAGACCAAAGAAGATGGGAAGATTTATCAAGACGATTGAAAATTGTCCAGGTTTGGATTTGAATCCCAGTTTTTTGTTGTCACTTAGAAACTTTTAAATTGAAATACAGTCCATGCGCCCTAACTGGAACACCACAAACTTTAATTTGCGCCCAATCTGGAACAATTCGAAGGATCTTTTTGAGCTGGTTAGAACGAGAATTCGACACACTTTCTTCAAACAGAATTAATTCTGCAAAAGGCTTCCAGATTGAGCGCAAACGTCGAATTTATGGTGTTCCAGTTAGGGCGCATGGACTGAATACCATAAAAAAAATAGAAGTGGTCTGATTTGACACTTAATCTGATAATTTCATAATGTTTATCATTTAAAATTGGATATTTCA
Organism: Oikopleura vanhoeffeni; assembly: GCA_004367855.1. Lineage (NCBI taxonomy): Eukaryota > Metazoa > Chordata > Appendicularia > Copelata > Oikopleuridae > Oikopleura > Oikopleura vanhoeffeni. Next base: position 493,446 of record SCLH01000465.1, on the reverse strand, counting down.
ATATGATATTTTTATAAAAAATTAGGTTTCAAGGTTTTTTATTTCAACGGTCACTTTAAAAATTTAATACAATGAGTTTAAGCTCTCTCAATTATGAAAACTCGTCTGACCCACAAGAAAGGTCGAAATAAGTTGTTGGCTGAAAATTTTCTTACGCGCATTCCAAGCGCCTTATTAGTCGATCAATTAGAGCGCGCCCAATACGAAACTTATTATCAAGTAAGGAAACTATGCACATAAAAAAAGTTTTTACAAAACGCCTAAAATTTTTTTAGCTTAAAAACGGAAAATCTTCGATTTTGTCGGAGAGCTTAAAATAATTTTCCGAAAAAAACCTTCTTCTTCAATTTTTTTTCTAACAATTTTCACCTATAATTATTAAGCCTCTGCATCAACCACCACGACCGGATGGAGATGGTATTCGAGCTGCGGCTTATGACTTATCACAGCACACTCGATTCAAACGACTTATCGCATTTTGTGTCTTAGCTAATTCATTTTTATTATCGCTGAAATGGAAGAAAGATACTGGAGAAGCAAAAATTTTAGCTTCAGGAACTTGGTCATTTTTTAATATTTAACATATTTATGATACTTTTTAATCTTATATTTCCAGATTATTTTCCTGACATTTTAAAATGTTGAAACTTCTGATTTCAAAATATTAAAAATCTTATCATTATTATATCCCTTTATCACACTTTTGTTAATATCCCGGCCCTACTTAAAAACACACTACGTTTGCTAATCAGGGCCGAGATATTAACAAAAGTGTGATAAAGGGATATGAAAAAGTTTTTGAATTTCAACCTTATCAGATATCCGAAATCTTAGTTTCTATTTGTCATTTTCACTATTTGACAATCCTTTAATATTCATTCCTTTCAATTTTCAGATGTGACATTTTCATATAATAACTTTTGAATGTTTGACATACTTTCGAACATTAACTGTAGATGAAAAGTGAATGAACTGTACATGACATATCTATGAAATTTTCAGGCAATGTATATCCATTTCCCAACGAAACTTCATCTCAAAAACGTTTACTATAGCGCGTGTTCGAATCCCACTGATGTTGTCAAAGTGATTTTCTTAGTGATCGCTTGAGTGATTACGCACCGATTAAATTAAGCGGTCCCAATATCAAGAACCCGCTCTTCGAATACGCGCTAAAGAGATAGTAAACGTTTTTGAGATGGAATTTTGTCTACGGATGTTTATAAAATTTAAATGAGTAAACAAATGACATTTTCATAATGCGTTGGTTTCCATAAATTGAAATGTATGCGTATCGATAACATCTTTGATGATCTAGAACAAAAATACGGGTTTAGTTTTTAAATGTGAAACACTAAAAAATACAATATTGCTTCACCTCATCGTTTTTTGATATTCTTCTGTTCAAAACAAGACATCATCATTCACAACAAAGCCGTTCTGCACCTTAGAATGCGAATTAAACATAATAATGATAATAATCACATTTTGGTTTCCGTGTTTCGAATCACAGCGGCGCAAGTGGATTCAATTTAACATTTTGTAGTACCTAAAATTTCATTAATACGACCTTTGATTAGGAAGCTGCTTATTCAGTTTTGTGTTCATAATCGAAGTTGTTATAAAATTAATTGGAATGGGAATGAGAGGAATGTGCCAGTCCTTCAGAAATACAGCAGATTTACTTATAACTATTGCATCAATTCCTTGGCTTTTTTTGTACTTTTTGTCTTTACAAGAAAAATTTGATGATTGGACGGAAATGTCATATAAATATGGAGTCATTTTGATTTTATGCAGATTCTTATTTATTTGTGGAAAACATGTAAGTTTTTGTTATTAATCTCAACTGCGGAAAATTTTCTTATAACATTTGTGACAAATAATTTTGAATATCGATTATTGAACGCATGAACGCAAATAATAAGTTGCTTAAATAATGCAATCAATCACTATTGAGAATTTCGGACGAAAAGAATCAGCCTAATTTTTTATTCTGAAAAAATGTGCAATTCTTTTATTATGAAATAATAGAGGAAAAGATCTTATATTTTTTTTGACTTATTGACAGGATCTTTTGAGATATGATGCGAATTAAAAGTCATCTAAAACCGCAGGAATCATAAATGAATTTTGTTCTTTGTTTCAGTGGCGAAATTGCTCAAAACAATTACTGTTGCCTAATTGCAGTGATTTTTGCATTTCACCTTATTATTGAACATAGAATAAAATTCAGACATTGCTCAAAATAAAAATTATGTGTATTCAGAATACGCTAAAAAATTTGATCATGACTATTGCTGTTTCCGTTTACAAATCATTTTTTATTATTCTTGCAATGTTTCTTCTTTTACTTTGTTACGCTTTTTGGGGCGTCCTCCGCTTTGGGAGTGTCAAATTTGGCGAAATGCTAAATCGTCACGCTAACTTTGAAACGGGTGTGAAAGCTGTGATTACTTTATTCCGGATCGTAACTGGCGAAGATTGGAATAAAATTATGCACGATTGTATGTTGATGGATTATTGTTGGCCAGCAACTGGTGGTCTAGCGTATTGGGAAGGAGAGTTTTTAAATTATTAATTATTATTAAAAAATAGATTGGATTCAGGATTGTAAGTTTCTTTACAGTACAGTATGTAAAATTTTCTCTTGGACAAAATCAGTGCTGACACCTGACCCCCCCTGCAATTTCAGTACTGAATATTCTCAATCTAGGGCGGGGGATCAGGTGTCAGCACTGATTTTGTCCAAGAGAAAATTTTACATACTGTAGATGAAGACAATAGGCAACACACGCGCTTTTTGCCAGTGTTGCCTATAGACCTCACTGTTGCAGATTGCTTCCTGAGTCTATTGCCCTTACTTAATGTATTTCACAGTACTTCACAGTATACAAAACTTAAGCAGGAAATTGTGGGAATTATCATGCAGCGTGGGTATTTTTTTGTTCTTTTTATATAATTATTGCATACATCATGCTTAATTTATTGGTTGCAATTATTGTAGAAAATTTTTCATTATTTTATTCTGCGGAGGATGATACTGGAATGTTATCACAAAATGATATCAGAGTTTATCAACAAACATGGAATTTGATAGATATAAAAAGAAAAGGTGCTATAAGGGTCAAATATCAAATACGACTCCTTTTGAGACTTCTCAGATTCCGATTGACTGTCAATATTCAAGATAGGCTACTTTTCAAGGTGATCGAATTATCAATTTATTTATAAATTAAACTAATTGAGTTTATTTTTATAATTGATTTAAATAGTGATTTTTGGTGTTATACATGGTGAGACCAATGGCAACAAGTGACCAATGGGCAACAGTGGAGACCATGGGCAACACTTTTTGCAGATTTGATTTTTCAGACCTATGAGACCAATGGGCAACACCCTGAAATTTTACCCATAATTTACTATAATTTGATAAATATAAAATAATATAATATATATTTGTGAAATTTCACAATATAATTGTTTAAATTTTATATCTAGAACAAACTATCGAAAAAACTGTGTTTAAGGGGGTGGTCATGTCTGATTTAATAAAGGCCTTAGAGGCATAAAATGCTCCAAATTGATAAGGTGATAATTAAGTGTACTAAGAACCCAATCATCACAAAAAAAATCGAAATTTCGCATTTTTCGATTTTTTTTTAAGTATTTTTTAAAAGATGAATTTAAAAATAACGGTGCTCGAATTTAAACCACTAAACTTCAAAATATCGACTTGACGTAAGTGTAATGGTCAAAATGATTTGTGATGTAACTTTTCGCAGATTAAGGATAGATCTACAAATTGGAATTTTTGGAAATATTGCTCAGATTCAGATCCCTGAAATAGCTCTGCAAAATTGCAAATCGACATGACCACCCCTTAAGTTTTCAGAAAATACATGTATCAAATTAAAAAATCGGACTAGTGAGACCAATGGGCAACACCCTTCGTGTGAGACTAATGGGCAACAGTGAGACCAAGGCACACTTTTTCGAAAAGCTCGTGTGTTGCCCCATTGGTCTCACCCACTGTATATGACTTACCGGACCTCAGAGTACAAATCCCAAATATTTGAATGATACAACAACGCAAGATATTAGCACACCAATCAAAACCCTCAATTGCGGAATAGGCCGATTTCATGGGTCAGGTTGAGAAAGGATCAACCATCAAATGCTCAGATTTCGCATTTTTCAAATATTTAGGATTTGTACTCTGAGGTCCGGTATTCCATATCATGAGGCTTGAAAAAGGAATTTCAAAAGTCAAAAATGGGGTACCGATTTTATTAACTCATCTTGTAAAGAATTTTTTCTGGTCATTTTAAGATGTAGGTTATTCTCT
>SCLH01000465.1:446772-479120 GCA_004367855.1 Oikopleura vanhoeffeni | reverse complement strand
ATTTTATATAGTAATCAAGTGACAGTGTGGACAATTTTAGATTGATTAAATTAATTTTAATAATAAATAACTTTTTTCATGAAATACTTAAATTGAAAATTTTGAAATTTCACTTTCAAAAAAAATATCTTTCCCAAGATACGTATAAATTTTACTGTTAAGTGTTTTGTATGCTCAAAACGCTTTCCTAAAAACTGGCTTATCTCACATTTGTATTTGATGTCTAGTTTCGAAATAACTTTTCCGGAAGTAAAACTTCGGCGAAAAATCTCAAAAAATCAACTCCCAATAATATTCGAACCAAATATCTAAAAAATAAATGAGTATTTTTTTCGGAATCACCGCAAAATTTTTTATATTGTGTTTGGAAGAAACAATTCGGTGACATTTTTTTGCCCTTTTTAGAAGGTTTTAGGTAGGCTTGAGCCGATATATCGGCTCTATGATTCCAAGGGTTAAACAATTTTGAAAATAAATTTTATGAACATAAACAAGAATCCAAATTTTTTAAACCAAATTCAAATTATTTTACCTATATCATGAAGTTTCTTTTCCAGCGTGATAATTCGACCATTCATACTGACGCGATTTACAAAATTAGTTATTCCTCCAATATTTACACACTCTTTTTGACCATTGACACCAAGAATATTTTCAACTCTTAATTTCAAATCAAATTAAGTAATTGAAATTAGTGAATAATCAATTGAATTATAATTTGTGTGACATTCAAAATTCTTTATACAGCGGGGTGCGGCGTATAGATAGAAAGTTTGTCGCCAAAAAACCCTGACTATACGCGTAATTCTAACTTTACGCGTACTTTCTAACTACGCAAAACCACATAAGCCTCCGCAAAAACCTCTAAGTTTCCACACCTTTGAAAAATAAATGTTATTCGTTCTGGCTGCGGCGTATATAATATTTTTTCATTTACTAGGAACTCCTCGCAAAGGAAAGCGTTTTAAACCAGATTATTCCAGACCAAGATTCTCGCAGTTCGGCCGCGCAATGAAATAATACTTTTTAAAACCTTTCAGAGTTGACCAATGAAGTGTCGGTATTTCAAGGAGTTTAAAAATGTTTTCAGTCTCGCAGACAATGTCGGTTAGTCTTGAAATTGGGCCAATAGTTATTCAGATAAAATCGATTTAGTTTCTCTGGTTTCTGAGTGATTACTGTGAGCAATTTTTTTTTATTATAATTTCCATTGTTTTCTTGACATTTTAACGATTTTCGGATAAATCTTTTTCGAATTCATGTTTATTTAAAATTAACTTTATTTCATTTTTNAAAAATGAAATAAAGTTAATTTTAAATAAACATGAATTCGAAAAAGATTTATCCGAAAATCGTTAAAATGTCAAGAAAACAATGGAAATTATAATAAAAAAAAATTGCTCACAGTCAATCACTCAGAAAACCAGAGAAACTAAATATTTTTATCTGAATAACTATTGGCCCATTTTCAAGCTAGCCGACATTGTCTGCGAGACTTGAAAACATGTTTTTAAACTCCTTGAAATACCGACACTTCATTGGTCAATCTGAACAGGTTTTTAAAAAGTGTATTTTTCATTGTCGCGCCGACTGGAGAATCTTGGTCTGAAAATCTGGTTTAAAACGCCTATCTTTTGCCTAGGAACGTTTGAAAAAATATATATATACGCCGCACGCCAGGAACGAATACATTTATTTTTCAAATGGGTAGGTTTTTGCGGAGGCTTATGTAGGTTTTTGCGTGGAATCTAACTATACGCGTATAACTATACGCCGCACCCTGCTGTACAAGTCGAATCTTGGAGACCGTGATTTTCAAACAAAAATAAACTTATGCAAATCAGCCAATCAGGGCTATTCTCAAGTCAATGAATAGTCAGGTGCAATCGGAAACTTCCCCCAAAAAAAACGGTCTCCCAGATACTGTATAATTATTTCATAAACTTTGAAATTAACCCATAGAGACCAAGTGGCAATTGGCGAAAAAGTTCAATTTTTGACGCACAAGTAATAATTTGTATTATTAAACTTTAATTGGTTGAAAATTGGTTTCTAGAAGTTAAAAGTATTTTAATTTAATTGATAGTTTATTTTCCATATTAACCTGCTTTGAAGAAGTTTTATTCTTGCTAGCATATCTACATGACCAGCACTATATTGCTCTATAACATCTTTCACATCATAAGGTCTCAGCGCCTCTTTAAATTTCCTCCTTGCTACCAAAAACTTTAGCATTCTGATAAATCTTATCGCTGTTCTATTGGTATCTGTTAATTCTAGAAAATTTTGATTACAATAAGAGTCCGATTCCATATTTGAACTATTTGCCTCTATTGTATCTTCATCATCTGGAATATCTACAGTATCTCCCATGTGATTCATACTTTTTGATCTAAACATTGCCAATTTGTCTGTCCAGGTCTACTGAGTACAAAATTAAAAAATTTCTAGGGGTTAAAATAATTTAATTAAAAACCGAAAATGAAGGTCTTTTTTGATCGAGGGTCTGAAGCAGGCGAACTTCTTCGTCTGTGGTCGAATAAATTCGTTTTGCAGTAGGTTTTGCACGGTTTTTCGAGCCACTAAAAACGTATTTAGATAATCGAAAATTTTTAACGGTTAGAATTGTGATAGACTACGAAAATTAATTTTTTAAAACAAAGTCTTTGGTTTTTGATTGAATTAAAGTTAAAAAATACGGTATTGATAGAGTTATACCACGCCGATTCCAGTAATTATTTTTTCTGCTCTAGTATAAATATTGTTACCAAAAGGTTCAAATTTAGACAAATTTCGAACGCGATAATAAAACAAATTTGGAAATGCTATTATTATTGATATTTTTCCTGGTTATGAACGCATGCAAATAGAAATTAGTTGCGTTAATAATGTAGAAATTTTGAAAATGATTGATATTAAGTACAATCAAGCCACAAAATGTTTGCAGCGATTCTTTGCCCAAAAAACAGTGACAAGTTCAACATTTTTATTATTTTTCATTGATTTTGAAATATGAAGTCTAAATCAGATACTTCAAGTTATTGTTAGAAACTGGTCAAAGTAAAATTATTTTATAAATTAATACTCGTGCTGTCTAGACTAAATATGAATTAAATTAACACGAGTTGGATTTAATTGAAAATAAGGTCGATTTGATACATACAATTAAAAATAGTAATTTGTGCGGCGTATATTTGGAATGTTTTTCGCCAAAAACCCCCAACTATAAGCGTAATTCCAACTATACGCGTACGGCTGGGAAAATGTGCTCTGATTGGTCAATTTAAACAATATCTAGAGTTTATAATTGAGTTAAAATGAGGTCAGAGTACAGAATGTAAGAATTTGTGGTTATTTTAAGGGTAATTTTACAAATCTTCTAATACGTATATATTTGATTTCATCGAAAAAATGAAATAAAGTTAATTTTAAAAAACATGAATTCAAAAAAGATTTATCCGAAAATCGTTAAAATGACAAGGAAACAATGGATATTATCATAAAAAATTATGATCAGTCAGCAATTTGCTCACACTAAATCACTCTCATACCAGAAAAACTTTATATTTTATCTGAATAACTATTGGCCATTTTCAAGCTAGCCGAGATGGTCTGCGAGACTTGAAAACATGTTTTAAATGCCGACAATTCATTGGTCAACCTGAACATGTTTAAAAAAAATGTATTTTCATTGTCGCGCCGACCGGAGAATCTTGGTGTAAAAATCTGGTTAAAAAACGTATATTTTTTCTCTAGGAACGTTTGAAAAAAAGACCCTATCTTTAGCCTACAACTATACGCCGCGGCCGCACGCCATGAACGTATAAATTAATTTCTGAAATGATTAGGCTTTTGTGGAGGCTTACGTAGGTTTTTGCGTGGGTTCCAACTATACGCGTCCAACTATACGCCGCACCCTGCTGTACTGTATTATTTAAATAAATATAACTTAAATTTTTTTTGACGTATAAGTGAACTAAAGTTAGGCTAAGCATTAATGTCTGAAGTGTATTTTATAAGGTGTTTACCTCACAGGGAAAGAGTATTTTTGAAGGAGAAGTAGGTTCTGAGACTTTAACAGAGTATGAACGCGCTTCAAGTAGTACTTGAATAACGAAGAAAGATATACGTATGATAGAAAGTCCGGTTACGTCTAATCAAACTCTTGGTTCGATTTCATCTTCAGTTTATAATGAAGTGCCAAACAAATTCATTTGACGAATTTTTCTTAAATCATCAAGATAATCCTATGCTAAGTTTAGACTCATTAAAAAATTTCTCTGACTGGTTATGAGAACGTAAACAAGCCATTGTTTTGACTTCAGAATCAGTACAGCCAGTCCTTCAAGTACAGCCTTTACTTGATAGTCTCGGTAATTCACTTCAAAGTGAAGGTTATTCAAGCGAAAGTGAAGGCAGTTCTGTTATCCTGTATGTTACATACAGTCTTTTTGTTTAAAAACATACCTATTTGTGATTTATGTGTTTGTTTTAACATTTCAAAGAGCCACATTTAACTTGAATTGCCCTAGAAAAGGTACAAATTCAAGCTGCATGTCAAAAAAGTGCTTTTATAAATTACCCTATTTAATGTAGACTTTCAAGGTGCAAGGTGTAAAATAACACAACCTTGCCCCTTGATGTCAACCTTGAAGTTTGCTTTATAAGAAAACTTTCGAACTTCAAATTCTCAGTTAGCCTTGAGTTAAACTTTTATTTTCTGTCAATTTTCACCAATAAAATTTATAAAAATCAACTCTGAAAGTATTTTTTATTGTTAAGGGTTAACCTTAAGGGGGTAGTGTCCGCAAAAAAAGTTAGCCTGAAAATCTGATATAGTACTAAACCAGCCTCAAAAAAACGATCGGTGATGGTCTCGTCGCTTTTCAATAATCGGTTCTCCCACAAGAGGGCGGCAAAGTCGAAAACGAAGGTACCATTTTCTCCTTAATTACATATCCGATCAACTTCATTCATGTGTCAAATTGAGCGGATTCTCAATGAGCAAAAATAATGTGGTGGTTTTTTGTCTGACTTTATAAAAATACAGTAGATAACCTTAGAAAAGTGGTATTTTGGCCGGTTTGGTACCATTTATTCGAAAACCGCTCACCAGAATTTGTTTTAACTATGCTCATTCGATGTCTCATACAATTGCGAACAATAATTGTGGACTACATTTTTCATTCATGTCATCAAAAAATTTCATGTCATCAAAAACCCTTCAAAATTTTGAAAAACAGATTTTTAGCATTATTTTCATACATGAATTATTTTTTTGATTACATGATTGAAAAATGTAGTCCACAATTTTTGTTCGCAATTGTATGAGAAATCGAATGAGCATAGTTAAAACAAATTCTGATTAGCGGTTTTCGAATAAATGGTACCAAACCGGCCAAAATACCACTTTTCTAAGGTTATCTACTGTATTTTTATAAAGTCAGACAAAAAACCACCACAATATTTTTGCTTATTGAGAATCCGCTCAATTTGACACATGAATGAAGTTGATCGGATATGTAATTAAGGAGAAAATGGTACCTCCGTTTTCGACTTTGCCGCCCTCTTGTGGGAGAACCGATGATTGAAAAGCGACGAGACCATCACCAATCGTTTTTTTGAGGGTGGTTTAGTACTATATCAGATTTTCAGGCCAACTTTTTTTGCGGACACTACCCCCTTAAGNAAAACGATTTTTTATAAATTTGTTTCAAATAAGCATTGCTTCAAATGATATTTTTCATGAGTTCAACAAACAAAAACGAACTTCAGAAATAAGCTTTCTTAAATATAAAAAATTTAACTCGTCATATTTAGGTCAAAGTTTATAAAAAAAATAATTTTTCAAATTAATCAAAAGCAAAACTCTCCATTACTACCTTATCGCATTTAATGCACATTCCCAAGTAGCTACAGAGGAAGAGTCTTCGTCAGCAGCATAATTTCTCCAAACACATTGAATCAGATAAGCCGCTGGATTTCGTCTCCTTGCAAAATGTTTCTGTCTATGTTGCTCTTGAACTTTCAAAGCAAACCCCGTTCCCAAAATGCCAGCTGGTAATGCGAAAAATGCCATTCCCAAGACGCCAAAAAATGCAGTGATTGTTTTTCCTATATTTAATGTTGATAGAAAAAGTAAAAAAGTATCTAAAATAAACACCGATTTTTTAGTTTACCGTAAAATTTCAAGATGTGAGAGTGGCTTCAGAATTAATTACAGGGGGGTAAAATTTTCCAAATTTTGCGTAGGTATTAAAATGTCTTTAAAACGCCTACGATTTTCATCGATCAATCAGAACAGAAATAAATGAAAAATATCAATATTTAACTTTTCTATATTTTTCTACCAAGCCTATGTTTGTGACTGGAACTTTATCGCCGTATCCAATGGTAGAAAGTGTTATAAATCCCCACCATAATGAATCACCGAATGTTTTGAAGTGACAATCTGGTAATATTCCATGTACTTCAGTATCCCAAGACATATTACGATGAGTTACATTCAAATGTATTTGGCAATCTTCAGAGGAGTTCTCAACCTAAGAAAAATGTTAAGAATAGTAAAAAAATCGAAAACTTTAAAAATAACTATAAAAATCTTTAAAATTTCACTGGTCCTGCCGAAACCAAATTTGAGTTTTTCAAAAATAGATTCGAAATTGTAGGAAAACGGTTCAGGCATAAAAAATACCATGAAAGAAATGAAGATTTTTTTATTAGAACGCTTCTCTAAATGATCAATTTGAAATTTGTCGTTTAAAAATATGTATTTTTTAAACGCTAACTAAATTAATTTTAAAAATTCTAAATTCTTAGGGAAAAAGTCTCATTTGAAATTTGCAACTTTTAGATCTCCAAAAAGCCTAGTAGAAAAATGTAGTATTGCAAAAAACATTATAAATCAAATATCCTAGTTTTAAGATATAGTTTGAATTTAGCGTACATTTATTTCTCAAAATAATTTGATCCTTTTTTTAGTTTGGAAAAAATAGAGTTAGTTTTTTGAAAAATATACTTTTTGAAGAATGTTTATCTATAAAATAATTATTTGAATAATTAAAAAAAAGCCTTGTCCGAATTATTAAAAAACTTTCTATTGATTATTTTTACAAGAAACTATATCTACAACCCTAATCCGGGGGATCAGTAGAGTATTTTTAACGTAGCGCTATTATTGTCGATGATATCAGATAATCTCACCAATCGCGCCAAAACTGAGTCCTTAATCTTGTCCGCTTGCACACGATCCCTTTTGGAATAAGTTGAGAAGAAAAAATCAACAAAAAACGTTTTAAAAGTCAGCAAGGGACGGTTTAGGGTCATTTTTGAAAATTTTGAAAACCTCTTACAAAAACCTGTAAAAATGACAGTTTCAAAAAGTCTGATTTAAAATATTATTTTTTGAGGCGATTTGATTGGACTGTTTCCATGAACTTAGCGAATGAGCAATCAGTTTCAAATTTCCCTAATTTTGATTGGCCAATATTAGCCTAAGAATTTACCTGCCAGATAATGTAGGAAGCAAATATGAGTAAAAGAAAGGCAATATACATTGCTGTTAACAATTCTTTACTATGCGCATAAACGACGGAACCCAACAACTTCCAAGTTCCGCCCCTTCTATCAACCCTAACCATTCTGACAATTTGAAGAAACCTGAACTAGGATGGCCAAGGACTTTATTATAAAAAAACAGAAAGTTTTCAAATTTCGAAGGCAAATTTACAGATTTTTCTAACAAAACGATAATAATGCCGATCATATCAACTTGCATAATTTTTTCCTAATTTTTAACGCTTTCTGACATAAAAATGTATGCCATTTATGACTAATTTTTTTGATTTATTTATTTACCATTATTTTTTTCACTTAAATCTCAAAAAGTAATGCCGAAATTTTTATAATACTTATAACGCAGTGTTATTTTGACAAAAATGAAATCAATCGAATATCCTTTTCCCAACGGAACTCCATCTCAAAAACGTTTGCTATGTCTATAGCGCGTGTTCGAATCCCACTAATGTTGTCTTACTGATTGTATACAGTATGATTTTAGGCAAGGGTGCTTGATATTGGGACCGCTTAATTTGGTCGGTGTGTAATCACTCAAGCAATCACTGATATATTCACTTAGACAACATCAGTGGGATTCGAACACGCGCTGAAGAGATAGTAAACGTTTTTGAGATGGAGTTCCGTTGGGAAAAGGATATGCACTAAAGTCAGAATTGATAACAAAACGTCTAAAGTTTTTGAACCGATTAGTCTAGGAAACAAATTTCAGAGATCTTTCTTAGTGAGAAATTTCTTCACAAATTTGACAAAAATTAAGATAACGCAAATTCATAAATGCCTCGTTCACCCTAATCTAAAGGCCCTTAGGGCGGATGCGGCAAATAGTCCTCTTTCAATTGTAAATTCTCCAAAAAATAAAACCCAGGAGGCGATGACCACGACCAAATCTATTACACAGAATGGTCGTTTGGCGAAGTGAAGTCGACCAACCAGACCCTGGTACCGAGACCTACATCCGGCTGACCATAAACGGAGGATATACTCAACCGTAAATTGAATCATTATAACTCTTTCTAATATAGGGTAAACATTTAATTTTCACAATTAAAATATTTATATCGAAGAAGGTCACAACAGTGTGTGAAGAATTGCTAGTTACTGATTTTTTAATTTTTCTGATAATAACTTATAAAAAATACAGCTATTTTTTGAGTTTTTCTGTAGGGAGTTTTCCCCGAGGGGGTTTTTCCTAAAAATGCGAGTTTATTTAATTTATTATTTCTTAGCCACTTGAAAAAACCATTGTTTCTCTTTATCTTAGTTAATTTAATAAAAGATTAAAATCATAATATCAATGATATCATATCTAAGATTGAGATCTCTCGGCCTTCAGTCTCGCGTTTGCGTTTGAAGTTAATTTCGAAGCTCTTATTGGTCAACCTAGTCTTGTCCGGTGCTCTCATTGGTCAAACACGAACGCAAAACAAGAGGCCTAGGGATCCTAATCTTTGTTATGGTTCTTGGGGTATTTGATATAAAACTAATCATATGAAATTAAACATAGCTGAAGTAGATTAATATAAATGCAAAGTTATTCGTGACTTGAAATCAAAGTAGCATTTTTTGGGTTACTACTTTATCTGTAACAAACTTTCAGTGAATATTCTTAGTTTTGGCAAGCGTTCAGAAAACCTGGGACAAAGTGTTATTCGAACATATTTTACTTTTAAAAAAATTGAGATGAGCCGACTCTAAATTTGCTTAAATATCTTCGTCTTAAAAAGACTATACCTTTCTCTCTTCGAAAAAAGATAACTCCTTTTTTTGTGCTTTTTTGCTCTTCTTTTAATAATTTTTTTAACTCTCCATTTTTTAACTCTCCTTTTTTTAACTCTCCTTTTTCCTCTTTTTTTCTCCTCTTTATCTGATTCCAAGCTTGAAAGAAAGAGTAAATTCAGCTTTTATCTTGAATTATTACCCAATCCTAAGCCCACAAGAATATTTTCTATAATATGAGATTCATGCATTTCTTCGTCTCCGTGGTCTGTAGTTGTGAACATAGTAAGGACCAGACATGAGAATACCAGAAGAAAACTTAAAATAATTTATTATTTTTTTTTAGTAAATAATTTTTATTTGCTAACAAATTAACAGGTCAAGAAAACTCACGTAAAACACTGGTAAACTGTTGAATATTTCCAACCGTTAAGAACTGGCCTTTCCAAAACATTATGAATATATAATTGAACTGAGAATTGATTGTGAAAGTTAACGAATTAAAATTTTTATTTCTGGAAGTTATTTCGAACAGACAAAGTACATACCGCGTGAGCTGTAAGTGGCGTCGAGACTTAAGTTGATTCGAAACATGCTATTATACAATATGCTTCAATTTTTTCTTAGACAGCTTCAAGTCTCGACAAATCACCTTTTGTCTCGATGCTACTTAAAACCAATATGGTACGATTTCTCGAAATAATGAACAAGTAAAAAAATCTTGGAAATTTGTTATTTTTCACTCAAGAATCTTGAGCCAAGATATAAAAATAAATTTCTGATCACTCTGAGATTAAAAAAGATGTTGTATTATAATATATGAGGCGAACATTTTACAATTTGATTCTGTATACATTTTGTGTTTCCAACTTTGAAGGTCTAGTAAGACGAGAGTCTGAGCTTACCCAGAGGACGTTAAGGCAACTCGATGGCTTTTCGAATTAATAGACCAATATGATATTGGCAATATCTCTCACTTGTAATTAAAAATATGGAGATAATCTCCCTACTATTATCAAATAATAATTTAATGTTTTCATCACAATTGTCGCGTATAATCATTTTTAATTACATCGAAAAATCTTATTTCTCGCTTCTTGTTACCCTTCCGGCATGTTTATTCGATCCCTGACTGGACTTAATCCTAGATGATACCTACTCGTTGTTTTTAGCTTATTTTTCGAGATTCTCTAGTTTTTAGTACATACTGTATCGAAAATCCTGCCTATGCGTCGAATTTTATTACTACGTCACAAGAAGAGAAAGTGACCAATCAAATCACAGGATTCTTGACAATCGTGTGATNGCATAGGCAGGATTTTCCGTATATAAATAGGTGAGTGACGTAGCCGAAGCGTGAGTACAAGCTCAAAACAACAAGATTGACATTTGAGTATTTTAACAAACGAGATTACTGTGATACCGTAAAATTTTCGGAATAAAAACCCATAAACACGTACGATGTGACATCGTCCATGTCTCTCGATTCTTTATAGATAATTACTGAAATATGTAGTATAGGTCGAGAACCCGGTGCAAAGTGGAAAAAGCCATCGAGATATTTTTTTTGTCAATACTTAATAAAATAAAAAACAGATCATAACGCTGTCATTCCCACAGACTCATGTTAAAAAAACTCACTGTATTGATACTCAAAATTTTTATTTTCAAAATCCTAAACTTTATAGACAGCGATTCCACAAATTTTTTGCTTTCTTGTATCCCTAAATCTCAGTTTTCTCCCATGTTTATCCCTATAAACTGATATATTTCTTCCGGTTTGAAAATTCTGAACTTGTTTTCTGTGCATCTTTTTAATAAATTATAAAATCAACTTTTTTTTATAGTCAACTGCAATTTAAACTTTTCAGCACTAGAAAATCAAATAAAAACTTGCAGAAAGCTCTTCATAATTATTTCACAAATTGTGATACACAATGACACAATTGTGTGGATAGTACAAGCTAGAAGATTTGGACGAGTAGTGGTTTATGACAACGACTACACCTTAGAAAAAAAAATTAAATACCAATTTAAAATTAACGGATAAGTACAAAATAGGCTGTTAGCAGCCTTTTTCGACATCCTCGGTTGGTCGATGAACATGATATTCGGGTCAAAAACCCAGTTATTGTCATGAAAAAGTGATTTATCAAATTTGCAGCGTTAATATCTTCAAAAATATGTGACCAAACAAAACGAAAATTTCACGTTGGAATAAATTTGCGAGAATATGTCTATAAAACTATTTTTCCATTTTAATAAAACTAAATTTTAGCCAATCAGGAGCCTGGAATTTTTCGAAAATTTTGAAATTTCCGAATTTTTTTCTTAACCCCTGTACAAAATGCACTTTTTCGTTTTTCCATAACAATCGTGGATCTTCACTGCTGAAGTCCGATAGCACAATCGTACGGCGTCAAAAAATAAACGATTTGCCCTTTTTGCCTTAAAAATCTTAAAAAATATTATTTCATTTTAACACTGTGGAAACATTGTGGATTTTGTTTATTCAACGACCTAAGATAATCTTGTAGACTAGTAGTTGACTGCTACAATTATTATTAGTGCGATTTGTGGTACAAAGGTCAAATAAATAACCAGGTATATCATTCTGAACTTACAAAATGTTATTAGTGGTCTGTTAAAATGTTTGAAGTTTCAAATCGGTATATTATTTTTTTTCTTAGGTGATGTCACATCACTGATGTGGTTTCGTCTTCATCTCCTATCTTAGCGCATCATAGTTAAAAATATATTTTGTATAAATAAATAAATTCAAGAAATTATGGAATGCAAATTATACGTTTCAGTTTTCAAAAAATCTTAAATTTCTTATTTTTTTCATCAACCTACAAAAATAGCACCACTCAAAATAACACAAAATTAAGTGAGTTTCAACTTGACGTTACTCAAAAATATGCTTGTATTATAAGCTTCAAATTTGGTCTCAAATCATCTCAAGTCTCGAAAAATCAGTTTTTGTCTCAACGCTACTTGAAACTCATGCGTAAATCTCAGTTTTTGCAGAACGTAAAACAAAAATTAACCATTTAAAAGTTCGTTCATGGATTATTAAGATATACGCTCGAAGTTTTTTTTTCAAAATTATATGATTTTTATGACATTTGACATAACTATGTGAAGTTAAAGCGTGTAACTTTTTTATTAATTTCCAAATTTTAAGATAAAAATATGCATTAAAAACTACTTATTTATCCCCTAATCACACTAATGATAATTTAGGTAGCTAGCATATTCGGTTACGCTGGGCTAGCTACTTACATTATTATTAGTGTAAACAAGTGTTATGATATTAATAAATTTTCCTTAGGATGTTGAATCACTTTATGTGTTATATCATCTCTTATATCAATTTTCGAATAAGCCGAAAAATATTTTAGCATAATTTAATCAATTTGTTCGATAATTGTCAATTTTTCTCTCAAATTAAAATAATCTCTGAATGTATGTCCATTAAATTTTCATCTAATGGTTATAAATCAATTGTTGACGCTCCGAATTTATCAAAATAAAATTATATGAAGTTAAGAGGGTTGTGGGTGGTTAAAGTGTAGTAATAATTTATCACTGAAATAATTTCCGGTCTAATTATCGAGTACCAAATCCGGTAGTAAAAATAACCAGTGCGTAACTGTTGTTTTTCTTCCGTGAAATTTCTTCATCATGAAGTAGTATGGGTAGGGTTTGGACCGGGAGAACTAGGGGTCAAAGCATAATCGATAATAAACTGCGGAAACACTTCTATGGTTAATCAGTGGTTAAATGCGTCAAATGGTAAAACTGAATTTGAGCCATCTAGTGGCCAGAAAGTAGGTTTCAAAATATACAGTAAGTTGTTGAAAAAAAATGTTATTAGCGGTCGCAGATAAAAATTCTTCATGATTTGTTAGTTTTTGTACCATAAATTATACAAAAAATGTGTCATTGATAGTTTAAAAAATTGAAATGTTTAAAACTAGCTAAATCTATACAAATTTATAACTTTAGTCTGGTGTCACAAATCCTGCAGAAATAATCTCAATTTCAAATCGCTTATAATTTCCAATCTTCAGCACCCATAACCTCCCTCATTATATTATGATCGAGAATGAATAAAATTTTATTGGTAAGAAAATCGGCAATTACTGTAAGGTGGCCCACCCGGTGGACCACAAAGCTTACTCGTGTTTTTTTTGTCAAGTGTGTAATTTATTGTGCAAAAAATAAATATTTTGAAAAAACATTTCCACATTTTACAATTTTCTGAATTTTATTAATTCTACGCAAAATTTTTTTATTTTCTTATTTATTTATTTAAAGCAACGTTTCGATAATTCACGTTTTTTTGTAAGTTCAGAGAAGTCCGCAGTGCAAAATCTAGAGTTCTTGGCTTTTTGCATAAAAATTAATGACGTCACTAAATGAACAAATTGTTCATAAAAAATTACACACTATTTTAAAGTGGGCCTTAAAATTAGCCAAAGTTTGACCACATTTATTTTTCAGGCAAAAAGCTCTCGATTTCGCTATATAGACTTTTCTGAACTTACAAAAAAGTATTACAGCTTGACAATGAATTACGAAACGTTGCTTTAAATAATTAAATAATGATTTCTTATCTATGATTTTTAAAATCTAGTGTAATAATTTTTTACGACATAAAACAATTCTTTCCAAATTTTACAAATTTTTTTGGCGCAATTTAAAACTTTTTAATTGTTGCGCCAAGGCGTTATCTTAAATGAAAATTTTACGAAAAATGACAATTGCACAAAAAATTAAATTCTGCCAACAATTATAAACAAAATTCAATTATAAAATTGGGCAAAAGACAATTTTACGTTCAAAAAATGCAAATGTACGTTTTCCAAAAAATGGGCATGATCAAATTCTGTGGCCAAGGGTTAATTTGAAAAAATCTCTAAAAAAGTTCTCTTGTTGATTTTATACTATTTCCAATCCACAGCTCATTTTCATATTATAACTTTGTTCATCGTCAACAAGACACATTGAGGAAACAACTCCTAGTTCATTTGTAACTTTTCAAAAGGGTTTTCTGGGCGGAATTCACACTGTTTGTCAATTAAAAATTATTCTAAAGAAAAAGAAACGGAGAAAAACAAACTCTGCGGGAATACTTTTTCATGCAGTAAATGGCCAGTAGGGGCCCTACTGTAGGGCACACAATGACCGGAATTTTGTAAGCAATTTGAAAATTTCAACGATGCAGAACATTATTTATGAAGTTTTTATTATAAAATATGAACCATAATAATTAATATGGGATAATTGGTCGGAATACTGTAACTAGAAGTTACGACGTTATTGATCTATTTTTGAGCATCATTTTTTTCAATTTACGTCACTATTTTTCCTCAGAACACAAGTTGGTGATTGATACTTTTTACCACTTCGGGTTCGAACTTTCCGGATTCCGACATGAATTTTAAAATTATTTTTAATAGTTGGAGGCTTAGAGTCATTTGAGTGGCTCTTACATACTATACTAAAAGGGTCTTGCTTTCCACACAGTGTAAAAATTTCCCTCATTAGTATTGTATATTAATATAATATAAATAAATATTTCTTCCTAAAATTAAAAAAAATCAATATTTCTGAACTAAAAAATTTTGGTTTCTGCTAGTGAAATTCAGAAAATGTATTTTTGTTTTAATGTGAAAATATATTTATTTTTGTGAAAAATTTAAAAATTAAGTTAAGGATGTGCGACGAATCTCAGCTTCACGTATAATACTTTTTGATCACCTATTTGTAGGAGATTTCCTGCAAGTTTTTAAACTCATAGATTTTTTTGGTTTTGAGATTTTTTCGAAGAAAAGTCGGTTTTCGGGGGTTGAAATTAAAGGTTAAATTAAGGGCGACGATGATGAGATTTCTCAGATAACTGTTTTGATTGCCCTATTTGTAGAGAATTTGTCACTGAGTTTTTAACTACCAAGATTTTTCTGAATTTTAACTTTTTTTCAAAAAAAGTAGGTTTAGAAAATTTAAGTTCAGAATTCACCAAAAACTGAAATTCACAAGTCGTTCCTGAGACTTTGGAGAGGATGATTGAAAAAAGGCTACCTTCGGACCTTAATCCAGGCTTTGCGGTGGATTCATGCACAAATTGAACATTTTCTATATATTTTCAAGGAGGAGTAGCTTTTGCGTGAGGCTCCCAAATACGCTGTTTTGACCACTAGGGGCAAAATTTTCAAAATGTTCTACCGCTCGGAGAAGCGCATTCATATTTGAAAGTTAAATTGCAAATAACAAGAAAAATGATGAGGAATGAATGAGGATAGGCTTTTTAGTGCTTTTAAGGACGTCTACTAAAACCATTTTCTGAGCGTAGGTTGAGGTATCAGATGCTCTGAATAGAACTGGCAACTTTTTTAAGATTGTACTACGTATTTGGAAAAAAATTATTTCTGAAGCCAGGTTTCTCAGAAACTTCACTTGAAAATGTGTGAAAAGAGCCCAATTATCGTCGCCCACATCCTTAAGTGGCCAGTTTAGGAGTATTTGCCGAACTAAATTTTTCAGAAAAATTGGTAAATTTATTGTAAAATTTTTGCTTCGTATTGAGAAAAAAATTTCAATAAAAATCCTATGTTTAAATAATGCAAATTTTCAATTAATTTTCATACCATAAACTAACTGGTTTAAATGTAAAAATAACCATATACTGAAAATATGAAATATTTTGTAAATTTGTATTCCACTTTTACTGCTGATTTCCGTCTACGCAATTTTCATACATGTAGCAAATTATAGACATTTTTTACAGGTTGTTAAGACTATTTCGACCTAACATGTAAACTCATTTTTTGGGCGAAAGGTTTTAGTTTTGTCTAAAGATTACCGCTGCGGAACATACCTCGACCTACCATAAACTATATCAAAACTTCGATCTGTTACTACAATATTCAGTACAGGGGGGGGGCAATATATTGCCGAAAGTTTTTTAGCAGAAAAATTCGGCAATATTGGCACATTCGGCAATAAATGGGGAAAACTGGCAATGGACAACACTGACGATGTGCAACAGTGAGGGCAATGGGCAAAACTTTTGAGCATATTTGATTTTTCCAGAGCTCTTGGCTGCTAAGACTTAGCAATGCTAAGTTAGCATAGTGTGGAAACCGCAAAAAAGTTGAAACGTGCATTCGGCTGACATATTTTTTCAGAAAGCTTATAAAATTATAAGACTTTTGGTGAGAAAAATTTTATAAAAAAAGGTGTGGAAAGCTGATTTTTTATATCCCGAAAGTTTAAAAAATCGATAAAAAATTCCGAAATTTTTTGAAATTGTCGAATTTTTTTTTGTTTTTCTTCAAAAATGATGTTTATTCGTTTGATTTTGTTTCGAAATGATACATTACCATAATAAGACCAAAAATAACAAATATAGCCAATCCAAATTTTGAAAGTCGTCGAAAATGACCGAAATGGTGATGATCATTATTTAACTATAGCTGTTTATCATATATACTGTATATAATATACAGTATAAGGCGATATTTAACATAATTTTAGGCAGTTGTTTCGGTGAGATATGCTGTTGCGTTCCTGGTCCCATGAAAATACCGTTCTAAAACAGAGTCCTCGGCTGACGGTTATGCCAATACCGTATTGGAATATGTTATGAAAATTCGAAAACGTAATTTTCCAATTGACCTAAAACCGGCCTTCTTCGATGTTTTCACCACAAGTTCTCTCGACGAAAAAAGGAATGGTTATAAAATGTTTGGTATTTAAAATTAAAATAAAGAGATCAGAGATATCCTTTATTCACACTATTGTGAATATTCCGGCCCTACTACTTAAAAACACACTTCGTTTCCTAATCAGGGCCAGGATATTCACAAAAGTGTGAATAGGGGATATGAAATGTTAGGTACAGTCGCGGGCTCATTAATCGGATAACTTTATTATCACTGGTTGTATATTTTAAATTCAAAATGGTTATTAAGTTATCAAATTAAAAAAAAGGAGATTTTTTCGGAAACAGTTGACTTTTGGAGTCATTTTTGAGAAGTTTCCACACCTCGTAGGATTTTGTTAATTTGGCTCCTCAATTTTTTTGAGGAGTTTTTTTTTCTGTAAATAAGAGCCAAATATAAATCAAACCGAAAAAGTTTATTAAAACCTAATTTTCAACTTTTTCGCCGATTTTCAATTTACTTTCGAAATTATTTTTGAGAACTTTCTACACCTCGCGGGATTTTGAAAATTTGACTCTTCAATAAATTTGAGAGGTTTCTTTCTGTTAATAAAAACAAAATAAAAATCAAGCCGAAAAAATTTTCATCAAAAACATAATTTTTGAACTTTTTC
The DNA here is from genome assembly GCA_004367855.1 of Oikopleura vanhoeffeni. Classification (NCBI taxonomy): domain Eukaryota; kingdom Metazoa; phylum Chordata; class Appendicularia; order Copelata; family Oikopleuridae; genus Oikopleura; species Oikopleura vanhoeffeni. Next base: position 461,480 of record SCLH01000465.1, on the reverse strand, counting down.
GCCGATTTTCAATCGACTTTCGACGTCATTTTTGAAAACTTTCCACACCTCGCGGAATTTTGGAATTTTAGCTCCTAAATTATTTTGAAAGGCTTATTTTCTGCAAATAAGAAAAAAATGCATATCGGACCCAAAAAAAGATTTTCATCAAAAAACCTTATTTTTCCACTTTTTGGCCAATTTTAAATTGACTTTCGAAGTTATTTTTGAGAACTTCCCACGCCTTGTTGGATTTTGAAATTTTGGCCGCACAATTTTTTAAAGAGTTTTCTTGTTTCTGTTGATAAGAGAGAAATGCACATCGAACCAAAAAAAAATTTATCAAAAACCTGATTTTTACACTTTTTTGCAGATTTTCAAATCGAAAAATGGGGCACTAAAAGTCATTTTCCAAAATTTTTGAGATATGCATAAAAAACAGTAAAAAATTTTGCTTCTGATGAGCTGTTAAAGCCTACCGAAACTTTGAATTTGCGGTTCCCACCCTATCTTAGCAAGACCCTGGAGAATTTTGATAAAAATTCGAAAAACAATATTTTTGCGAACACTTTTTGTTTAAAGTCGCTGGTCAGAACCGGTTGGTATTTTTCTTTTTCAGCAATGGGCAACACCCTTCATTTTGGGTAATGGGCAACCGTGAGACCTGTGGGCAACACCTTGAAAAGCCCTTGTGTTGCCCATTGCCGACATCTACGGCGCAGGTAAGAGCTGATCTAATTTTTTAATGATTTTTATAAAATTTTCTCAATCTTTCCTTTAACTTTTCGGTGCAAAAATGCAATTGATTTGCTGTTATAAAGATGATGTCTCGTTTTATTGACATCCGAAAAATGTTTTATTTCTCTCTGATTCATTTTTGCGCAATAATATATTTTTTTCTAATTCTTTGTTATAAAGTACTGTATCAATTTACAGCCAATTAGTGCCCTTTGGCAGGGAAATTGCAGATCTGTTAGAGGATCAGTGCTACAAAAAATTAGACATTGTTCATTTATTTCATTACGAAATTATGGCTTTGGTTTTACCATTCAACTTTTATCAGTGACTGTCATTAAACTAAGGGCACATAAGAGGCGGGTCGACTCAACACAGCCACTATACACAGCTTAATAATTCATTATTTTTAACCAAAAAGGCGGTGACGTAGAAATGTCTTCCAGGGAAGGACTATATCGAAAATCCTGCCTATGCGTAAAATTTTATCATGACGTCACAAAAAGAGAAAGTGACCAATGAAATCACAGGATTCTCGACAATCAAGTGATGTGATTGGACTCTGTCTTTTCTTGTGACGTCATGATAAAATTCGACGCATAGGCAGGATTTTCGATATCGCCGGTCTCATCTTGCCGAAAGTGCCAATATCGCAATAAAAACCCACGCAATTTCACGATTTTTACCTAAAATACTCTCAGTTCCTTCACCGCTGGAATTTGCCATATCCCCGAAAGTGCACATTAGGCCAAAAACGCCCACGCATTATGAGGTTTGGATTATAAATTAGTTTAAGTATGGCATGAATGACGTTATTTTTCAACTTTTTTCAATTTTTGTCTTTTTAATTTTTATACGAAAAGTGCTCATATCGCATTGTCAAAAATGAAAAATATAATATCTTAACCAGTTATAACTTATAACTGCCGAATTGTTAAGCCATCTCTTAATAAATAAATAAACCGTGTTTTTAGTGTTTCTAAAAATCTGATTTTAAAAAATTAATAATATTGATCTGGAAAAATGCTACAGATCTTCATCAAAATACAAAAAATGCAATTGCGACAGGCGCATTGACCTCCTTAAAGAATATTTTATTTGCTATCAAATGGCTAGTAGACACATCGTTTGATGTACAAGAGCAAAACTCCTAATTTAATTTGTTCGGACCTAAAGGGGGTCGGTGCTTCTTTTACGATTTATTCAAACTTTATTTAAAAGATTATTTCTTACAACCAAAAAGTGCATATGAACATGAACACATTCATTAGAATGTTTTACAGCGAGAAAAGTTTGCAAGAAAAATTTGCACTTTGATGCGCATTATCGTATGCTCTTGACGAGTACACGGCGTTATATTGAATTCCCAAGAAAAAATTTGGCAGCATAAATCATGGATTTAAATTCAATGTCGATAAGCATTCTCAGTATGAATCTGAAGTGTTTTTGGCTTTCAGTGAGAACTCCTCACTTTATGCTCTTATTTTAGCTAGAATTTGATTTAGATATCTGGAAAACCCCTTGACTTCGACTCTTGGTTGAACAATTTCTGGAATTTTTTTCGAATCAATCAGAAATTTTCGCGCTTTATCTACATCTTTATAATGCTTGAGTTCTCTTTGATTCATCTTTAAAAAATTAATGCGTTAGTTTTTAGTCAAGAAATGCAGGAATGGAGATGTTAACGAGTTGGATTAGCAAATTTATTTTTTCCTATATATGCAAGATTTCAAATTCTCCGCAGATTTATATCTGATAACAGAAAATTTTATTGATTAATAATTAGAAGAACAGTCGGTAGCCTCTTTCGTCAAACGGCCTAATTTACCATGTGATCTATAATACAAATTCTCGCGTTTGTTTTTGAAAGAAATTCGATTCGACAATTCAAAAGGCGCTGATTGGCTTATAGAATATGATCACTCAAAAATTGTGAAATATTTTCTAGAATTCAAGGAAACTTGATACGGGTTATTATATTTGTAGTGTGCGAATTAACAGGGGTCTGGCCTACGAATCGTTAATGAAAATGTACATACTTTTAAAAAAATTATTTCTCAATTTTCATTTAGTTTAACAATTTATAATGAATTGATTTTCTTCCTTTTTTGGACATCACTTAACTCCCGTAGTGGCCGACAATCTCTGTACCCGTAGTGTCTTTTTACCATCCGTGGCTTTGCGTTTTAATCAGGCATCTAACCGAAGATTAATTATCAACATGTATTTTTTCAATGGTAATCCTATTATTTAAAAATTCTCTACAGTTCTATAGAAACAATTTGTGAAAAAAATTCATAAAAAGTCATCAAAATTTGATGATCAAATGTGAATAAGAGAATTAAAAACTCTCTCATTTTTGCCGATTCTCACAAACATTATTCATCTATATTGTGCCGATCCCTGGAGTGAAATATTATTTTTCTGGCATAAAAATAACAAATTTATTGCAAAATTTTCATTGTTTATTAAATTTCAATAATTTTTTTAACATATTTATAGCAAACCGATGCCTAAAAATTCGAATGCAGCAAAAATCAGCTTACTGGAACTTCTAGATCAGAAAATTATGACCTCTTCTGATAATTTCCTCGAAGACGAAATTCGGAAGACTCAGTATATAATTTTTGAGTCGACATCTAGCGCCTTTTCAACGCTTTCCCTCGCTCACAAAGGAACACATTTGATCAAATATTAATATCCTTCGGGAAGATTTTATCCTTATCAACTTTGCTTGGTATTCCCCGTCTCACTTAAATCATAGCGATTTGAGTGACCTCATTCAGAAACTCAAATCGTTACCAAAATACTCTTATAATAGAACGGCCACTCACCGCAATCTTTCCGCTATCTCCCGCCCAATTTTAATCCAACTAATCTTTAATAAAAGGCAATAAAGCGATAATTGCCTGATTAAACGCAAAGCCACGGATGGTAAAAAGACACTACGGGTACAGAGATTGTCGGCCACTACGGGAGTTAAGTGATGTCCAAAAAAGGAAGAAAATCAATTCATTATAAATTGTTAAACTAATAATAAATTGAGAAATATTTTTAAAAAGTATGTACATTTTCATTAACGATTCGTAGGCCAAACCCTGTTAATTCGCACACTACAATATAAAATAACCCGTATCAAGTTTCCTTGAATTCTAGAAAATATTTCACAATTTTTGAGTGATCATATTCTCAAGCCAATCAGCGCCTTTTGAATGTCAATCGAATTTCTTTCAAAAACAAACGCGAGAATTTGTATTATATGATCACATAGTAAATTAGGCCGCTGACGAAAGAGCCTACCGACTGTTCTTCTAATTATTAATCAATAAATTTTTCTGTTATCAGATATAAATCTGCGGAGAATTTGAAATCTTGCATATATAGGAAAAATAAATTTGCTAATCCAACTCGTTAACATCTCCCATTCTGCATTTCTTGACTAAAACTAACGCATTAATTTTTTAAAGATGAATCAAAGAGAACTCAAGCATTATAAAGATGTAGATAAAGCGCGAAAATTTCTGATTGATTCGAAAAAAATTCCAGAAATTGTTCAACCAAGAGTCGAAGTCAAGGGGTTTTCCAGATATCTAAATCAAATTCTAGCTAAAATAAGATCATAAAGTGAGGAGTTCTCACTGAAAGCCAAAACACTTCAGATTCTACTGAGAATGCTTATCGACATTGAATTTAAATCCATGATTTATGCTGCGCCAAATTTTTTCTTGGGAATTCAATATAACGCTGTACTCGTCATGAGCATACGATAATGCGCATCAAAGTGCAAATTTTTCTTGCAAACTTTTCTCGCTGTAATAAAACATTCTAATGAATGTGTTCATGTTCATATGCCACTTTTGGTTGTAAGAAATAATCTTTTAAATAAAGTTTGAGAATAAATCGTAAAAGAAGCACCGACCCTTTAGGTCCGAACAAATTTAAATTAGGAGTTTTGCCTTGTACATCAAACGATGTGTCTACTAGCCATTTGATAGCAAATAAAATATTCTTTAAGGCAGGTCGATGCGCCTGTCGAAATTGCATTTTTTGTATTTTGATGAAGATCTGTACATTTTTCCAGATCAATTATTAATTAATTTTAAAAATCAGATTTTTAGAAACACTAAAAACACGGTTTATTTATTTATTTAGAGATGGCCTAACAATTCGGCAGTTATAAGTTATAAACTGGTTAAGATATTATATTTTCATTTTGACAATGCGATATGAGCACTTTTCGTATAAAAATTCAAAAGACAAAATTGAAAAAAACTTGAAAATAACGTCATCATGCCATACTTAAACTAATTTAATAATCCAAACCATAATCGTGGGCGTTTTTGGCCTAATGTGCACTTTCGGGGATATGGCAAATTCCAGCGGTGAAGGAATCTGAGAGTATTTTAGGTAAAAATCTTGGAATTGCGTGGGTTTTTAATTGCGATTGGCACTTTCGGCAAAATGAGACCGGCGATATCGAAAATCCTGCCTATGCGTCGAATTTTATCATGACGTCACAAGAAAAGACAGAGTCTAATCACATCACTTGATTGTCGAGAATCCTGTGATTTCATTGGTCACTTTCTCTTTTGTGACGTCATGATAAAATTTACGCATAGGCAGGATTTTCGATATAGTCTCCCTGGAAGACATTTCTACGTCACCGCTTTTTTGGTAAAAATATAGAATTATTAAGCTGTGTATAGTGGCTGTGTTGAGTCGACCCGCCCTTTATGTGCCCTCAGTTTATGACAGCCACTGATAAAAGTTTAATGGTAAAACCGAAGCCAAATTTCGTAATAAAAAAAATGAACAATGTCTACAATTTTTTGTAGCACTGATCCTCTAACAGATCTGCAATTTCCCTGCCAAAGGGCACTAATTGGCTGTAAATGATACAGTACTTAAATAACAAAGAATTAGAAAAAAATATATTATTGCGCAAAAAATGAATCAGAGAAAATAAAACATTTTTCGGATGTCAATAAAACGAGACATCATCTTAATAACAGCAAATCAATTGCATTTTGCACCGAAAAGTTAAAGGAAAGATTGAGAAATTTTATAAAAATCATTAAAAAATTAGATCAGCTCTTACCGCGCCGTAGATGTCGCAATGGGCAACACAAGGGCTTTTCAAGGTGTTGCCCACAGGTTCCACGGTTGCCCATTACCCAAATGAAGGTGTTGCCCATTGCTGAATAGAAAATACCAACCGCTTTCTGACCAGCGACTTTAAACAAAGTGTTCGCAAAAATATTGTTTTTCGAATTTTTATCAAAATTCTCCAGGGTCTTGCTAAAATAGGGTGGGAACCGCAAATTCAAAGTTGCGGTAGGCTTTAACAGCTCATCAGAAGCAAAATATTTTACTGTTTTTTATGCATATCTCAAAAATTTTGGAAAATGACTTTAAGTGCCCCCATTTTCGATTTGAAAAGTCTGCAAAAAGTGTAAAATCAGGTTTTTGATAAATTTTTTTTTGGTTCGATGTGCATTTCTCTCTTATCACAGAACAAGAAAACTCTATAAAAAATTGTGCGGCCAAATTTCAAAATCCAACGACGGTTGGGAAGTTCTTAAAAATGACTTCGAAAGTCAATTTAAATTGGCCAAAAAAGTGGAAAAATAAAGTTTTTTGATGAAAAATCTTTCTTTGGTCCGAAATATGCATTTTTTCTTATTGCAGAAAATAAGCCTTTCAAAATATATTTAGGAGCTAAAATCCAAAATTCCGCGAGTGTTGAAAGTTTTCAAAAATGACGTCAAAAGTCGATTGAAAATCGGCGAAAAAGTTCAAAAATTAATTTTGGATGAAAATTTCGGCCTTGATTTTTTATTTTGTTTATTAACAGAAAAAGAAACCTCTCAAATTTATTGAAGAGTCAATATTTTTAAATCCCGCGAGGTGTTAGAATTTCTCAAAATTAATTTCGAAGTCCAATCGAAATCGGCGAAAAAAGTTGAAAATTAGGTTTTAATTAACTTTTTTTCGGTCTTGATTATATTTGGCTCTTATTTACAGAAAAAAAACTCCTCAAAAAATGAGGAGCCAAATTAACAAAATCCTAGACGTGTGGAAACCTTCTCAAAATGACTCCAAAAGTCAACTGTTTCCGAAAAAATCCTCCTTTTTTTTAATTTGATAACTTAATAACCATTTTTGAATTTAAAATATAACAACCAGTGTAATAAGTTATCCGATATGAGAGCCCGCGACTGACAACCTAACACCTATATCCCCTATTCACACGTTTGTGAATATCCTGGCCCCTGATTAGGAACAAGCGTAGTGTGTTTTTAAGTAAGTAGGGCCGGAATATATTCACAAAGTGTGAAAAGGATATCTTCTGATCTCTTTCATTTTAATTTTTTAAAATACCAAACACCTGGTAGTGAACCATTCCTTTTTCGTCGAGAGAACTTGTTGGTGAAACATCGAAGAAGGCCGGTTTCTTAGGTCAATTGGAAATATTTACGTGTTTGTTCGAATTTGATAACATTTTTCTAATTACTCTGAGTACAGTAGATCAAACATAGCCTAGTAAATATTAACAAAACCAACTAAAGGTAAAACTTACAAGGTAAAAATACAAACCAAAATTACAACGAAGAGTCGAGACGGGCCTAACCAACCAATCAATCCCTGAATTTTGTATCACACACAATTTGGTTTGTATCTTTTTACCTAGGCAATTTTGATCTACAAGTACTCTGTGATAAGGAATTCCAATACAATCGGTAATTTAGGCTGTCCCAGGGTCAGATAATCCTCAAAATCAGTTGAAGTTATGAATAAGTACTTTTCGGATTATTGCGCAGCGCAATAACACGAGTTTATACATAGCTTCTTTCTAAAAGGTTTTTTCTATAACTCAATATTGTGATGTCAAACTTACTTCCAATTTTCCCATTTTCAACTCAACAAAATATTTTTGAATCTTGCCTCGACTATTGGGTTTTAATTGCTCTCTAAAATGTCCGCTTATGATCAATCGTGAGTCACCTGACTCAAAAAAATACACTTATAGAATTTTGCCCTGTTTTTGTACGATCACTCGTTCTATGAAGGTGGAGTTCACTACCGAAAAAATAACATTTTTCGGCAACTTTTCGCACTCGTCGCTGATTGGGCTGATTGCAAGACCTCCGACCCGTGGATTGGCACAACAATTATTAAGAACTTAGTATTTTCTTCGTTGTCTGATTGTGGCCAGGTCGAGAACAAGAAAATAATGACACTGAAGAAAAATAAAACTTCAGTTGAAATTTTGAGACCAATGGCTCGAATTTCTGTATATATAATCTCATTATATACTTCTAGTTAAATACCTTTTTATTCAAATTCTTTTTTCCCTCTTAGCGCATTAGGTTGGGACCGAAGTTCCGGTAAACCGGCCATCTTTTTTGATTGTTGATTAAATAAACGATTTCTTACCAGGAAATTGGCAAAATCAAAAAGGATTACTATCATTTTTAATCTGGTAGAGAAATTAATTTTGTGTATTTAAAGGGAGAAGTGTTTACTCTAAGGGGGTGGTCGTCGCATTTACAGGTCTTTTTCAATGGCTTATTGGTCGCCCATAGTATCAAGATGTTGAACCTAAATATAACGTCTGATATATTTAACAAATTTTCTTGCATGCCCTAAAAAAATTAGAAGGTGGTTGGCTCTCGTCAGTCAGAACGTGGTTATAAAAGTTATGAAAATTATTATTTCAAATGTATCTCCCCTGAGTTTGTAAGGAGAACGAATTGAATTTGTGACTGTAAATAACCGGACGCAGAACGTTAGCAGACCGCTGTAGCCAAAGTATTGGTTGCCAAAAAACTATTTTGACCTTATTTTAATTAGTCAAAAAGTACTGTTTTTGTACATCCTGTAAGCTTAATCTCAAGATATTTTTTTTTATCCCATAAATCTCTGCCTCAGTGTAGTCTATGAATCCCGATTTTATGTACCTTAAAAAATCAAGGGAGGAGATACATTTTAACTAATGTTTTTAAGCACTGTTTTGATTAGACGAAGCCGTGATTTTCTCTTATGATGCAAAGATTTTTGTTTAAATAATATCAGACGAGTCATATTTGGTTCAACGATTTGTTCTTTTACCGACAATTGGCTACCATATGAAAAATCCTTTAAGATGCAACGTGACCACCTTCCTTAAAGGAGGTTGCGCAGTCGGCGTCCCTCCGTTTTAAGGTGTTTGACGATGACTAAAACAAATGTTCCTCTGCTGATTCTTCTTTTTTCTGTGGAGTGGGTGCCAAAAATATTTAAACCTAACCGCAAAAACACGAATTGAAAAACGGAAAATTTGCGAGATTGGCGCAGTTCGTTTGAGCTAACCTAATACATACAAAAAGATTTTTAAGTTATACAACAATATTTCTGACACTTATTGAGCATCTTATTAATTTAGTCAGAAATCGAAAAAAAACTTCAAACTCTAGTAAATTTGAAAAAAATCGATATTTTTAACAGTGTTGTTACGCTAGAAGTTCGTTTGAGATAACTAATCTAGTTTATATTTTTCGCTGTTTTCACCTCGGATATCTTCACATGATTTAGCATTTTCTAGCTTTTGTGCTCATATATATTTAAATTAGTCCCGATTTTTGATATCTTTATCTCGTTGTTATTCTAGAGGAGTTCATAAGTTCAAATTGAGGAAAAATTCGCAAGGAAAAGTTCGTTGAATAATTACGGGTTAAAATATGGAGGTTATGAATCTCTGTACTTTAACTAAAAAGTATAAATTGTTCTGTGTGAACAATTAATTAAGTAGGAAAACAATCTGACTAATATCTGTAAAATATAAAACAATTTACTTGTCTGTACCAAGATCAAATAACCGAGTCATTTCACATTGTCGCCACTTTTATTTTCTCGCACTCTCGGCGCTTACAAAATAATAAAAGGCGGTCAAACCATAAATACCCGTAATTAAGTTGTTAGCGCTTCATAATTATCCTTCTGGAAAATAAAAAATATGTTATTAGAAGGCAATTTCAAAGTAATTTATTTGTATCAAAATATTAAATAATACTATGCTAGATATTATAAAATTTATTTATTTCTTCATGCAGTTAAAATTAAATGCCTGTGGGACCTCTTCCCTCAAGTCACATTAATATTAGTCATTGAAATTAATGCATACCAATTCTCTTTAAATCAAAATTTAAATTGCTGATCACTATGACCATTTAAAAGATCAGTAACCATTTTTTGAATTTTGAAATCCTTATGTCAAATCGTCACAAAAAAAAGTCTTTCTTGTTATAGTGTTCAAATTGAACGAGATTAAGGGGGAACGCATAGTCAATTGGACAGTTTTTTTTAAGGGAAAAATTTTATTTTAATTTATGATATTTTGCTTGAGAATGTCATTTTTAGGTAAACTAAAAATATATTTGCAAATATATTCTTGTTACGGATTTTCTTTATCGTTTTTGTATGCTATGCAAAAAAATGATCGCAGTAAATTACTTGTGCAATAAAAAGTACGACTTGATCCTTCCCTGAACGCTGCAGAAAATAACACTGGATTCAAATGCACTGTAAATGCTTCTGGTACTTATAAGTGAAAATATTAGCTCAATTTTTAATAATTATCAATTAATAGTAATTTTTCAAGTTATTCTAATCATTTATCCTTACATACGTTCTTTTTGTTCTTAATCAAGATTTGCATAGAAAGTTTGTAAGATGAAATAATTTACTGGAAAATTTGTAACTCTTGTTAGGATCGCGAAATTAGATAACAGACTCATTTGTTTCAATCTTAATAGCCCTTAAATGACCGCATTTGCTCATTTGACAAGGTACTTTGAGAAAATCTCCAAGCAAGTTACGGTTTCATAACCCTTTTTCCCAAAACAAATCGTCATGTTTCGTCGATTTTGACGATTTTTTTCAGTTTATTTTGTAGTTCGAAAATAAATTTGAAATAAATATTTCCCATATATTTTGATATTTTAACACATCATTCGTCAAGCACTGAAACCATCGCGTTTTTACAAATATTTTTTAATTTTTGAAAATATTTGCACAAAATCTGACAATTTACTTCATAGAGGGTATCTGGCTGTCAAAAAAATGCAGAAATATTTCAAATTTGAAGGCTCCAGCTTCTAATAATGGGCCAAAAATTTTTCAAGTTTTTAGGAGCTCTTAATATAAACCCGCAATGGTGTGCATTCCGACAAAAGTAACTTAAAAAAAACACCCAAAAGCGAGTAGGTTTCATACCCTTTTTTTAGAAAAATTCGTCATTTTTCGTCGATTATTCATCGATTTTTCGGGCTAATTTCCAGAGTCCTCATAGACTCGAGTGTTAATAAAAACAAATATTTAAAAAAATAATCACCTGATTTTCATCAGTTGTATTACGGGCGCTCTATTTTGTAATAGTCTCCTTAATATTCGATTTTGACCAAACTTTTTTTTTTAACCAATCAGAAAGCGCGTGATTTTCCCAGAGTTTTTGGTCTATTTGAACCTCTAATTTTTTTCGCTCGTGACCCCCAAATTTGACAAATGACTTTTTCGATTTTGAGCTTCGGACTAACATCAAAAGGATGAGTGGACCTGGGACGAGCCACGGTATGGCAAAACCGTCAGCCGGGGACTTTGTTTAGAACGGTATTTTCATGGGACCAGAAATCGCAACAGTAAGCATTATCTCACCGAACAATCTGCCTAAAATTATGTTAAATACTCGCCTTATACTGTATATTATATTACCAGTATATATGAATAAACAGCTACTAGTTAAATTAATGATCATCACCAATTTGCGGTCATTTCGAACGGTACTTTCAAAATTTTGGATTGGCTATAGATTTATTTTGAGGTCTATATATATGGTAATGTATCATTTCGTAAACAAAAATCAAAACAAATAAACATCATTTTTAGGAAAAACTAAAAAATTCGACAATTTCAAAAAATTTCGTGAATTTTTTTTCGATTTTTTAAACTTCGGATATAAAAAATCAAGTTTTCCACACTACTTTTTTTATAAATTTTTTCACCAAAAGTCTATAATTTATAAGCTCCTGAAAAAATATGTCAGCCGAATGCACGTTCAACTTTTGGGTTTCTTACACTAGCTAACTTAGCATTGCTAAGTCTTAGCAGCCAAGAGCTCGGAAAAATCAAATATGCTCAAATTTTTGCGCATTGCCCCTCACTGTTGCAACATCGTTCAGTGTTGCCATTGCCAGTTTTCCCATTTATTGCCGAATGTGCCAATATTGGTGCCAGAATTTTTCTGGCTAAAAAACTTCGCAATATATTGCCCCCCCCCCTGTACTGAATATTGTAGTAAACAGATCGAAGTTTTGATATAGTTATGGTATGTCGAGGTATGTTCCGCAGCGGTAATCTTAGACAACTAAAATACGCTTCGCCGAAAAAGGAGTTTACATGTTAGGATCGAAATAGTCTTTAACAACCTGTAAAAAATGTCTAAATTGCTACATGGTATGAAATATGGCGTAAACGGAAATCAGCAGTAAAATGGATATCAAATTACAAAATATTTCCATATTTTCAGTATATTGGTTATTTTAACATTTAAACCAGTTAGTTATGGTATGAAAATTAATTGAAAATTTGCATTATTTAACATAGGATTTATTGAAATTTTTCTCAATACGAACAAAATATTTTACAATAAATTTACCAATTTTCTGAATAAATTTAGTTCGGCTAAATACTCCTAAATACGGGCCACTTAAGGATCGTGGGCGACGAATAATTGGGCTCTTTTCACACATTTCATAGTAAGGTTCTGAAAAACTTGGCCTTCAGAAATTAATTTTTTTTTCCAAATACGTAGTACAACTTCTTAAAAAGTTCCGAGTTCTATTCAGAGCATCTGATACCCTCAACCTATCGCTCAGAAAATGGTTTTAGTAGACGTCCTTAAAAGCAACTAATAGAGCCTCTCCTCATTCAATTCCTCATTCATTTCTTGTTAACTTTGCAATTTAACTTTCAATAACAGGTATATTTTAGCTTTGAAAGCTCTTTGGCGAGGGAAATTAGACAGAAGTCATCTGCGGATGTCTATTTAACACGTGCATCCTACTCACGATGTCCGAACTTTCTTCACTGAAAGATGAAATAAACATTTATCGCTTTAATTTTTCACAAGGTACTCTTGGATGTAGGCCTGTAATGACATATGAATAATTTATAATATTTTAAATAATATATAATATTAAATGACAAATTTCCGAAAAATATTATTAAATTTCCCTTATATTGCGTTATTATATGGTCGTTATTCTTAAACTTTCGGTAAATCGCACTTTAAGGGAATTCAGATCATCCTAAAAATAATTTAGCGTTCCATAGGTGGGACGTGCTTCGAGGTGACTCATGATGAAATAACCTTAAGGGCCAGATGTTAAGTTTTCGAGGAATTTGCAATTCCACCACCTTGTCCACTTAACTTACGTATCAAATTCTTGCGGGTCCTCTAACTCGTAGACTCGATTTCCGCAAGTAGTGAACCAATTCACCAATTAAATCGCATTTTACGACCTTAACATTAATACAAGACAGTTATAAAGTTATCGATTAAACTTAAGACAAAATGACGGTTTGTGCGTTTTTTTATTTGAAAATTTTTACTGTATGACAGTACTTATTTTTTGCAAAATTTTTATAATCACCAAGAACAAAACGTTCATCCTGAATTAAAAAATTCTAAGACTTTTTCCATTACATCAATCCCTGAAATGATCACGTGACGAGTATTCAGAAATAAGGTTTGCCAAATATAGTACTGTTTTTTCAAAAAATTGCTTAAAACTACTTTTTGAAAAAAGTGAAGGGTCCTTTAATAAATTTTAAAGACTTTTACATTACTACTAAGTCCGAGAACGATCACGGACCTTCAAATTAAAGAAATTGAGGTTTTGGCCCAAGTTACCGCAAATAGTACTCAATTACGGCCGAAAAGTTTTGAGGACTAATACAACACCTAATTTAAGAGTTTTGAAACAAAATAAATTCCAAACACGTCACGTGATCTTAATTTTCAAGAAATAAGATTTATTTATGACATATTTAAACTTATTTTGGATTAATTTCGTCAAGCGTGGATTTTATTCAGACTTTCCTTTAATGAGAAAAAAGTCTTAAAAAAAGTTGAAGTGTGACCCTGGAATTTTTGACGTAATTTGAGTACTTTTTCAAATACTGTATATTTGGTACCTATTATTTTTTTCAAAAGTACTCAAATCATGCGAAAGACCCCATAAAAAGAAATCGTAACGAATTTCTAGGACTCTTAATCATTACATATGGCCCTCCAGTTTAAATAGAGCATCTCCTAGAAGTCATAGCTTTGAATGCTGATAACATAAGAACGTAGGCGAGAGAAGAAGGTGAGAAAATAATAATATCCGATTGGGTTTTTTTAATTTCAAGATTTCTGTTTGTATTATTTGTGAAAATTGGCCCCGGTTAGAATAGAGCACCTCTTGTAGCCAAAACTCCGAAAAATAATTAGTTAGAATTTCAAAAAAGTGGCGAGCAGCGTAGGCTGACTTACGTCCTCGGTTCTCAGAACAATAAATGATAATGAACATAATTTCAGAGTCAATTTAACTAGATAATTTTGATGAAAACATATAATAATGGTTAAATGGAATAGAAACCCTTGAAGTTACCTTTACAAAACAGTAGTTCATCAAAAAATAAATAAACGTTAAAATTCGTATGATTATTGCACTGTGCCCGTCACTGGGTACATTTGCGCGAATTTTTTTTTTTCTCCATCCCCCATTAAATGCATTTTTGCTTCATTCGGAATTTTTTTATTTTATTTAATTTTATGCAAATTGGCTGAATATATTTTAAGAATGAAAAACGTATGTTGATAAGATAAAGCTTATTTGCTTATATGGCTCGAGCCGACTATAAGAATGGCACTAGTTGCCGGGAAATCGAGTCTGGGTATACAGAGAGGGGTC
>SCLH01000465.1:425468-446751 GCA_004367855.1 Oikopleura vanhoeffeni | reverse complement strand
CTGTGTGTAATGTTTGATATTTTCATGTATATATTTTTGAGTTTCAAATGATATTTTCACAGGTATAAATTGTGTAATGAACGTATGCTAAAAGTTCTTACTTAGGAACAGCAATCATACTGGTGATCTATTCATGCGTGTTCTACATTCGCTGGGTTTGCCCAATATATTTTCTTCACAAGGGCGATCGTATATAAATAAACAACATTAGATTTTTCAAAATTCTAAAATGTTCGAAATTTTACACTGAAAAATTATATTTTCGGTAACAAAACCAATAACAATTAGTTGACTGTATCGAAAATTGGGATTTGTCTCTGTATAGATCGAAACATAAGCCCTCATAACTCCCGTAGTGTCTTTGGAGCCATTTTTGTTTTTCTTAAAACATTTAAAAAAAATCCGTGCTCGATGCCTTTAATTTGCAATTTATGACCCTAATCATGTATGAATGACAATTTACAAAAGATAGATAAACTATTTGGATAATTGACGTTTGTGCGTTTTTTTTCGAAAAATTTTTATGTATTACTGTACTTATTTTTTGCAAAAAAAATTTAAATAATCAAAAAATTCCTTTGAGCGGGATCAGAAAAAATCTAAGACTTTTTCCCATTACTTCCTAGCAAAATGATCAAGTGACCGTATATTCAAGAAAAGGTTGGTAAAATAGTACTGTTTTTTTTCAAAAATTACTTAAATCAATTTTTTAAAAAAGTGAAGTGTCTTTAAAAAGTTTTTAAGATTTTTTCATTACACCGAAGTCAAAAAAACGATCACGTGACCTTCAAATTAGAAATGAAGGTTTTGCGTTCAAGTAAAAACAAATAGTGATCAAATTACGCCGAAAAAATCTTTGAGCCAATAAACAACCTAATTAGAGTTTGAACATAATAATATTTTCCAAAAACGTCACGTGATGTATTTTATGAGAAATAAGGACAATTTATGACATATTCTAAACCTTATTTTTGAATTATTTCGTCACGTGATTTTATTCGGACTTTGGTGTAATAAAAAAGTCTAACAACGTTGAAGTTGACCCTTGGAATTTTTTGCACGTAATTTGAGTACTTTTTAAAATTACTGTACTAGCCTTATTTAAAAGTACTCAAATCACGTGGAAGACCCTAAAAAGAATCGTAACGAAATTCTAAGACTTTTATTGCATTACCATATGCCTCCGCTTTAAATAGAGCATTATCTAGAACTCAAAACTTCCCGGATACTGATTACATAAGAATGCGTAGGCGAAAGATAGAAGAGAGGAAATCTTTCTTATCACGAGAAATAAATATTCGAAATAAATTTAATAGTCATTTCACTAAAAATTTGGTAAAAACATTTCAATTTCTAAATTCCGTGTTAGTTATGCAGCTTTTGAATCGGTCTGATCTGGTTGAATTTCCATCAAAACCCAAAGTAATTTGTTGTAAGTTACAGTAATTAGTTGAATACGAAGTAAACGAGAAAACTCAGACCGTATTTTCAAGCTTCTTTTGTGATAAATCGATTGAATAATGAATTTTCAGAGGTATGCTTAAGGGGATGGCATAAGTCCGGAAGATTGGTACATTTTTTCAGAGCAATATTTGACAAAAAAAATTTGAAAATTCATTTTATGTCTTCAATAGAAGTGTTCATTTTTGCAAACGTTTACATTTTTATTCTTTAAACATAACTTAGTATCTTTAAAAATATAAAGAACCACTTTTCACTGTACATCCATTTCCAACTAAACCTAACTACTAGTATAAAATTTTTTAAGACGAGATTAATAAACTTCAGCCATTTTCGGGTGTTATGCGCTAAATGTTATGCGCGGGTGTTATGCGCCGATAGAAATAGATTTTATGTTTTCAATATAAATTTTTGGAAAATAGCCTCTAGTTGGCCGAAGGCCGATAGAAAGAGATTCTATGTTTTAAATTAAATTTTGTTGAAAATGAGTCCCAAAACGAACGAAAGCCGATCGAAGGAGATTTTATGCCTTCAATATAAATGTTTAGAAAACTAGCCCCTAATCGGCCGAAGACCAGTAAAAGAGGAACTTATATATTGAATTTAATTTCTTGGAAAATTTGTTCCAAATCGGCCAAAGGGTTGGAAAACTAGCCCCTAATCGGCCGAAAACCAGTTAAAGGGAAACTTATATATTGAATTTATTTTCTTGGAAAATAAGTTCCAAAACGGCCAATCGGCCAAAATTTTGACCCAAATTAATGATAAATTTTCTATAATAGGTCTACTTTCGATGTTTCTAAAGTTTTGAATTTTAGAATAAACAATGCGCGCCGTGTGTTATAGGCGTCATTTCTTTTGACAATCAGTACATTTTTTAAAATCTAAACGCAATTGAAGGTCAATTAACATCTCGAAAAAAAGTTTTTTTTCTCTACTTTTTGCCATTTTTGACCATTTTTCATGGCACAAAACTTTGATATTAAAAAAAATTTGGAATGTGCAGAATTTTTTAGCTTCTTTTTAGCGCACAACACCCTAAAAAGGCTGAAGTTTATTAATCTCGTCTTAAAAAATTCTATAGTCGGGTTACGTTGGAATTGGAATCCATTTAATGGATATACAGTGAAAAGTGGTTCTTTAAATTTTTAAACATACTTAGTTATGTTTAAAGAATAAAAATGTAAACGTTTGCAAGAATGAACAAAAAATAAATTTCCACATTTTTTGTCAAATATTGCTCTGAAGAAATGTACCAATCTGCCGGACTTATGCCATCCCCTTAAGCATACCTCTGAAAATTCATTATTCAATCGATTTATCAGAAAAGAAGCTTGAAAATACGGTCCGAGTTTTCTCGTTTACTTCGTATTCAACTAATTTCTGTAACTTACAACAAATTACTTTGCGTTTTGATGGAAATTCAACCAGATCAGACCGATTCAAAGAGAGACTTAAATAAGAATTTCAATTGTAGAAGTTAAAAAGCTTTATGATCATACTGAATGCACTAATAAGTTGTTTGGTTTCTTACCATGAAAGCTTCCAGTTCGTTTCACGTTTTATAGTAACCTAAGCTTTCTTATATTTTGAATATTCTTTAAAAATTTTGGAATTTACGTGCTCGCCGGGACTTGTAAAGTTGTGGTCGTTTTCTTCGAGCAAGTTTATTGAGCTTTCCTTATGTGTATTCGTTACATGAGAGAATGTGGCAAGTAATGGTTTTGAATTACAGGAAGGCAATTTTTTCGTATTTATCGGTGCACAGGTTCTGATGAGAAATGAAAATTAATTTGCGTAGACTTGTTACACTATCGTAAGCTACATTTACGCGGAACTCGCGTCATATTTTGACATTTTACGAGTAAGTTCAAAATACTAATATTCTATGTATCGTAAAGAGTAATCCAGACAAATATGTGAGCGGTTGTTAACCTAGGTGGTTTTATCGATTTTTCCTAAAAAATATGTCGTATTTTACTATTTATCTAGGGCGGCGGGATAAGAGTTTCGACGAAAGACTTCTTTAAGGTTCTTCGAGGATTCTGAAAATATCGTGGAGCACACGCGTCATTTTTGGGAGAGCATTAGTAAAATCCCCCTTCAAAAATTTTTTTGGAGATGACACTCTGTTCAAATTAGAAATAACAGTATTAAGAAGTTTTTTCTGTATTTTTTGATTCTAAATTATTCAACTTTCCATTGAGGAATGAACTGCAATATCGAGATAAATTAATCTCATTTTTTGAATTCATTTATTCGCTAGTATAATTAAGGCGATTTATCGAAATTGTTTTATTTTCTTTAACAAATGATTCATAAGAATTCTTGTGTAGAACTATGAGCGAATCATCTGCGAACCTACTGTGATGAAACTTTTTTCCGCTTTCGTGTGTTTTTTTTTTGAACAAGTTTGGTTTTAGAGTGCATTTACAAACGAATGTTGAAAGCATGGAGCTTAAATGCGCTACCCATATTGAGGCCTGTTTTTTTTAGTTGATATTTACCCGAATATTTATGATGCTGAATTTTTTGCAGAGTTTTTTTAGAAGAAAACCTTTCAAATATTCTCTTTGAAGAAAAAGCTGTTTTTCCATCTTACCCTTAAACTGAAAAGAATCTTGTATGATTCAGAGTGAATCCTGATCTACATATTTAGAGACTTGTTCTTACACATTCACATTTGAGTACATTTTGACAAATAACAGACAGATTACTCAATGTATGCGTGGGTTAAAATTTTTGCCGGTCATTTAATAAACGCTCTTTAAAAAACTTTCGTATTTTTGATGAATATGAACACTCATACAGAAAATCGCTTCAGAATTGTTTTTTAGAAGAATTTTCCCGCATTGTGTACTAAAAGCATGATAGGCCTGTTGCGAGGCCTCGTAAGGGTTCGCGCTAACTTTGGTGTAGTTTGGGACTTCCATAACAAAGTTCGAAAGAAAATATTTGGAATAAAGCTACGAATTTTTATATTGGCTAGGCTATCCACTGAAAGTTTTTGTTAACAAAATCTCCTATATTCTTGTAAAATCTTCTTCCAGAAGACGCTCTAATCGTAACCATCTAATTTGATAAAATTATTATTCATAAAAACTTTCTAAATTTTTGCATTATAGTCTGTATTTGCATAAACAGTAAATCGGCTTGTTTATCTACTTTCAAGTGAATTTAAACATCAGTCAATTGGCTTGCAAAAAGTTTTGAGATTTTCGTTCTGGATCGAAAGTTTTGCATCAGACGAATTAAATGCCGGCCTAGAATAGACTGGCTTTAACCCCCACTAATACTCTATCTCAAGGGATACCATCTTTACGGGCTATTTTCTTAGAATTCAAGAATTAGTTTGTCCAATTTTCGAAATTTCGAATCTGACCTGCCAGATCGGTAAAACTTCCGATCCCTCTATTTTTACCTAACGATGATAGATCTATAACCTCTGAAGGAATTTCGTATTGTCTTTTATGAACTTTTATGCGACTATACATCAGTCTCTTCTCCCTCCCCCTTAACTTTCTAATTTTGTGTGCCCGTTTGGATCTGGTTACTCTGTCGATTTTATGGATAAATTTGAGAAAATGTAAGAGATCAAAATCATCAGCTGGGTTACGGATTGTCGTTGAATTTTTAGTGACAACTGGTCCATTTTAATGTTATATAGTGTAAGATTATCAGATTTAATTTTTTGTTTCATCTATTTCAGCTTAACGTTTCCCGATCGGATAATTCACCAACCATTTAATCCTATTTGTTTTTTATTTTTCTCGGAAATTTTCAAAAAAAGGTCTGGCCAAAAGCCATCTTGGATACAGCGAGTGTATATAACAGGTCTTCTGCGTCTTGTGTCTTGCTTGTAACTTGTAAAAAGTTTGTTTCTCCAGAGGAAGTGTTCGCAAAAGTTTTTTCTTTTAGTCCTCTGACTGTTATTAAGATTATAAAAAAACTATATTATCTAAACGTTTTCGTTTATTTTATCAATTAATCAAAGATGTAAGGGTTTTTTTAAACAAGTCTTCAAGTTTTAAAAACACAATTGCACGAAAATACAGATATTTTTAATATTTTTCTAAAAGTTCCGAAAAAAATGGTGTAATTTATATTTATTGGATTGAATTTTAAACAAAGTCCGTGCTTGAAACTAGAACTTCTTTTATATTTTTTTTGATTTTAGAAAATTTCAAAAAATGATGTAATAATATGTTGTAATTAATTATTAAGTTAATCCCGTCAGACAAATTTAAACAGAATATAAAATATTTAAAATAATCCTACTGAATACTATTCAAAGATATTACCGGAATTGTTCATTAAAAAAATTAATAACATCCTTATATTATTCTAAGAAGTTTAAATAATTTAGAAAATAAGGCACCAAAGAACTCAAACATAAAATGCCTTATTTTAGAGATAGCACAGCTTTTATGGGAAACTTGTTCATTTTAAAGGTGGCATAAAAAAAGTATATGCCAACGCTTAAATAACGTTGTATCATAATAATTTGGACAAATGTATTTTCATAATACCGAACATCAGTCTAAAAAATATTTTGGTGTATTAAATTTTAATACTAGTATTTCGGTTTGAGAAGAAACCATTAACATATTTAATTATTGCATTCTGAGACCTCATTTGAACCAATCAGGAAGCAGCATTTCTATATAACTCCAAGAATGGCACTTATTTGAATAATTAATTCTTTAAAATAAGTTTCAGTCCGCATAAAAAAACGATGTCATTGCAGATGTTTTAAGAAAAAATTTCCTGTGACTAAGAAAAGTGATTATTATCATCAGGCTCCAAACAGAAGATAGAACTAGAAAGGGATGAAACCCAAGGCGGAATCGAGGCGGTGATAGGGATAAAAATTCAGAGCCCATAAGGGCATAGGGAATAAAAAATTCAGAGCCATAGAGGGCAAGCGGATGCGAAAGTCCCTTTATCCCCGTTTTAAATCCTCATTCCCTTTTTTCCCCGCCGTTCTATCCCTATCCGTTTTATACCCACCCTTTTTATCCTTTTCCTATCCCTATCTCCTTTTGCATAATCATACTAATATTATAATCGTTCTTCAGACTTTTTTTCTGTCTTTCCATAATTATCATTATGAGCAACGCCTATGTGTAAATTTTTTTATAAAACGACTTTAAGAAAATTGGCGCTATTTTTCGATAAGTCATGACTTCCGGTTTGACCGGAGTCAGAGTAAAATTTGTGTAAGATTTAATAGTTATTAATACAGACGGTATATTTTGAAGGTGACATTGTCAAAACAAAATTGGCGGTAATTTCATGACTCCATGACTTCCGGTTTGAGCCGAAAGCCGAGTGAATTGTGTTTTATTAATTAGATAACAAGAGGAGTTAATTTGGAGGGTAAAATTTGTCAAAAAAAAAAATTTGTGGTATTTTTGATAGAACCGTGGTGTATCTTCCGGTTAACCGGATGTATGAGTTCATCGAAAAATACCGCCAAATTTTGTGACAAATCTTATCCGCAAATAGTACCCCAGAGTAATACATAAACAAGAATTTTAACCTTACTTATCCGGTTTAACCGGATAGTGATGAGTTCACAAAATACGCCATTTTTCTGAACATTATTTTACCTTCTAAATATACCCCCCCAATAATATATAAATAAACTAACACATTTAACCTCGCTCCGGTTACAACCGAGTGTTATGAGTATCGAAAATTCGCCAATTGTTTTTTGACAATTATTCACCGATCAAGACTACCCCCAAGTAAATATGAAGAAAACACAATTTATACCTCACTCCGGTATTAAACCCGAGTGCTGAGTCCACGGAAAATCCACCAAATTGTTCTACGACAATATTTTTGAACAGTATTTTACTTCAAATATTACCCCCAAGAATTCCGTCTGTGTGCTAATTTTGTTCGCTATTTACAAAAAACGGAGAAATAAGGGCTAAGTCTTTCCCGGCCCGGGTAAAAGGAGAATAAACTATCCCTACATCCCTATTCGCGTTTTATCCCGTTTCTAGGGGATAAAACGAGATATGAATGGAAAATCGGCGCGGAGCCATCCTTTGGAAGCAACTGGTTATCATACTTTCAATACGTGATAGAAAAAAGTCAGATAATGCCTTTGAGTCTGATGTAATTGAATAATTTGACATGTAAAATAATTTATTCAGCTCATCCGAAAAATATTCTTTCAGGAAAAAAATAAATATTTTATTTTCTGCGTTTCAAATGTAGAGTTTTACATGCTGTCGATATATCCGCATGGTGGTTAAGGGTTTGTGTCACATTGTGAAATTTTCTACGGCATCATTTTACTTGGATCAATGTATAATATGGAGTTTGTATTTTGAGCTTTATCCCTAGAACGAGCATCTAACTTTTTTAGTTATAATCGATCACAGGGCCCGTCGCAACATATTAGCCAACTTTTGTTTGTGAGCCACCTCACACATACTAGCCGAAGTTTTTTTTTTAGCCTTCCTCGGCAACATATAAGCGATTTTTAAATTTGCGGGGCCCGCCGCACATGATCAGCCAATTTTTGTTTAACTCCCAGAGTGATTTCTGGTCACACCGTAACCAATGGTCCTTTAATCGCATTTAGGACCCTTAATCATTAATAAATGAACATCGTAGCAATTAGTAACGATCATATTTTTTATTAAATTACGTCTGTGCATTTTTTTATGGAATCCAATGTACTGTCATGTAGCAGTACTTATTTTTGCGCCTTATGAATCAACAAAAAAAAGAATTTTTCAGTAATAAAAAAAATCTGAAAATTTCTCATTCATTAATATTAAAGCTCAAAAATGATCACATGACCGTATATTTTAAGAAAATTAAGGTTCGTGCCAATATATAGGATTTTTTATCAAAAGGATTCTTAAATCATTTTTGGAAAAATAGGAGCATCTCAAGAAGTTTTAAGGACTTTTTCCGATTACGGCAACAGCCAAAAAACAATCACGTGGACCTTCAAAGATAATAAATACCGATTTTGGTTCAAGTACACTAAATGTACTCGTTAGCCGAATTTTTTAGAGGTGATTAAAACAAATCCAAGAAATGTTCGAACAAACAGCATTTTCAAAACGTCCATGAATCTAGTTTTTTAAGAAATAAGGATTAATTATCGACATATTCCAACCCGTTATTAAGGCAAGTTATTTTGGTCACGTGATTTCATTTTGACCTTTAGTGTGATAGGAAAAAGTCTTGAAAATAGTTTGAAGTTCATCCTAACAATTCGTTTGACAGTAATTTGAGTAGCTTTGTCCAAATTAACGATATTCGGTCACTATGTTTGTTTTTTATTACCAATTTTTGAAATCGATCAATCTGATCAGTTCTCGCCTACGATTACTCTAGAATACATATTTGTCCACTTTCTGTAGTTCAAGAGCTCCAATAAACGCGTGGCTGGACTGAACTGAAAGCAATCAATTCAGATCGCGTCATCTCAAATAGTCATCAAAATAGTCTTTTTTCTTTCTGCTGATTTCGAAGCTGTTTCGTAAAGATTTAATAGCAAACATTCAATTTGTTTTGCAGATTTAAAACACCCTAATGCGTGCAGGTTAATATCTTCAATATTGAAAAGTCAAAAAGCTTTATTCGTATTACTAGCACTTATTGTGAGACACTAGAAGCAGGACTTTTAAATATTTTCGTTTTATTCACTTTGATCCTTTTTATTATTTTTCTACACAAAATTTTATTATAGGACTGTAGAAATTATTTGAATTAAATTATTACGTAAAAAAAATATCTTGAAATGAAATCTTCGGTTTACGCCTTGATTAACCAAGTATAGCCATGGATGACAGAAGTCCACTACCGGTCCAGAAATAGTCCTGCAATTCTGGGAGTTAAGGCGCTCTTTCAATGGGGCTGTGTGTGAGACAAACGAATCGAACCAGCTCCGCTATTCCACTAAAAATTCGGACAATTTTCCGGTTCTCACCAAATCTCAACTTTCCGATATAAGCTCTAAGCATCTTATTTCTTTGAAAAAAGCTGAGGATACTTGTGTTAACCGCGGTTACAGATGTTGGGGAGTGTACATGACTGCCAAATGAAATCGCGAATCAAGGATGATCTATCATATGTTATTGATCCAGAAATGTTCTACCTCCATCAATTTACCGTACCAAGCTCTCAAAATGTCCAAAATTCACTCACACACACCCCCTTAAACTCCTGCTGATCCGTTTGTTAGCAAAACTACCACGATTATTGTCTAGAATTTCGGAAAAACTCTTGAAATTTCAGATAATTTATTATAATTATTCTAAAAATCTATAAAAAGACATCACTGAATTATTTATGCGACGTTTCGTTTTTATTCTCATCCATCAGTTTTTCTCGACAATCATGACTCGAGTTTTTAATAATCAAAATCGTACAATACTAGAGATTTTTTCGGGAGAAATAAAACATTCCTTAAAGGCAATTAAGTGCTAGATTTCACTACAGTTTTAATATCAAAATGCTCATTCGGAAAAGGCTTTTTTCAAAATAATTTTTGAAATGCTTCGAAATCGATTTGTCATTAAAGAGTCGTGAGATCTTATAAGTAAGGCTTTAGTTTTGTACGGTCTTTCCGTGCTCTATAGATCCCCTTGCCATATAATTTTTAATCGGTTTTGAAATTAGGTAAATTAGCTTCGGGACAACTTGTGTGATGTTGATTTTTTCATGCTATATATTTTTTGAGTTCAATGATAGATTTTCACAGTAACTGAAATTGTGTAAATGAACGTATGCTAAAGAGTTCGTATCTAGTAACAGAATCATAGCTGGTGATCTATTCATGCGTGTTCTTACATTCGCATCGGTTTGGCCCAATATATTTTTTCTTCACCAGGGCAGTATTAATAATAAAAACATTAGATTTGTTCAAATTTCTAAAATTCGAAATTTTACACTGAAAATTATATTTTCGGTAAAAACCAATACACAATTATTGACTTGTATCAAAATTGGGATTTTGCTCTTTAGATCGAAACAATAACTCCTTCATTCTCCCGTAGTGTCTCTTGGAGCCATTTTTGTTTTCTTAAACATTAAAAAAAATAAATCCCGTGGCTCGTGGCCTTAATTGCAAGTTTATGACCCTTAATCATGTGTATGAAGACAATTTACAAAAATAGATTAAACATTTGGTAATTGACGTTTGTGCGTTTTTTTTCGAAAATTTTACTGTATTAACTGTACTTATTTTTGCAAAAAATTTAAAATAATCAAAAAATACCTTTGAGCGGATCAGAAAAAAATTCTAAGAATTTTTTTCCATAGCTGACAAAGTGAATGATCACGTGACCTGATATATTCAATGAAAAGGGTTGGTAAAAGTTTAGTACTGTTTTTTTTCAAAAAATTATAATATCATGTTCTGAAATGTGATAGTGGTTTTAAAGTTTTAAAGATTTTTTTCATTACACCGAAGCAAAATCGATCACGTGACCTTCAAATTAGAAATAAGGTTTTGGTTCAAGTAAACAAATAGTGATCACAATTACTCAAAAAATCTTGGGCCAATAAACACCTAATTTAAGATTTGAACATAATAATATTTTCCAACAAACGTCCACGTGATTGTATTTTATGAGAAATAAGGATTAATTGATGACATATTCAAACCTTATTTTTGAATTATTACGTCACGTGATTTTATTCGGACTGGTGTAATAAGAAAAAGTCTTAACAACGTTTGAAGTTGACCCTGGAATTTTTTTGCACGAATTAGAGTACTTTTTTAAAATTACTTACATGCTTATTTTAAAAGTACTCAAATCACGTGGAAACCCTAAAAGAATCGTACGAATTTCTAAGACTTTTATTGCATTACATATGGCCTCCGCTTTAAATAGAGCATTTCTAGAACTCAAAACTTCCGGAAATACTGATAACATAAGAATGCGTAGGCGAAAGATAGAGAGAGTTATTCTTTCTTATCAACGAGAAATAATATTCCACAATAAATTTAAGAGTCATTTCACTAAAAATTTTTCGTTAACCCCTAGACCATAGACCATAAAGTGGCCTTCATTTTTTGAAAGCAACCGGAAAAGGACAAAATAAGACAAAATTGAAGTTCAAGCCAGTTAAATCGCCCATAATAGAGTTAGCAATTAATTCTGAAATAAATGATTAGAATTTTCTTCGCCATTAGCCGTTTCGTAAATATAATTTATCCTACTTTTTTTTGGATTTCTCTAAATTTTTCTTTTATCGCTTTATCTCACATATTATTTTTTTTTAAACAATCAATTGTCTTAATTATATCAGTTTTTAGGATTTCATCTTACCACTTTGCTTTGAAAAAAAATTAATTAATGTTTCTTACCAATTATATACTTCTTATTTATTTCTTTTTGTCTTGAAAACCAGAGAATTGCTAAAATGATATGTAGTATAGCAGATGCGAAATATAAGGCGCATGACTATATGTTTACTCTATAATTTCATCATTTGCACTAGGCTTGAGAATTATTCGTTTTCATAGAATCGATATACTCTGATATGGTTTTATGAATCGGTTGACCAGAAGGTATATCATAAGGTTTCCACTAATTTTATTTTACTAGCCCCAGTCTCATTAAAAAATCGTAATGGTTTTCTGCAAGAAAACAGATTCCGAGTACACCTTACCACTCTTTCCAATGCGGACAATTTGAAAGTGATTAATTTTTAATGTCTTAATATAATTAACTAAAAAATTGTCGAGTCTCATCCTTTAATCTCAATGATTCACAACAAATATAATTGCGCCTAACACCTAAACCTTTCCCTAAATATGACTTCAAAGTCAACGTCAAAAAAAGTGGCCTCTCATGCCTCTGGGGGATATCAATACTCTAATAGTCTAGGGGTAACGAACATTCAATGTTTCTAAATTCGTGTTAGTTATGCAACTTGTTCTTCTGAGAATCCGGCAAATAAATGAGAGAGAGTTTTTAATTCTTATTCACATTTGATAACTTTTCATGAATGTTTTTTTTCACACAAAATGTTTCTCTATAACCGACTACCAGTCAGAGAATTTTTTAACATAATAGGATACCATTGAAAAATACCATGCTTGATAATATAATCTTTGTATATCCCTTTATTTGCTTTTATAAAGATTTAGTTGGAATAAAAATTGGTGCGGGGAAGATAGCGGAATGAAATCGACGTGAGTGGCCCGTTCTATGTAACGTATATTTGTAACCGATTTGAGGTGTTCTGAATGAGTCAACTGACTCAAAATCGCTGAATTAGTGAAGACGTGGAGAATACCAAGCAATTGATAGGAAAAATCTTCTCAAGGCAATTAATATTTGAATCCAAATGTGTTCCTTTTGGTGAGGAGGAAAGCGTTGAAATGGCGCTGAAGATGGCGACTCCAGAAATAATTATATCAGTCTTCCCGAATTTCGTCTTGGGAAATTATCAAAGGGTCGAATCTCTGATCTAGAAGTTCCCAGTAACTGATTTTTGCATGCATTTCGAACTTTTTAGCATCGGTTTGCTAATAACTATGTCTAATAAAATTTACCTTGAAAACTGTAACAACAATGAAATTCTGTCAAATAATTTGTTATTTCATGCCAGAAAAATAAATTTCACTCCAGGGATCGGCACAATTAGATGAANAGTGATTGCTTGAGTGATAACACACCGATCAAATTTAGCGGTCCCAATATCAAGCACCCTTGCCTATAATCATACTCAAGTCAGCCACTAAGACAACATTAGTGGGATTCGAACACGCGCTATAGAGATAGTAAACGTTTTAGAGATGGAGTTCCGTAACAGAACTTCCGTTGGTAAAAGGCATATAATACAGGGGGAAGCCAAATATCGCCGAAAGTTTTTTACCAAAAAATTTCGGCGATTTGGGCACTAGAAGAATTTCAGCTAATTATTGTGTAGGTTTTTTTCGGCGATATTGGGCCGGTGATATCGCCCCTGTAACTGGTTAATTACATACTTATCTATTCGGAACACCCAATTAAGCTGTTTCTTCACAATGAAACAATTTTACTTAAAAATCGCAGTTTTATTTCAATAAAAAATGTCAAAATCGATAAGTGTCAGGAGTCCTGACTCAGGACGTTTGAGTAACGCATTATTTTCAGATTAATGTCACGACGTTTGAGTAACTGTCAGGACGTTTGAGTACGTGGTGTATGTTATCCAGGGTTGCGTGGAATTTCCATCCCCTTTTCGCGTAGATTTAAGCAAAACATAAGCAAAAAATGGGGATAGAAAATAAGGACGTGTGAGTATGTGGTGTCAAACCACTGGTGTACTAAAAATACTTTAAACCGGGCGCTTTAAATCAACTATATAATTTTTGCATTTCAAAGATAGATATTGTCTTGAACAATGATAGACAAGCTCTAGCAATGAAATCAAAAGGCGATTATTATTACATTCAATGTGATGATCCAAAAAATGGATTGAACTTCTATTATCTTTCTCAAGGTTTAGTGTAGTGTGAAAATGCGATATTTGTTCGAACTCCGTTTCATCGAAGTTGGCTGTCAAACAGTTAATTTTTTTGAGATAAAAAAAATTGCCAAAATGAACTCAAACAAAGCGCTTTATCAAAAACTGTAAGATGTACACTGTAGAGTACACCTACAGGTAACTTTTTTCCTCGGGAAAAAAAGAAAGCGCCTCGAGATTGATTTATTAAGTAGCCAATGAGCTCTCACCTGGAAATGAATTGACCAATAATGTTTTCGTTCTCTCCATTTCAATCTCGAGAGTCTCGAGATATTGCCTTTTTCGAAATATTTGCCTGGATAAAAATGAGTGAGATGAGATACAAATTCTAGTGCTAAGTCGGTGAGTGGCTCGACGAATCGACGACGATGTTTGGCGTTTTTAACGCCCTGAGTCACTCGGCGTTAACATAGCATTATTTAAATCTACGCATTTTCATCCTAACTAATATATTCAACAAAGGAAAATAAAGGGATAAAAGTTATATAAATGTATTATATCATATAATGAAGTAAAAAACTTGTTGAAATACGTTATGAAAACCAAGGTTGAAAATTTCAGATTTCAAACCTACTTTTGATGGCTGAGCGACACTTAACTTGCATGTTTTATAACTGATTGTGATAATGCGCTTTTTAAGTAGGTTGGACGTGTCAATTGCTGTAATTTCTGGGTATTTCTCACTACTTTTTAACCGTCTATAACTTTTATTTGAAATGTTCAAACGTAAAAATGGAAAAAATTATTGTTCCGTGAACGCTGTTTATAATTATTGTATAGATATAATTATTTTTGAATGAGTATATAACTCGTATCACATTTTACGAGAACGATTTTGAAAACCCTCAATTTCAGCAAATAACTGGCGGAAGTGATATGCTAATTATTCAAATTTATCAGACAAAAAAAGAAAAGAAATTTTGTAACAAACTTCTCGTCGAATAATTTCAAATTAACGTTCACGTTTTTCGTAAAACCACAAAAACCGGTTTTCGTAAACGTACTAATAACTCGTTAAATATATTTCGAAAAACAAATTTCGAGTATGAAAAGATTCTACGCAATAAATGCTACAAAGTTCTTGTCGAAAATTTACGATTTCTTATCTAAATCACTGTTGATCAAAGATGCGGCGGGCAGCGCCTTTCAACTATGACAAGTGTGTTTATTTTGTAAAAAACAATAAGAAGCCCTATTTCTCTCAATAAAGAAAATATTTGTTTTAAAACATATTTTTCTTGGTTAGTTTTTCACGAACAATTCATTTTTGCTATTTTTATTACATTTTCATACCGATTTTTGTAATTCGCGAATGTTGGGTAAAAGTCTAAAAATACACTTTAACGTCGAAATAGCTAATTTATATTAGTCGCAATCGATTTCTCAGGCCTATTTTACCTGGAAACGATACTTTCTTAGTTTAATTTATGTAACAAAACTAATTCAATCGTGCAAGAAAATTGGCATGTCCAACCCCCTTAAAGTTCACTATTAATTTAAAATGAAGATCTCAAAATATTTGCATTTTCACCCTAGTCTAGTCACTCCTGGAAATACTTTACTCTTACGAGAACTTGGAGAAGTCATTCCAATTTGTTTGGCTAAATTGAATCGACTTGACGAGGCTTTTCACTTATTTAAAGGAAAACTTCCAAAATTCCACGTTTACCCGCAAGTAGGCGCGCCCATTCAATGTTTTGTTAAACTTTTGTTTAAAGGGAGTACCCTTCTTGGAAAAAGACAATTTTGAGGCCAAATTTATGGAAAAAATCTCACATCCTCAAATATAACTGGAGATCACTGATTGCTTGAAGCAATCAAAAACGAGCTTCAAAAAAGAGTGATATTTTGTCTTAAAAAGTCTACTCCTCCGTAATTTTTACGGATAAAACCGATAAAAAAATTATTTTCAGATTTTATCAACCAAAAAATACGTACGCAGGTCTGTAACTATTGATTTCAAACGTTTGTAATAAATTCGCTCCAAAATCGGCAAAAAACGTTTTTTCGAGCTTATTTTAAGAGTCTCACGCAAAAGCCTACTCCTCCCGGAATTTTCTAGTTACAAATTTTATAATTAAATAGCTGATTAATTTGCGGAGAGCTGTTACTATCGAAACATTAATTTTTGAGTTTTTCATTCCTGAAGCCGGTAGTTTGAATTTCTGAAAATCCATAAATTTTGATTAAAATGCTTAACCCCTGTGAGCACAGAAAAAAAGTTCCGCCAAGGCACCAGAGCTCATAAGTGATCAAATTAAGAACTTTTAGGATATTTTACGACTTTTTGAAGTTTTTGAATTTAAGGGGGTACTCAACGGTTTTTGACATTTTGATCGGGGCTCAGAACAAAACGGAACAAGTTATAGAAATTCTGAAAACCTAAAAGGAAGATCTATCCTTTGCTTCCGACCAAAAGTAAAAACAGATTTTTTTGAGCACCACAGATCAGTGGGAGTAGAGTTCTAGAACACTGATTTTGACTTCAATGTCTTTATCTCGGAAACGGCTTAATGAAATGGATTACACTTTGTAAGAATAACAATTACTACGAGGTTGACAGTTATCGGAAATATTTTGCGAAAAATTCGATCGGACTTGTTCTAGAATAATGAAAAACGTAATTTCATGATATTTAGAATTTTTAGCGTCAGTTGTTCTCAAAAAGATTCGTATATCATTTTTTTTAAAAATTTGGTATATTAGGAGAAACATGTCTTCTCAATTTCTAGTGAAAATTTTTTTTTAAACATCGCTCCTATTTATAGAAAATTGCAGATTAAATTTCAGCGGAAGTCAATTTTCATGATTTCTAGAAAAAAAATTTCATCGTATAAGCTGTAAGTACCATCAATTAAAGCATATCTACTGAACAAAAAATTTGCTTACGTCAGGGTCAAAATTTTAATCCTTATATTCTAGAATCAAGAAACTGTAAAAATCCAGAACGAACAAAATTTTCTCGAAAACGATTCGATATCATTTTTTTTAAATTTTATATAATACGTGCACAACATGTCTTCTCAATTTCCAGTGGAAAACTTTTTTTAAACACGCTCCTATAATAGAAAATTGCTTTTTGGTTCCAGCGGCGGAAGTCAATTTTGGAGTTTTCTAGAAATTTATGTTCATCCGATTGTACCAAAGTACCCTCAATATTGAAGCTACTGCAAAACTGAAGTAAAAGGTGCCACTCACTTTACTTATTAGATTTTTCATCAAAATTGAGGTTTATGTATTTTCTCAAAAAATACTTAGAAAAAATCTGAAAAAACTCGAAAAAATTTGAGAAAAATCTCGATTTTTTTTATGATAAGAGCAGAAATGCATTTTGTGGGCCTTCCTTGATGGCTATTTGGGCAGTTATTTGTCCTAACTGAATTAAAAAACCGTTGAGTACCCCCTTAATGAGAATAAATAAAACAATTAATTTCATTTATAACAAAATTTCATTTACTACAGTACAGTTGAATTTTTTAACAGAAGATTATTCATCGAACGATTCATCTGATGAATTATCAGAAATTTCTCCATAAATTTCCAAAACAGTTGTGTTAACAGGAATAATATGATTTTGACGGTTAATGATATTACTCGATTTAATGGTTTTTGTGAGATTTCCAATAGAAAAAAATTGGAAAAATTTTTAATTTGATTTTCCACAGATAAATCATAAAAATTTGATAACAATTCAGATAATTGTTTTTCTCGTTCCATAGGAAGTGGCTCTCTTACATGAAGCTTTAAATATGTGACTTTAAAATCACGCAAAATTCTACAGGTGCTATTAAAAGTTAGCAAACCTGCGCCTGCAGCAGTTTTCAGCTGTTTGTTGATTGTTTCGAGGCAATCAGTCTTCTTCCGTATGGTAAACAAATGAATCATCCCTTTGTCCACGCGTTATGTGTAAAAGTGCTGGATTTTTTCTTGTGCCAATATCAAGCTCAATTTTGTCACAATAAGGAACTTTTTGATTTATTTAAAATTTATGATATTATGAAAAAATGTCACTTATACCATTTATCCGGTGTGCGGAAGTGATTTTTAGTCCCGAAATTTCTTTGAATAGAAACATCAATGTTTTCACTTATCCATCTGTTAAAAAACAGACGTTTTTTGATATTATTACCCCCCTAATTATACCGTTTGAAATGCCTTAAGGACCTTGAATTACCGCCTCGCAAAGTTTAGCAATATTTGCTCTCGCACGCCACCCCCCCTCATTGGCTCAAATAAAGTTCCATCGAGTTGGTCTGCACCGATAGCATATCAAGTAATACAAGCATTCAGTGGTGTTCACAAATTATTTTTCTTTCGGAATCGATCTGGCCTACGTCATCGTTTGGTCTGATTTGATCTTTCTATGATCAATCAAAAATTATTTAAATAGGTCTAAAATTTTGATGAAAAAATCCTAGAAATTTCCGTTCCTGTGTACCAACATCAAACATGCACAAAACACTTTCCTAAAAACTGGCTATTTTCGAATTTTAATTGACTTAAGGGGGTACTCAACGGTTTTTTAATTCAGGTTAGGGACATAATAACTGCACCAAATAGCCTCAAGAAGGCCACAAAATGCATTTCTGCTCTTATCATAAAAAAAATTTCGAGATTTTTCTCAAAATTTTCGAGTTTTTTCAGCTTTTTTCTAAGTATTTTTTTGAGAAAAAATACATAAACCTCAATTTTAATGAAAAATAAGTAAAAGTGAGTAGCACCTTTTCACTTCAGTTTTGCAGTAGCTTCAATTTGAGGGTACTTTCGGTACAATCGGATTAAAATAAATTTCTAGAAACTCCAAAAATTGACTTCCAGCTGAACCAAAATGCAATTTTCTATTAATAGGAGCAATGATTAAAAAAAAGTTTCACACTAGAAATTGAGAAGACATGTGTCTACGAATTATATCAAATTAAAAAAAAAATCGATCGAATCGTTTTTGAGAAAATTTCGTTTTAGTTTGAAATTTTCATGTTTACTTGATTCTAGAATATAAGGGATCAAAATTTCAACCTGACGTAAGCAAATTTTTTCTTCAGTAGACCATGAGCTTTCATTTGATGGTATTTTCAACTCGATACGATGAAATTTTTTTTTTATAGAAATCATGAAAATTGACTTCCGGCTGAACTAATCTGCAATTTTCTATAAATAGGAGCGATGTTCAAAAAAAANCGACCGAATCGTTTTTGAGAAAATTGAGCTACAAATTCTAAAATATCATAAAATTACGGTTTTTCATAATTCTAGAACAAGTCCGATCGAAATTTTTGCAAAATATTTTCGATAACTGTCGACGTAGTAAAAACCGTTTTTCTTACAAACTTTCATCAATTTCCATTCAGCCGTTTCCGAGATAAAAGACATTGAAGTCAAAATCAGTGTTCTAGAACTCTACTCCCACTTGGTGCTGTGGTGCTCAAAAAATAAATTTTCTACTTTTGGTCGAGAGCAAAAAGATAGATCTTCATTTAAGGGTTTTCAGAATTTCGATAACTTGTTTCGTTTCCTTCTGAGCCCCGATCTAAAATCTCAAAAATCGTTGAGTACCCCATTAATATGTCGCATTTTTTTTTAGAAGTAAAAGATTAGAAAAAAATCTCAAAAAATTAACCCCCCATAATATTTCAACAAAATTTGCAAAAAAAAATGAACTATTTCTTTGGAATCGCCGCAAAATTCTTTATAATCTATTTGAACGAGACAATTCTACGATGTTTTTTGCTTTTTTAGAGGATTTTAAGTATGCTTCAGCCTATATAGGCTCTATGCTCACACGGGTTAAATACCATCAGTTTGTTTCAAATTGTACATAATTAAAAAAAAAACATGAAAATAAATTTTTAATATTTTTAGTTTCAGCCTCAATTCATGATGGGTACCACCTAAAGCAAATTTCAAGAACTACAACAAACTTGTTGTATCCCAATTTTTTACTACAAAATTTGGTTGTCAGTTTGCTTGTAAAAAAGTGGACTTACCGTAATTTGCGTAGTTACGATGAATTTTTGAGAAATAAGGGCATAATACGTCAATTAGAGATCTTTAAAATTCTCAAAAATTGATAAAATGTCCATTTTTTTCGCATGCATACGGTCGATTTAAATTTCAAAGCGGGCGGAATTGATCCGGTTTCGGGATGAGATCGGGATTTCAGAATTTAAAATAAAACGTGATGGGATCGCAAAATTCACTTTTCTGTCTTAATATTGGAAATTTTCATAAAGAACAGTATTATTTGAGCACAAATCGTGATCAGAAAACGTCTGTATTAATAGCAATTTTAGACCACATAAATGATAGACCTGCTCTAGAATTCTGTATCGATATTTTGACTCATCATACCGAAGAGCCTCAATTGTGGAAAAAATTGATGAATTGTATGAAAAATGGAACTGCACAGAAATTAGTTTGTGCGATTAATATCGTCAGATTGGCGAAAAAATTAGACTGGCATTGTGAAACTTTTGTACTGGAATTTTATAATGACCTTCTCGAACAAGGCGAAAAAATCATTGATATGTTTAAAGAAAATCAGCTAGCAGATGAGGAAAAAGTTAAATTTATGGTTTCGAAAAAACTTATTCATTATTTTTTAATTTTTTAAATTATGAGTAGTAATATTCATTTTTAATATATGTGTTGATAATCCTGAATAATATCGTAAACATACCGTTTGTCACAAACTGTATGTTCCTTTTTTCTCGCACTCTTTCTCACTCGACCGTCAATGAGACTCCCGCAAAGGGCACGCGGTAATTGGCCAGCGATCAGATACTTTTTTTTTTAAGCAAGCCATCGTTCAAAACTAAACATTTTCATTGGCGGGAGTCTCAATGATAGAAAATTAAGGATAGTTCAAGAAAAAAAGGGACATACTGTATATGAATTGAAAAAAAATATGCATGTGATTAGCCAAATTTCGATATGCCAAAAATTTTTCCAATATTGTGAGATTACTGAATTTATAAAAAGTCTAAGTAATAAATTTTTATGAAATCAAAAAAAGTTTACCAGAAATTTCTGTTCGAAAATAGAAAAAAGCCAGAAATTGTGAAAGATTGGTTATTACTGGAAACTATGCTCTAGTACGTGCAAATGAGTTAAGACTTCATTCATACTGTACTTAAAGTTTTTATTGTTGTACTTTATAAAATACTGTGGCACCATAGAGATTAAGGGGGTGGTGTAAGTGATTTTTGACATTTTGAAGGCTTGGTACGGCTAAACTGATGACGGTAGAACATTTCTCATCAATACATATGAAAGATTCATCCTTGATCTCGCGATTCCATTTAACAATTCAGTACCACTCCCACCA
>SCLH01000465.1:402273-424442 GCA_004367855.1 Oikopleura vanhoeffeni | reverse complement strand
TGGTGGGAGTGGTACTGAATTGTTAAATGGAATCGCGAGATCAAGGATGAATCTTTCATATGTATTGATGCGAAATGTTCTACCGTCATTAGTTTAGCCGTACCAAGCCTCCAAAATGTCAAAAATCACTTACACCACCCCTTAATTAGTAAAATAAAAATTGTGGTCGAATTTAACTTCTTTTTTGAGCGTGTTTTATAATAAGAACTTAACATTTGAAATATAAATTGATTTTTTCTCTTCATCCCAAGGCTTTACGAATACTTAAATTTTCAATCTTTTATTCAAATTTACTGTGTGTCAGAATTGGAATCGAGTCACACTGGTGAGTACAGTCCACATCGGTTATATCAATGAAATTCTTTGTCAAATCGCAATTTTCGCATTCAAAAATGTATTTTGTCTCCGGACATGCAGCTTGATTCTTCGAAGTGTCACCATATGCGCGTCCATGAATGTGTACCTTAGCTGGTTTTCCATAATTAAAAGTTTTTTTATGTTTTAAGGGGGTAACCGACGGAGGTCTATAACGCGAGATGTACACACGATCTGAAGTTAATTCTGGCTGTACTTTTTGAATTGCTGCATCAAAAACTAAAATTGTCCTTGCATTAGTTAGCCAAGATTTCAAGTTGAAAGAAAAAAAATTTTCCAACAATTGCTTAGATTGAGGGTAACCGATGGAGGCCAATATATCGAGATCTGTACATAATAAATTATTAATTTTTACGGTATTCAAAATTTTGTTATCGGTTTCAAAAAAATTAAAATAAATTATTTTCCACAAAATTTTTTTTAATAAATTTGGAGAGGAATCTTGTAGAGCTTTTTTTCTGGTCACTCTAATATGAACTTTTTGGGTTTTCAGTTTTTTTCAAAAAAATGTTTTAGACGTCCACAATTGGACCTTTAGCTCTCGGAGACTGCAAAAGAGAACGCAAGGTCGAAACTTGAATCACTCACCGAAAAAAATATTGCACATCGTTTGAATGTATAAATTCGGGGAAATTTCTCCTCCAATTCCGGTGGTTTTACTTTACCGGTCGATTTTGACTGACTGGTACATAAGATAGCAACAAAAAAATCTCCGATAAATATGAACGACCTTTGTTTTCGAATAATTTGACTTGTATTATTTTTCATGCACCTTTAATCCCTGGAGTTTCCTAGGGATAAAACTTTTCCCGTAAAAAGAATAATAATAATAATCCTCCCTTTTCGAAAAAAAAACCCTCGAGTTATTTCGTAGCGTACGTGCTAAAGTGAGAGTGTAGGTGTGAAGGTGAGCGTGTGAAAGCTAAAGCGTGAGTGTGAAGGATAACACACGCTTTTACCTTCACACCCACAATAACACGCAATTTTTATCATGTTACCAAACTTTTTTGCGTATAAAAATTATTTAAATTAACTCCGTGGCGTATTATATCAAAACATTTTGTTTTATATTAAAACGGGCCTTGACTCCTTTAAAAGTGGTATTCAACGTCTTGGTTTTGCTATGATTTTTGCATTGAAACATAATCTTAGCCTTATCTTCAGTTTTGTAACTTCGGCGGACTCTTTTCAATTTAGGCACGATATCAGCACTTGACTCCCCGTCACTATAATCGTCATAATGAGAAACTGATTCTATCTTGTAAAACAGTTCGTCAACAGTGGTAGTCGAAGCCGGTGGTGCAGACCATGGTGTGACACCTGTTATCTAGGGTGGCCAAAGCATTTTTTTCTCTGACATGTCTGAAATTTTAGATCTATGAGATCATTTTGGGGAAAATACAGGGTGTAAGATTTTTACCTTCTTTTTCAAAATTGGATGAATTGCTATCTGCTAATGAGAACGATTAATTTTGGCAAAAACCTACGTCTTTCTAAGATTCAACCAATCAAAAAGGCGGAATTCAAATTTATCCAATTTTGAAAAAGAAGGGAAAAACCTTACACCCTGTATAAATTTTCGAAATTTTAACTCTCTCGCGTATATACGATTTTTCAATTTGAAAAAATCGGAAGGATGATCTGGCCACCCTACTGGTGTATTTGACGTAGCAATAGATACAAGTGGTGTATAATGAGCAAGTGTTTGATGATTCGAGTTGTGGCCTATTAAGAATTCTTTTTCAAGAAAACTAAAAACAATTGAAAAAAATGTGTAGGTTTTTAAAAATTCATACCCATGATAATCTTCTTTGCTTTCCGGAAAACAATTATTTTCACGATAATATCGCCAAATAGCATTTCGGTAAGACGTATTTTCAAGATATTTTGGGTTCGTTAAGAAATCTTGTAGTTTTTTGTCATCATAAAATGTTTTCCACATCTATGAAATTTAAATTTGAAAAAAAGTTCAAAAATCGTCCAAAACTTTTCTTTTTTCTAATTTTCTCTATTTTAACTCAAAAAATAATAATACTATCGGTTTCAAAATATGTTTTGAAAACTGGCGAATCAAAACAACGGAAAGAAAAATCATACTTTATGGAAGTTTAACAATGGAACACTTTAAATTCAAAATCTAAATTTCACAGTTTTGTCACACCTAATTTCACACTTTATAAAACACCCTGATTTCAATTTTCAAAATTAAGGGGGTGGGCGTCGTAATTTTTTGAGCCCTTATATAGAATTAATTTATGATACATTAATATCGGTTATGACTAAACTTGACGAAGGATCTCATGGTGGCAATTATTTTTTCAAAATCTAGAATTTTCAAAATTCTAATTTTTTTTGCTTTAACCTTGGAGGCTCCGGACTTTTTCAAAAACACCTGTAGATTAAATACCAGAAATTGCAGGTTGCTTCTGAATGTTCACTTTATAGGAATTTTTTTAAAAACTGCCGCATTTTCAATTTTTGTCCTGACGGCTCTGAGTAAAGTTTTATTTCTTTTGAAAGTGGTATTTTTCGGAAAACACCTGTAGATTAAAGACCGAAAATTGCAGGTATTTCTGAGGAATCACTTTTTTAGAAAATTAAATTTTTAATCTTTTCCATAATCAATTTTTGTTCTGACGTCTCCCATTCCTCACAAAAAAATTGCGTACCAGATTTTTGATCAGTGAACTCTCAGCTTCAATTGGTGTACTTTTCATTTCCGGTTCACTTAACCCTCCGAGGCATATAGCCTTTGAAAGGCTAAAGCCACTTTAAATCAGCCAAAAATGATAAAAAAATGGTCGCAGAAACTTCTCCTTATACATTATAATAATGTGATGTGTACGTGAGATGAGGGACAGTCGAGATTTGCCTTCAAAACCTTCTCGAAGGTTCGATTTTGTAACCAGGATCCAAAATGATTTTTTATACGATAATACATTTTTAAATTCAAACAATGTGAATCTAAAATATTTCCAAAAATTGTTTCGGATACTAGGTTCAAATTTTATGACAAATTGATTGAAGACGATTTTTCGCTTAAGTTTTACTTCCGAAGAAATACTTTTTGATCCAAATTTTGAATTAACATTTCAAATAAGCCAGTTTTTAGAAAGTGTTTGAGTACAATTTGCAAGAAAAATTAGGAGCAAAATTCTTGGAGCAAAAATATTTTTTTGGGAGTGAAATTTCAAAATATCTATTTTGATATAAGTATAGATAAAATGATATGCTTGAAAAAATATATATATTTGTGAAAATCATGCCAGATTAGTACTCTTTTACAATATTTGCCCTAATATTGTAATAATAATCAAATAATTTCATTAAATCGAGAAAACTAACAATTTTTTCCTAAAAACGTGATTTTTTCATGAATATTTTGAACTTATTTAAAAATATTTTTCGATTCCCAACAGATATAGTCAATCAGACAAACGTAATGAGTAAAACAGAGCACTGCACAGCTTTTTAGATAAACATACATTTCCTGGAGCCTACCATGAGTGTATCACGTGGTTTAATTAACCTTGCTTTTCAAACGTTTTTTTTAGAATTAAACATAAATTTCGAGAATATGAAATTTTTTTTTTGAAAATGTTAACTCTTCAACTTGATCATAAACGAAAAATTGAAGGTTTATCTTATAAGATTTTTCTGTAAACAAAGTATAGCCTCCTGAAAGGCTATTATGCCTCGGCGGAACTTTTTTTTATATGCTTCGGAGGGTTAAAATCAATTTTCTAGAATTATAGAATATTAATCAAAAATTCAGGCTCATCATATTGACGGCATTATATTTATCTTCCTTAGTCCAAAAAACGGCTTATTCTGACATTCGTATAAAAGAAGATAGAGTTTGAAGTCGAAAAATTTGAAAAATCGGTGATGTAACAATGTTGAGTTTGAGATGTGTAATCGTTAGACGAAGGATGGATCTACAAAGAGTATCCTCAGATTTTTCACAACTGCCCTAGAATTTTCTGAGGCGGGATTGAAAGGTACCAGATTACGACGCCCACCCCTTAACGGATATGCTCAGAAATTCTGAACAACGACCAACTCAGATGGTGGTAATATATTGATTACCGCCTCAGAGTACAGAGCCTGAATATTTGATGGTACAAACAACGCAAGATATTAGCACCCAATCAAAACCTGGATGCGGAATAGGCCGATTTTATTGGTCAGATTAAACCAATCAAATGCTCAAAATCAAATTTACTCTGAGGGTTGGTAATCCATATATTACCACCTAACTTTGAAAAATCATATTTTTCTTCCCGGGCTAGTTATGATCGACATAGTAAACTCATTTTGAAGCTCAAACAAATTTGTGCAAATGAAAAATAATTAAAAACGGTTTCATATTTACGAAAAATGTTTTTTTTTATTCGATTTACTTTCAAAAACGTAAAATTGTCGTAACTTTATAATTTGAAGAAAAACGGTGTTGATCTTAGTTTTACATAACAATATAGAAAATACCGCCTGAAAATTCGGATTCTAAAAAACCTTATCGCAATACTCTGCGACCGCTAATTAAGCGGCAAGAGTTATTTGATCAGTATCGCGCGAGTGAAAATCAAACAGAAAAAATTTGTGATTTTTTTTTCTTATTAATCAAAAATTGATTGAATGCTCCGAATTAATTAACAGCAGCCGCACTTTTGGATATTTTACTGTGCCGGATGTGTAAATATCCCGCCAAGAATTGTTTTGCTCTTCCATTTGGATGTTTCGGAGACGTTCAAAATCTGTCCTGACCGACTGCGGCCACTCTAAAAGAGTTATCAAAAATATTTTTAAAATGCAGAAATTTTGAGGGGGGAAATGTTCTATTTGACATTGCGTGAATAAATTTGAATTTTGAATGGTGCATAATTCATAATATTTTTCGAAAGGTTGGGCGCCAGCCCGTTATCTTAGAGAAAAATTATGAAATTATGCACACAATGTCAAAATTAAAATTTATTTGCAATGTCAATTAGATCATTTTCACATAATGTCCTAATCTTTGTTCAATTCAGCAATTAATGATAAATTGAACAAAATTTGGACATTATGAGGGGAAATGTTCATTTGACATTGCCGTGAATAATTTAAATTTATTTGCAAGTCTAATTGATCATTTTCACATAATGTCAAATAGATTTGGACACAATGTCAATAATTTTGTAATAATAATTAAAATAACAATAATTTGTAAGCTTAACGCTGTGATATTTTAAGCTTTTTAA
Organism: Oikopleura vanhoeffeni; assembly: GCA_004367855.1. Lineage (NCBI taxonomy): Eukaryota > Metazoa > Chordata > Appendicularia > Copelata > Oikopleuridae > Oikopleura > Oikopleura vanhoeffeni. Next base: position 418,827 of record SCLH01000465.1, on the reverse strand, counting down.
CAGATTTTATTGCAAAGAGTGGTTGCGCCGGCTTTCGATACTAATTAGCGTAAATAGGGATGATGGTCAGTGAATGATTAATACGTATTATTAAATGATATAAAGATAATATCTTGAGGATTTGAAGGTCTTGTTTTTATAGATATTTTATGATATTTAGCTCAAAATAACTTTAAATTGAAATTTTCGACTGTATAATTACGGACCAGGCCATTGGGATTTCGGTTTCCGAAAGTTGTCTTAATTTCCGCGAAAATTTTTCCTTAAGAAGTCAGACCAGACTTTTTTGTTTTTTTATCCCTCACAGGTCGGCCGTAATTAACTGTTGAATCACCGGTTTTTCTAAACAAATTAGGAGGATTTTAAAACAAATTCAATAAATAATAAATTTGAAATAATGTTCTTTGCACGTTTATGGGAAATCAATTACCACATATCACCGATTATTATCAAGATTACATACATTTTCATAAAAAATAAACATAAAAAAATAAGCTGACTGACATTCGAATTTTATGGAATTCCGGTTTAGAAATCATTTACCGGCGAACTGGTCGAAAACAAAAAATTTGGTAGCCACAAATTTCTCGCTACACATACAGCAAACGTTTGTTGTATCTGGCATGGTCTTTGAAAAACATGACTGAAAGTCGGCGGCCAACGTGGAGCAGTTAAAAAAAGCCACCTTAGCGGTCCAACCTCTAGGCCTGGTGCTCCAGTTTGATACCCATATTTTCTACAAGTAATTATCGACTAAAATTTTACAGTAATTTTCGGTTAAAAATGTGGTCCGGCCTGAAACTACCTAAATCATATATTTTTCATTCTCAGGTTCAATTCTACGTCTGCTCAAAAGTTTCAAAGGCTGCTCGGGCAACAATTCATATTTTGACCCTTTTCAAACTTAAAGTTCAATATTTTGCCGCCTAGTGGTGACTAAACATTTCAATGGTCATTTTACTATTGGTTAAGATCGATTAAGTATAAGTTGAGTTTAGCTATGTCAAGAATAGCAAGCACTTGAAATTAAAAAAGTATTATTAAAAAAGTGTAAATAGTTTGGCCGCCAGACGAAGTAATTTTTGAACAAATGTCAATTAATTTTCTTGCATTTGTAAGCCAATGGTACCAATTTAACAAGTCTAATTGCAATTTTCATAAAAATTGAAATTAAAATTATTTCAACAGAAATTTGAAATTAAATAATTATCGATTAAATAAAATATGAAATTAAAAATTAATTTGTCTATAATTTTGACATTAAAAATTAATTTAAAGATTAATTTGAAATTCAAAATTGAATTCGATTAATTTGTGAATATAACATATTTTACTATTTGAGACATTATTGATCAAAACACCGATAATGTAGAAAAAGCCAAATTATATACACAATATCGATTTTGACATTATGTGAAAACTAAAACAATTCAGTTTTTGAGCACTCATTTTGAAGAATTTTTTTCAGAAGATTTCTTAACTTTCAAAAACTTATGTAAACTTGTCAGATGCGAAATTTCGACGCGACAAAGTTGCTTTATGTCAAGAAGTAAACAAGATAGAGAAATTATTTTAGCACCAAAAGATCAAGTGAGCATATGAGTCAAATAAAAAATAGACAAACATTTCTAACAGTTATTGTTACAGTGAAACCACACCACTTCTGTTTCTAAAAATAGCCTGGTTTTCACGTGATTTGGAATTGAGGAGATTTAAATGAATGAATAAGTTGGGCGCGCTATGATTTTTTAGGATTTTCGTCTAATATTCGTGAAAATTTTTTAGCATAAATACGACACATAAAATCAAAATTCTGAGGAGATCAATATTTAGGAAATTACCTGAGGCTACTCCTGGTACTATTTTTTTTCTCTGGTCTTTATTAAGAGGTTCATTTTTTCTCAAGTGATTTCTCTGAAAACCAAAAAACACTCAATTGCGCGAATAATAATTTTTTGAAATAAACCAGTTTGATTTTTAGTCAGAATTCGATGCGAAGCGACTAAGAGCACAGCTGAAGCATGATTATCTTGATACCATGCCGAGTAATCAAGCCTACAGCGGGCCCATAAAGAGTTTGTCCTCTTTTTAGTGCCTTAAAATCTTGATCAAATGCATTTATTTTTATCCTCAAAAATAAGTTTTGAAGATTTTCGAAATGTACTTTTATGGCACAGAAAAAAAAATAGTTTTTATGTTGTAGGCTGATAGATAAAGATATATTTTTAATCAGAGAACAGATTCAGGTTTGAGTTATGTATTTATAATTTTCATATCACTTTGGAAAAATGGTTTTGGAAAAAACCTTAACTTCGTTCTTTATGGCTTATATCGATCAAAGATAATTAAATTTTTGAAAAAATGAAACGTTTAAAATTTAAGTATGGTCTTGATCTCGATAAATTTTAAATAATTTTCACTTTTTTATTTCCCAATTCACCGTAATAAGACTTCAAAGTTCATCAAATCTATTTTAATAAAATTTGTTTCTGATTTTTGTGCGTGCATTTTGGCGCGATAGGAATACGCAAACTTNGAGATTAGCCAGTTTTTAGGAAAGTGTTTTGTGCATGCATAACAGTTAAAATAAAAATTTATTGGTATCTAGGAGCAGTTATTTTTTTTCGGAAGTGAAATTTCTAAATTTTCAACTTCAAGTATCCCATGAAAAAATAAAATAATTATAAAAGTGAATTTAAGCAATAAAAAATGGTCCACAGTTGTTCTTTATTACCATATTTACTTGAAAATAATTAAAAAAGTGTAATAATCTGCGTTTATAGGGAAAAATAAAGATTTTTATCAAAAATCCTGATTTTTCCATCAAAATTTTAAACTTATTTATAAATAACTTTTGATTTATGATGAGATATAAATCAAAGCGGACAAAACTTTGACGTACTCAGATACTTGTGCATCGTTTCTGACAAAAAATTCAACTTGTGAAGACAACTGTGACCGTGTATCACGTGATATGGTATACCTTGCTTTTCTCACTATATTTTCTAGAACAACAATTTAAAATTTTAGAATATAAAATGTCGGATGGAAAAATATTACCTTCAACATCCTTATGCAGGAAAAATTGAAATTCCAACTGCCTCAAGCTAATTGATCTAGTACTTGCGAGCCAAAGACATAAAAGGCAATGTAGTACAACCGAGATTCCTCGTCGCCATTCCCGTTAAAATTTACACTCGGACACACAGGGTCACGTGACGAATTAAAAATCAACAAGATGTATATCNAAACCGAGCTTGCCGAAACCGAGCTTGCCGATCACCGAACTTGCCGATACCGAACTTGCCGATCACCGAGCTTGCCTTTACCGAACTAGCCTAAACCGAGCTTGCCTACAACCGAGCTTGCCGATCACCGAGCCTGCCGATACCGAACTTGCCTAAACCGAGCTTGTCTACCACCGAACTTGCCGATACCGAGCTTGCCGACAACCGAACTTGCCGAAACCGAGCTTGCCGAATCTGAAATTTTTCAAACCGAGCTTGCCGAAACCGAGCTTGGCGAATCTGAAATTTTTCAAACCAAGCTTGCCGAAACCGAGCTTGCCGAATCTGAAAATTTTCAAACCAAGCTTGCCGAATATGAAAATTTTCAAACCGAGCTTGCCGAATCTGAAATTTTTAAAACCGAGCTTGCCGAATATGAAAATTTTCAAACCGAGCTTGCCGATGAAACTGAGCTTGCCGAATCTGAACTTTTTTAAATGAGCTTGCCGAATCTGAAACAAGACGGAAACGACGTTAAAAATTTCTTTGAATGAACCTAATTAATGGTCAGAACCATGCAAAAAAACTATATTTTTTATTGGCTCTATGATGATAAATAAAAACGGTTACCGAACGACCTGTAATTCGGTTTTTATAGTGCGTCCGAAAACGGAAAAACATTGTAGCGAAGACATTCGGTTTTTCGCCAATCAATTTTAAAATTTCAGATCCGGCAAGCTCGGATGAAAAAATTTCAGATTCTATATCGTTTCGGCAAGCTCGGTTTAAAAAATTTCAGATTCGGCAAGCTCGGTTTCCGCAACTCGTTTGAAAAATTCAGAGTCGCAGCTTGGTTTGAAAAATTCAGATTCGGCAAGCTCGTTTGAAAAAGTTCAGATTCGCAAGCCGTTCGGCAATCGGTTTGAAAATTCTTCAGATTCGAAGCTCGGTTTGAAAAAAGTTCAATTCGGCAGCTCGGTTTCGGTCGAAAGTTCAATGCAGTCTTGGAATTCTTGAATTTCAGATTCGGCAACCGCGAAAGTTTTCGGCAACTCGGTTGAAAAGTCATTCGCAGACTTCGCAACTCGGTTTGAAAGAATTCAGATTCGGCAAGCTCGGTTTGAAAAAGTTCAGATTCGGCAAAGCTCGGTTGAAAGTGATTCCGGCAAGGCGGCAAGCTCAGTTTTGAAAAAATTTCAGATTCGCAAGCTCGGTTTGAAAAGTTCAGATTCGCAAGCTCGTGTTGAAAATCAGATTCGGCAAGCTCGGTTTTCCGGCAAGCTACGGTTTGAAAAATTCAGATTCGGCAATCTAGTGAAGTCGTTCGCAGCCGTTTTGAAAAATTCAGTTCGGCAAGCTCGGTTTCGGCAAGCTCGTTTGAATCAGTGTCAAAAATTTAGATTCGGCAGAACCGGTTTGAAAAATTCAGATTCGGCAAGCTCGTTAAGTCTTTGAGATTTGCGTCGCAAGCCTCGTTTCGGCAAGCTCGTTTCGCAAGCTCGTTTTAAAAAGTTCAGATTCGGCAAGCTCGGTTTGAAAATTTCAGATTCTGCAAGCTCGGTTTCTGCAAAGCGTTCGGCAAGCTCGGTTTCGGCAAGTCTCGGTTGAAATTCAGATTCGCAAGCTCGGTTTGCAAGCTCGGTTGAAAATTTTCAGATTCGGCAAGCTCGTTTCGGCAGCTCGTTTCGAGCAACATTTTCGAATTCGGCAAGCTCTCGTGCAGCTGGTTATGAAAATTTTTAGATTCGGCAAGCTCGGTTTCGGCAATCTCGTTTGAAAACTTCAGATTGCCAAGCTCGGTTCGCGCAAGTCGGTTTGCAAGCCGGTTGGCAAGTCTGTCTTAGGCAAGCTCGGTTTGAATGCTATTGCAAGCTCGGGATTATCGCAAGCTGGTTTCGGCAGTGAGCATCGTATCGCAGTGGTGATCGGTTGGCAATGTCGCGCAAGCCTCAGTTGAACTTCCAAGAATGCAAGCCCGGGACTCATGTATCATCCCTATGTCACACTTTTGTGATATCCCGGCCTACATAAAAATACACTCGTTCTAGTCAGGGCCGGGAGTCACAAAAGTGTGAATAGGGATGATAATATACATTAGATGTCTAGCTATAATCAATCATAGACTATACTCCATAGATATGACTCATAGTGCATTTGAATCTCACAGCATTAAAACCAAAATCATGAAGAGCTGCTAAAAATGCATATCAGTTAACGGTGAATAATATACTCACGAGCAAATTCATATTTAAATATCAACCGTCAAAAACATAAAATACGTCTGAAAATTATTACAACAAAATCCAAGAAATATCATTAGTTTTTTCAATAAAAATATATTTTTTGATCGAACTCCCGTAGAAAACTTTGACTTAAAATTTTAAAAAATATTTTAAAATCTTATAACATGTTGTTTATCTTGTTATGTTTGTGAAAATGTGCAACTGCGTTTTCATCAGTTCGGAAAAATCGATAAAAGTAACCAATTTGAGTCCTCAAGTAATAAATATTTTTCCAAATAATGGAAAATGAAGTGCCAAAATATTTACCTTTGTAGATACCCAACTGATTTATTTGTTCAGAAAACTAATTCACTTTGTTTTTACAAGGATAATTTATTATGAATGACATCTCTTGAACTGTGAGACATCATGGCTTAGACCCGTTAACGTCAGTTTGACATAATATAAATTAATTTGACATAATAGGTTCAATACTGTTTCATAAATAATAAATTAAATTATTAGAAACAATTGAATCAAAGTTGTTGTGGGCCCCAGCTTGTGGCCTGAAAGCTCCAGGAAAACATAATTTCTCACAAGAATTAACCTTTGGACATGGAAGATGTTTTATACGTGAAATTTGCTCTTTCCTTTTAAGGGGTGGTAGAGCGACTTTAAGGCCTTTCCGATGTATAATTTGAAAAACGGAGTAAGTCGACCACGAGAAAATTTAATGGCGTTAACCAATTCTATCGCTTTAGAATTTTTCTTAATTTTAGATTTTACCTCATTAACTGTACTCCAATATTATCAAATCACGGGAAAATATTTTTTCTTGATTAAACAAATTAAACGATAACAAAAATCAGTAACTAGAAGTTTCTATCTATGTAAAAAAATTGCAAATTTTTGAAATTATCAATGTATTGCACTAGCATTCACGTCGATTTGAAAACAAGAACGGAGATTTATAGCAAAAAATTCAAGTTACCAATCATAATTATTCTAGTGTTTTGATAATGGTAAAAAAATTTGAAATGTTTTGAAATCGAGTTCTGAATTATCAAAAAATTTTCAAATTTGCACAAAGATTGACCAAAATTTCTCTCCAATCATTCCAATATTAGGCTCAAATGACGTCCGAATTTTAAGAATTATGGTGGAACGTCTTTTGTAAAAAATTGACCTGGTAAGCCCAGTACGCAAGAAACGATGCGCCACTTTCCGGCGCGGTTTGTACCAAAACAGAAGGCGAAAGTCGCTAAATTCGGGCCCGAAGGTCGATTTTTCATACCGCTTCATAGTTGAGCCGAATGTCGGTGAATGCGACCAACAATGATTGCTGTGAAAAATTAAAAAAAAATGATCATTTTTGCGATCGCCCACCTAGGAAAAAATTAAAATTCTCGGGCCCGAGCGTGATTCTCACGTGATAAATGATCATATCGTTGAAAAATCGTAAAATTGTGTCATGGAACGAAGCTGCTGAAAAAATTTAAAATTAATTTTTCGTCAATTTTTTGAAGGTATGACAGCCTATTCCAAGCATGAAACATATTTTTTCGACCACTTTCGGAGCGAGGACTGTATAATTTATACAGTATAAATTATATATACTTTTATATACACTTATATACGTATAAGTATACAATTTTTGGTCGCCGTTATTTAAAATGGCCTATTTTCGCTATGAAAGGCTAGTGCGAAATCAGAGTACAGTTAGAAACGAGTTAACGAAATTTCATTGTTCGAATTATGTCTTATTTGTCCGGCTAGAGGATTTTGCATTAAAAAATGGTTTAGCTATCAAATTTGAATTTTTTGCGACGTCTGATGATTTATTGCATTACGATTTTTATTCAAATTGTATTTTTTTTGCGCCTACGCGTTTCCATAAATCTAAATCGGGAACGTTTTACAGGTGAACTTTTTTCTCATTTTACTGTAGTATGAAATAACTTGAACCTACGCCGGCAATCAAAACGCTCCACGAGAGTATAGTAGCAAAAAATTGGCAAAAAAGTCGATAAAAATGTTATACTCCTTTATAACACATCTGTTTTTCAATTTTTTGCCCGTGGCCCAGGTAAAACTTGAATTGATTTCAACGTATCGTGTTCAGTTTAGCTCATACGTGTTTAGGTTTAAATTTAAAGTTAATATCAGTACATTGAAATGATCCCCCAGATTTTCATATCTTTATGGCGATCTTTTCTACTTTGAAACAACCTTGCGTAATCTTGACATAGATTAGAAATCGATGATTAATGACGAGTATATATCGTGTATTTAATCTTGTAATGTGACAGTACAGTATGTCTTACAATTTCAGTGATATTGAACAAAATTAGAACGAATAAGAAATACAACTTGGGCCATATCCGTATTTCCGGGTAAATGTCTTTTTCAAAAGGTCAAATTAAAATTTTTGTAATTAGAAGATTGAAAATTATCATAGGATTTACAAAAAAAATATACAGCTGAGTTTTCTCGTGAATACGTTTTTTTCGTCCCCGTTAGACAGCTAAATTATTACGTAATCTATAGCAAAGTATAGGCAATTTTGCTGTCTACCCGGCGACGAAACAAAAAAAAACGTAGTAAACGAGGAAAATTAGGCTGTAAAATTTTATTAGTTACCGGTCAAAATCTGAAAAAAAAATATCATCCGGGGAAATCTCAGCCGAAACTTGTTTTTTAGAACAAATACTTTCAGAATTTATATGGATTAAGGCCTTAAGACATCTTGCCATTTGAAAAATCGGAATTCGAGCATTTCATTAGCCAAACTGACTACATTTGAGCTAAATGAAATCGTTGTATTCTGCAATACAGCCTTTATTGGCATGCTGATCCGTTTTGTTTTGTATTATTCAATAGTACGATCTGTCAACCGAGTCCTTAATCCATATCGATCACGGGCGTCCTGTGATTCTTTTTTTTACAAAGTTTTAGCCAAAATTTTTATTTATTCAAGCCTTTTCTCTGGCTAACGACCTCGATTGAATCCGATTGATCCTAGATAGCTTAAACAGAGCAAATATCTGGTAAATTATGAATTTAAAAATTTGCGTCGAATCGACGATTTTTAACTATTTTAAAGAAAAAACTACTAGTTAGTAATTTAACAATTTCAGTAATGCAAGTAAAAAGATAAAAATTGATCCGATGAATTTTTTTTCTTTTTTTTTTTTTTTTCTTATCTTCACAAGACATTGTGCTTTAGTTGACTATCTAAGAATGTGTATCAAATGAGTTGTTTTTAAAAGCCGAATTGAATAAACAAATAGCCTTGTGGAGAAAACTAGTAAAAAAGGACAGAGACCCCTAATTGATAAGTTTCTTTTTTTTAGTTCAATTTTTCATCCCATCAAACACTGATTTTAAAGCCGCCGCGGTCGGAGGCAGGGAAACTGCTCATATTGTGGAAACAATAAAAATTGACGATCAAAAAAAACGCCTTATTTTCTCCTAACTGAAAAAAAACAAATCTGAATATTGAAAAATTCCTTCCGGTATGAAAAAATCAAAATTCTCTAAAAATAGGCATAAAAATAAGTTAAATTAATTTAAGGATGAAGACGAGTGATTAGTGTTTTGGCAAAGTTTGAAACAAATTGATATAAAAGTCCAAAAAATAAACATGTGTTTATAAAAAATTAATTTGGTTAAAAACACAGGTATTTCGAATTCTAGAACAGCTGACTAAAAATTTTAAGAATTTTTCCACCCTTAAACTCAAACGTTGGATAGTTATCTGTTTCCCAAAAATTCAGGCCTTTCTATTAACCGTCTTTAGAAAATTCAAAATAACAATTTCAATGAGATAAACAGACCCCCACCCTTTAACTCATCGAACTCCATCTAAAAACGTTAACTAGTCTATTATAGCGCGAGTTCGAATCTCACTTATGATTTGTCTTAGTATTGCTTGAGTGATTACACACCGATCAAATTTAGCGGTCAATATCGAGCACCACTTGCGCTATAATATACTCAAGACAATCACTAAGACATATTATGTGGTTCGAGCAGCGCTATAGAGATAGCTAAACGTTTAGATGAATTCCGTGTAAAACAGGATATGCTCGCTTTATAAGATGCAAAGCGTTGTCAGAATCGAGCGATTAACCTATCTCCTTAGGGGGTGGTCGTCGCAGTCTTCAAGAAGTTTTCGATAGCCAGTCGCACAAGTACAAATGCTTGGACAATTTTTTACCTCCTTTGATATATTTTAAACAAAAATCTTGCATCCTAAAGAAAACAATCCAAATATAACGATGCTCGTCCATCAGAAACGTGCTTACCAAAAGTGAGCGGAATATTTTTTCAAAATGTACTGCTTCCCTGAGTTTTCAAGTCAACAATGATTCATGTTTAAATTAAACGGAAGGACGTGAGGCAGACACAAGTTGAAGTTTTGGAAAATGTCTATGATTTGGCTTCAGAATCATCAGAAAACTTGTATTTTGCTCTAGTTACATAGGCAAAATACTGTTTTTGGTATTCTGAAGCCAAATCAAATTTTTTCCAAAAACTCAACTTGAGTCTGCTCACGTTTTGTACGGTTAATCAAATCATGAATCATTGTTGGTCTTTAAAAACTCAGGCAGGAGATCATTTTACAAAAAGAAAATTTTCAAAATGTATTCTCTCTAGTTTAATGACAACAATGATTCATGATTTGGAATTAACCGTACAAAAACGTGAGCAGACCCACAAGTTGAGTTTTTGGAAAAATTCTTTGATTCGGCTTCAGAATACCAAAAAACTGTATTTTGCGCTCTAGTAACCATAGGTAAAATACGTTTTTGGTGATCTGTGTTAATTTAAACATGAACATTGTTGGAACTTGAAATCATGGGAGGAGATACATTTTGAAAAAATAATTCCTCACTTTGTAAGCAGTTTGATTGGACGACCTCCGTTTAATTTGGTTGTTTTTAGGATGCAAGATTTTTGTTTAAATATATCAAAGAGAAGAAAGTGGTTCCAACGATTGTACTTGTGCGACAATTGGCCTATCGAAAACCCTATTAAATTGCCCTTCAAAGTGCACGACCACCCCCTAAGGAAAGAACTTTTTTTGATCATATACGTATTTAATTTTTCAAAATATTTTGATTAAGACTTACAGGAAAAAATGTAAAATTTTTAGCTAGAAGTGTTAAAACTGTCAAAGTGATAATTTACACTAGTTAAAGATCAATCTAATACAGGACCAGGTCGGAGCGCCTCCTGTAACGGGCCTAATTATTAATCGAAACATTTTCGAAACGTCCGGGCTACCCTCCGCGAGGCCCCGGACTATTATCAGACAGCAACAACGGCTTTGAAAAAATTATTACTTCATCAGAAGACTTCACTAAACATGAATAACTGTCACCGATATGTTCTTCGCTGACATTTATTCTAATGAAAAATTGAACAGTCTATCAGTTCTTAATATTGTACTTATTATTATCAACAACTTCGTAGATATATCGAAATTTTTTTCTCCTTTATCGTTAAATAAGTAAAAAGCCATCTGAAAGTGTGAAGCTTTTAAAAACACGAAGATTTCAAGTTTGAACCCTCAGACTCCAAAATAAACGACAAGTTCGTGCCAGAGAAACTTGTGGACTTTCTGCTCATTTTTTAGAAAAGTAATATCTAGAGATTGATGGAGTAAAATTTCTATGTGTGCAAATTTCTTGAAAAAGAGCTTTAATTAGAGATGAATATTTCTTCAAAAACTACATTTAGTTTCATATTGATCTCGAAAATCTTTCTTATTTAGATTCCAAAGCTTGTGCTTGATTTCATTTGAAAGTTTTTGTAGATGTACGGTCAGAGTACCAAAAATTCTGGCTTTTACCGATATAATCATTTAGCAGCAACCGATGAAAAATTTTGAATGCAAAAAATAAGTTTTTACATGTATGATCTCGATACAGCTCCGTCGGTTACTCCTTAAATAAAAAGCAATTTTCAAAAACGTGTTCTCATGTTTTTAGCAGCTAGCTCAAATTTTCCATATGTTTTTTGTTCTGATCGTTGATATTTTTCAAGGACTACAATTGTACATAATCGCAAAAATGTTTTACTAATGTTTGCCGTTCTACCTTAGTATGGCCCCATAAATAATGGGTAATTAACTCATTGGGTAATGAGCTACTATAAGTTATAGTCTATAACTCAACTTTTACCTATAATTTGAAGTTCGAACATGCTTGCCCATTTATTGCCCAGAGATATAATCTCTGGAAATAAACTTTCAGTTGAATTCTGGACTCAGGAAATCGTGAGTTAATATAAGGTTAAAATAATTATAGCTTTTTAGATGTCATATGAAACAGAAAAATTATATTTCAAGTCAAATCTGATTTTTAATCAAAAATGTGGTAAATAATTTATTACTTTGCATCCAGATTCTAGCACAAAAGGCTCGAAGATCATGAGACAATAAAAATGATGATTCCTTTATCAACAAATTAAATTTATTACATGGTACTTTATTTTAAAAAATAATCATTTTTTATTCAAAAGATGACAAGGAAGCCTATACGGGGCGCGAATTGGCTGCGGATATCGCCAGCCCAATATCGTTGAATCTCCAATATGCGAAAAAAGTCTACGCAATTCACAATTTAGGTTAATTCTTACCATGCCCATATCGCCGAAAAGCAATCATCACCGAAATTGCATAGGGTATTGTGCAAATATTAATTTGGAGTGCGTCATGAATACGCCATATTTTAAGATTAATTTCCCCAAATCTACTTTTTGAAATTAAAATTTGATTGCGCTCGTGAAGTGGAAATTCTAAATATTTTGATATTTAACTCAATTTGAACTTATTGCAAAACTCTTTGTACAATTGTAAACTTTCTCAAATTATACGTCATTCTGAAAGCCCACCGCGTCTGTTTTAATTTTGAACAAACTCTTAATTTCATTTCTCCATCGCGGGCGCGCCGAATTGGCAATACGCCGAAAGTGTTCCAAAATATCGCTGAAAAGGTCAATTTCGAAAAAATGTCATTTCAAAGAAAATGCCTCAATATCGATAAAACGGCTTGGTCGACATTTCTGCACGATTAATTCTTCCCCCCAGATATGAAGGCTTAGAAGAGGCAACATTCCAATTTAGGGCGGGCTTTATTCAACATTTCTGTCAACATTGATATTAAGGCGCGTTCATACGACATCTGCCAAAATGAAGGCTTGGAAGAGGCAACATTTGAATTTAGGGCGTTTCATCAACATTCTGCAGATTGATAATTTACCGGCGGTTTCATCAACATTCTATCAACATTGATATTGTAGGCGGCTTCATCAACATTTGCCCAAATGAGGCTTGGAGAGGCAAATTTCGAATTTAGGGCGTTTCATAACATTTTGCCAGTGATAATTAGTGGCGGTTTCACAACATTTCCTGCCCACATTGATATTTGAGGGCGGTTTATCGACATTTCTGGCCGTATTAGTATGGCTAGGCGATCAAATGACATTTCTGATGCAACAGAGTTATACATTATACTAATTTATTCGAAAGATCACATAATGACCACACAAGGTTTATTTAATAATTTGAAATAAAGCAATTACTAGGATTTGAAAAATATCTAAAGAGATTTCAATTATAGTAGGCCTCCCGAGCAAAAATGAGCACCCCGATAAAGTTCGAGGAATTTGAAAAATTCGGACTGAGTAAATTTTGAGCTTGAAAATTACGTCAAAAAAAATTTTGGCCCGACCACTCGTGGCGCGTAAAGGTGGTCGAAATCATTTTTTCGTATTTTCAGTTAAATAATTTTACGAAAAAGCAAAATGTTCATCTTTTTCGCAATGGCTTACCTCACTTTTTCGGGTAAACGAAATTCTGCTCCAGATTGACATCTTCAAATTTCTATTACCACAACGATCAGTGGTGGTAACACCGGAGATGGATGCCATCATCGAAAGTATTTTCAAATCAATGACTTAGGGTTTGAAAAGATGCGCAAGCATCAACTTTGTGGAACGTATGGGTTCATGACCAAGGTTTTAAACGCGATTCCATGATTTGGTGGTGTAAACAACACAGGTATTATGATTTACAGAAAGCTCATCATAAGAATAAAAGTAACCATTAGAAAAAATTTCATGGAAGATACATTAAATTTATTTTTCAGAAAATTTTAAAAATTTTGCCGATCGTGATTAGTTGAAAAATAAAAATGCTCAAAAGTACTTTTGACCCCGGAATGAAACGCTGATCAATTAATAAAATAACAAAATTTAAAATTTTTTATAAATGGATAATGGTTGTTAAGGTAATGCAAATGACAAAATTGTCTAAGGGTGGGTGCCTTTTTGTACTTTTCATCACGCCTCAGATCAAATCCTAGGTATTGTAAATAATCTGAAGGATACTCGTTGTAATCTAGCCTTCGTCTAACGATTACACATCTCAAAGTCAACCTTGTTACCATCACCAACACAGTGTGAGTCTATCTAGAGCACTAAACGGTTTTTTTTTATCTATCTTCTTTAGCCCCACATACAAAGCTCTCAAAATTTACACAAATAGCAATAAATGCGAAAAAAAAAGTGATGAGAGGAATTTTTCGATTTTTGACTTTTTTTTCTAGAAATCTACTTAACGCCGATTTTTGCGAGTTTTCGACTTCAAACTCTATCTTCTTTGACGAATGTTTAGAATGAAGCCATTTTTTGCAATAGGTAGATTAAATATAATGCGGAAAAGGATGAGAAGGAATTTTTATGAAAAATTCTAGAATTCTTAGAAATGATATGAAAGTGAACCGGAATGAAAAGTTCGAAAAAAAGTTGTCTGAGTAGACAAAAGTACCACCAAATTGAGCTGATGATATCTATGATCAAAAAGTGCTCACAGCTAATCAAAATTTTTACACAATCAGCGTCAAATTCGATAATTTAAGTTTAACATTTTGGCTTAAAACTAATTGAAATTTTTAGAATTCGATTAAGACACTTTGATAATTTTAATGTCATGCATCGTTTTCGTGGGGGTATTATTCACAATAAAAAATGTTCAGATACATGTGGAAAACCGGTTTTATTGGGTTTAAAGGCAAAAAAATATTCGAATTTACAAAATTCTGATTTGTGTTCTAGATTGTTTTAAAAAAATAATTCCACCATAGAGATTCCTTTGGTTCAACTTAAGTCTATAATATATTTAGTACCATAAATTAATCTATAAAGGGCTCAAAAAATGACAACGACCACCCTTAAGGGGATTGTGGGTGCAGTAGTTATTTTCACACGTCGCAAATTCGTATTTTTTTCAATTGCATTGAATCATCCAGATCGGAAATCGTTTGCAATAAAAAAAATCACAAGAATTATTTCTGGAATTTTTTTCTAGAACATTGAAATCGCTTGGTAACTGAATGCCCGAATAATGACAAGATGATCGGAAACAAAAAACCATTATGACAATTTTTAACGAGGATTCAGACAAAATAAAATTGAACTTTTGACCAATATTCTAAAATTTTTTGCCCCAAAAATATCGGTTTCGGACTTGCATAAAAACGGAAATGAATTCTAGATATGGTATCATTTCAGAATAAAAAAAACTCGCAAGAAAAAATAATTCTAATGAAGTATTTCATATGATAGTTGTTCGATTTTTGCGCTTTTCAATATTTCAATTTTAGCCTAATATAAATAATGTGCGCATTAATGCATGAATATGTGATTGCGAGAAATATAAAAAAATTATTGAAATTGCTTGGTTTAAAAGTTTAATAACATAATAGAGAAGATTTTGAAAAGAGAAGAAAGAAATCGCATGTTGCGTTCGTAGCTAATACTTTTTTTTTTAAAAAATCTTCATTTTGCCTATATTTACTTAGCAAGGAATTTTCAAAATAATTTTCGGCGAATTAAATGAATTTATAAGATGAATTTAAAAATCTTGCGTTTCAATTGTAAGGAATTTTCTGATCAATATATGGCAAATATGTGATTTTTGGATACGTGGATATGACGGTATACTTCAATAAAAAAATACCCGAGCAATTAGGTTATGCATTTAAGGTGATGGATAATTTTACTAGAAATAATCAGTTTTGACATTCTCAACGGTACGGACCACATAATACAATTGGAAAAAAAAACGTTCACTCAATTCTTACGAAAGATAATTGAGTTTTTTAAAAACGCCATGTTCCCAGCACATTACTGGAAGCACCCACACATCCCTTAACCTCACCATCAAACATTAATTCACTCTCACACCGAAAACTGCAGAGATAATAAGGCGACAGAATATTCATTATTTTTCATGACTCGAGAATCTAGGATAGATTAATTGAGGCAATAATTTTTTAACAATCGTAATCTGTGTCGTCGTAAATGCAAAGACAAAATAGAGATTGTAGTTTCGGTACTTATCGGAAAAACCATACAGTTTTCAAAAGTACATAATGACTTACAAAGATTAAAATATAACACTGAATATTGTTTATGGCCTCTGTAATTTAAATGCTCATCTCAATCGTCTGAAAAACGCAGTTTTTCGTATTCTTTTGCGCCAAATGTACGCACGAAATCAGAAACAAATTGAATAAAATAGTTTTCACTTGAACTGAGGCTTATTACGGGAATTGGGGAAAAAATAAAAATTGATTTTATATTTATCGAGGATTAGGTCAGACATAACATTTAAACCTTAATTCTTTCTAAATTTATTATCTTGAGTTTGTCCTCTTTTTAGTGGTGAAATCTTGATCAAATAAATTATTTTTATCCCTCAAAAAATAGTTTTAACGATTTTCGTATGTTTTTGTGCATTATCGTAATGTTTTTTGTAAGCCAAATTCTCATGTTCGGAGGCCAAGTCAAAGCTATCTCCCCACAGTTTAGGTGATACAGTTCGCTCATACTGCATCTGAAGACAGGCCTTGTTTGACAAAACATTAGAGAGTTTCTTTTCGAAATTTTTGATTTGCGTCTCTTGATGGGCATGTTCACTTTTCATTGTGAGCCTAATTTTGACAAAATTAGAACCAGAAAAAAGCTTCAAAAAATTTTTCCGTAATACAAACACTTTCAGATTTTGGTCAATTTTTTAACTCGTAGCGTCAAAA
>SCLH01000465.1:378138-394847 GCA_004367855.1 Oikopleura vanhoeffeni | reverse complement strand
AGTTTTTAGGAATTCGTCTTGACCATCTTTAAAAAAAATAATAATGTTTCTACTAAATGTAGAACTTTTTTTATTTATTTTTGTTGGAAAACAGAAAAATTGCTTATGAATGAGAAAGCGAGGCGGAAATATAAGGCGCAGACATATTGTTTACCACTAATTTCATCATTTCAGAGGTGAGAATTATCGTTTCATAGACAAACCCGATAAGGTATTTTGAATCGGAGACCAGGTTAAGGAACATAAGGTTTCACTTAATTTTATTTTACTAGCATCTCATTATTAAAATCGTATGGTTTCCTGTGGAAAACATTTTGAGTTAACTTCACTTTTTCACAGCGGAAATGAAGTGATTAATATTTCAATTGTCTTGATATAATTAATTAAAAATTTGAGTCTATCCTTTATCTCAATGATTTAACAACAATTAATTCCCTAACACTTAAACTTTTCCCATAATATGACTTCAAAGTCAAGCCAAAAAAGTGGCTCTCATGCCTCTGGGGGATATCAATACTCAAATGAGTCTAGGAGTTAAAATTTTTGTCGAAGTTCAAAATAAAAAATGAAAANTTGACATGGCCCCCAAGAAACACCGAATCAAAATTTCAAAAAAAAACTCCCTAGGAAATTGTCAAACAAGTCTTGTGCTTCCATATGCAGTATAAGCCGATACTGTATCTCCTTAACTGGCGGAGGAGATACCTGTGGACTGAGCCTCCAAAACTGAGCTTTTCAAAAATTTTAGTTTTTGTTTTTTCGTGTTTTTGTCCGCCAGAAGCAAATTTTCGAGAAACGGACGCTGGCGAATTATTTGTGATGCTTTTCTGGAGCTTGTCACAAAAAAATAATAAAAACTGATGAAAATAGAAGAAGAAGATACGAACTCAGTGTTTTTTTAGGAGGCTTATTAAAAGCATAGGTATGGGCGTACGTGGCATATTATCAGATTACTGTATTTTTTAAATTGATCTTGAAGAGTTGTTCTTCAAGCTAAAAAAGTTTTTGAATCATAACCGCTGCCTGTTTGTCGAGAATCGGCATAACAAAACCCTAAATCAGCAACACCACACCCTTAACCCCCTCACACCCAAAACCATTAAAATTCCCCTCACACCCAAAACGCCATTCGGGGACGCCACTTTGAGCGGTTATTGCGGAGAAAATAAATGCGATAGAATATTCATTATTTTTATTGACCCAGGATCAAGGATTGATTTAAATTGGAGGCCAATATGTTTTTAAAATTTTAATTTTGTTTGCTTGATAAATGCAAGAGAAAATAGAGGTTCAGTTTCAGGTACTTCATCGGAAACCATACATTTTTCAAAAATCACATATGACTTACAAAAGATTAAGTAGAACACTGGCTATTCAAATATGATCTCGAATTTTGAATAGCGCATCTCAATCGGCTGAAAAACAAGTTTTCGTATCCCTTCAGCCAAAATGCACGCACTAAAATCAGAAACTAATTGAATACAAATAGTTTTTGACTTGAACGTTGAAGGCTCATTACGGTGATTTGGAGAATAATAAAAAAATTTCCAAAATTTAATTATCTTTAATCGATATACGCCATAAAAATGACCTTTATTTTTTTTAAAAAAAGGATTTTTCCAGAGTGATACGCAAATCATATATAAATAACTCAAACCTTGGCTTTCTGAATCTGTTCTTTGAGTGAAAATATCTCTCTCCATTAGTCTACAACATGATAACTCTTTTTTTCCTGTAAAGAAAAAATACATTTCGAAAATTGTAAGCAACCTATTTTTGAGGATAAAAATAAATTTATCAGATCAAGATGTTCGGCCACTAAAGAAAGGACAAACTTAGTATTGGGGTCAGCTGTAAGCTTGATTACTCGGCATGATATCAAGTTAATCAATCTACAAAAGCATCGAATTCTAACTAAAAATCAAACTGATTTATTTCAAAAATAATTATTCGCGCAATTGAGTGTTTTTTTTTGTTTTTTTGAGTTTATAGAAAAATCACTTGAGAAAAAATAAAACTCTCAATAAAGACCAGATAAAAAATGATAGAACCAGGAGCAGCCTGAAGTAATTTCCTAAATCTGAGTCTCCTCAGAATTTTTATTTTATGTGTCGTATTTACGCTAGAATTTTTTAACGATAATCAGGCGAAAATCCTAAAAAAAAGTGGGAAAAAATATCTTTTGAACTGATAGTCGTATTAAATTTTTAAAACCATTACTAGAAAAAGAATTGCGAACTCTATGACACACTTGAATTAAAAGTCTGTGGAGTTATTATTTCTATCTCGTTTTAAGGATTTTAAAAATCTCGCGGCCCCGAATGGCGTTTGGGTGTGAGGGGGTTAAGGAGATTGTGGGTGCAGTAGTTAATTCAATTACGGGCTTCGAATTCAGTATTATTTTTCTTGTATCCGACCAATATTATAATTCTTAATTTTTTTGTCCCTTTTTCAATATTTAGATTTTTAACATATTGAATGTTACTATGGCGCGCAGTAAATCTGCATAAAATAGTGATTGTGAGAATTTTGAAAGAATTATTTCACTTAGAAAATTGCGAATATTTTGTAAAAAAGAGAAATTATTTCGCATGGACCGTTTGTGAGCTATTCAAAGGTTTGTAATAAAATTAACATTTTGCCTATATTTAACTATAGTCATGAATTTTCAGAAAAATGTTTAAGGGGATTGTGGGTGCTTCCAGTAATGTGCTGGGCAAAAATAAGGCGTTTTTAAAACTCAAATATCTTTGTGGAATTGAAGTGAACGTTTTTTTTTCCAATTGTATATTGTAGTCGTAACCTTGAGAAGTCAAAAATGTGATTCATTTCTAGAAAATATTATCACATCAACCTATTAAATGCATGAAACCTAATTGCTGGTTATTTCTTTTCATTGAAGTATACCGTCATATCCACGTATCCCAAAATCACATAATGCCGATATTATTGATCAGAATTCTCTACAATTGCAACCAAAGCATATTTATAAATTCATCGAAAATCATTTTTGAAAATTCCTTGCTATAGTCAAATATAGGCAAAATGTAGATTATTTTAACAAAAAAAAAGTATACCTCACGAACGGTACATGCGATTTTCTTTCTCTTTTCATAAATCCTTCTCTATTATCATATTAAACTTTTGAACCAAGGAATTTTAATATTTTTTTTTATATTTCGCAATCACTTATTCATGCTGATTTAATGCGCGCCATTATTATATTGATTAGGCTAAAAATTGAAATATTGAAAAGGCGCAAAAATCTGAACAACTATCATATTGAAATACTTCATTTAGAATTACTTTTTCTTGCGAGTTGTTTTTTTTATTCTGAAATGATACCATATCTAGAATTATTTTTCCGTTTTTATGCAAGTCCGAAACGATATTTTTTGGAAATTTTCTAGAATATTGATCAAAAGTTTCCAAATTTTATTTTGGTCTGAATCTCTGTGAAAATTGATCATTAATGGGTTATTTTGTTTTTGATCATCTGTCATTATTCGGGCATTTCAGTTAGCAAGCGATTTCAATGTTCTAGAAAAAAATATCAGAATAAATTTTTTTTTTAATTGCAAACGATTCCCGAGGTGCTGAATGGTCAGATGCAATTGAAAAAATACCGATTTGCGACCGTGGTCGAAAATAACTACTGCACCCACAGTCCCCTTACGCGACTTAAAGGGGGTCGACATTAAGGGGGTCGTGCTTAGTGTACTCAAATTAGCTAATCAACTTTTTTGTCCTCAGTATACTTTGCTTAGGTGGGTACACTACGCAAGCAGTGTACCCAAATTAGTCTGAATAAAACAATTAATCAAGGCCAATTTGGGTACAGAAAGCACGCTGCGTGCTTAGTGTACCCAGATTGGGCAAATTAGTCAAAATGAAAATTATTTTGTATTCGGCCAATCAAACTTTAATAAAGTTGCGATAATTTGCAAACATCATGGCGCGTCATCAGGTGCTAAGCTTCAATCAGACTTCCGTGAAATTCAAGATCAGAAGAGGCAAAATTAATTTTCATCACCCTGGAATTAATTCCACGATGAACTGTGATTTCGCTTATTAAACACAGACTTCTAGAATTTAAGTTTTTGAAAAATTTGCTTAAAATCGATAAAGCCCTCAAAAATATGTCCCTTGAACACTTGAGAATAACTTATGGGCGTAAAATTTTTTTCACGAAGTAGTAAAATATTTTTTTGCTCCAAAATATCTTAAAACCAGAATCTATAGTGAATCAACCTCTCTGAATTCATTTTTGAAAGTTTTAACCTCGTACTACTTTAGTTTTTGAGTGAGAGTGAAATTACGATTTCATTTTATTTTTTATGGGCTTCAAATTTTGATAAGAAAATTAATTTAATTTTTCTTTGATAATTTTGTGTAATAACATATGTGAAAAAAACTTTTTGATAGTCTACAAACAAAGTAAGCGATGTTTGCGCAGGGTGTGAAAGCCTTATTTACATATTGACAAAGGTTTGAAGTTGACAAATAAATTTGTTCCGAATAAAAAATTAAACAATTTCTCAGAAACAAAAGTTTTTAACAATTTTTTAATGAGAAAACAGTTCATTGAACGTATATTCACTATAAAAAATATGTTTACCTGTAAATAACACCCATGAAGCATAATAAGCACAAATAAAGTGTAAATTAACGTGACGATAACGGACAAACTAGTGTAGATAGCGATTTTTAGTTTTGACTTATGTTTTTTAAATTACTGAATTACTTATTACATATTATTAAATCTTATCATTGTCTTTCACAGTTCTCATAATGGCTCGCCCTGACCACCCCCTTAAGAGGGTTCTGGGTGCTGGATTGCATGAAAAATATCTTTCTTTGTCAGTTAAATTAAACAAACAAATACAATTTCCGGGTAAATCGGCCCAGATAAATCGATTGCGACTAATTAAAAATTGCTATTTCGACTATAAAGTTTATTTTTAGAGTTTTAAACCAAATTAGCATATCACATTAATATGAACAAAAATGAAATTTGAATACCGAAATTGAATTCTCTGTTGACAACTGACCAAGAAACGAATGTTTAAAAAAAGTCAAACACTATTATTAACATAAATTGTCTTATTGTTTGTTATGATATTGACATGCTGCTTATATTGTTAAAGCGGTGCGCGCTTTATGTCTGATAAAAAGAGATCACCACATAAAAATACAATCAGAACAATTATTATATTTTTTTGTGCTTAATATTTTCTGACCAAACAGAAAAATTATAATAAACATAAGACAGTGTTTTCAAACTTTTCGAAAATCATTTTTTTTCAGTTTTTCGAATGACCCGAACGTAAACTGTTGATTTTATAACAAACAAATCGTTGTCAAGATTGTTTCTGTTTTATATAAAAAGTTTAAATTAACTTGGATATATACTCCGCGAGTCTTTTGCTGCCGTAGAGAAATTGAGGATTGAGAAAATCGATTTGGTAAAAATGTTTAACAAGTTGGTTACGATTTTTTGAATAAATTTACATATCTCAACGTCATAAACAGTGTTTACGGAACAATATTTTTTTGTATTTTTACGTTTCAAAATCTCAAACGAAAGTTATCGGGCTAGAAAAAGAAGTCTAAAATCCCCAGCAAATTGCTGTGTTAGCACCCAGAACCCTCTTAAAAGGGTATATCTGTCTGATTGAATAAAGGCCTTAGAGGTATCAAAAATGCTCCAAATTGATTCGTGGTGATAATTAAGTGTACTACGAACCTAATCATCAATTTTTTTTCAATTTTTGCTAAGTATTTTTTAAAAAATAACGTTTGCTTAAATTTGACTACTCAAACTTCAAATATCGTCTTGACGTAAGCCAACTTTCTCATCAGTGTTTCAGTGACTTTCTTTTGAGCCTAATTTCGAAAAAATCGAAGCACTTTTTTCGGAAATTTTTTGAAAATGACCAAAAAAATCATATTTCGAGTTTTAGGCGGAAATTCCAAAAAAGCTCGTCTTAAGCGCTTACAAATGTTCTGGAGGATACTTGATAAAATTTGACCATTTGTGCAATATATCTTCGGAGGAGATAGATTTTGAAGTCTGAAATTGTGAAAAACGTCGGTTATTTGGCGTCTTTAGAATTTTTCAGTCGCCGGATCAAAAAAAAGCCTCGTCTTAAAAGTTTGACATACTACCGTTACGTGATCTGTGAAAATTGAGCTCAATTTGATCTAACCGTCTGGAAGGAGATAGATTTTTGCAGTTTTGAAAGGGTCTAAATGTAAACATACTGTGACTAATTGGTGTAGATGTCAATAACCATACAGCGGTTTACCACTTAAAGCCCCCCCAGTTAAAGCCCCCCTGACCACTTAAAACCCCCCCTTTTTGGGCATATTTGATTTTCCCGGTGACCTGTGACCACTTAAACCCCCCCCCCCAAATATTTTTTTTAATAATTATAAATAAATTTTTTTAGAAAATTCTAATTTTACTCTTCAACAGCTATTGACATAATTAAATTAATTTATTAAAAAAAACTTGATATTTTTGATTGAAATTTGGAAATGATTGATTTGCAAAAATTTTTTGTTTTTTAAATGTATAGCAAATTGGCTAAAATTATTTTAAGCTATTGAAAAATGTATGTTGATAATGAAACTTTGCTAATATGGCTCGATTTATAAGTATGCGCGACGCGTCGCCACATAATCAGTCTGGTACAGATTCATGTCTAAAGTCTACGAGTTAAAATGCCAGGAAAGTCAAAAGCTAATTTTTGATTGAAATTACCTGAGCTAGAAAAAATATTTATCATTTACAATCTTTTTCTCTGTCAAGTCCGTAGGCGGCAGTCTAGACCCCACACTATTTGTTTTTCCGTCATCTCTCTTATTATCCATATCTTATCGTTAATTCGAACTTTTTTCATGTTAGTTTAATGAATTTAAGATATAGATTCAATTTTATTAAAAAAATAAAGTTAGATATCTAGAATTAAACATTCTCAGAATTTTTTCTCAGCCCAAAACGCTTTTGACCACTTATAGCCCCCCCTGGCCTGTGACCACTTAAAACCCCCTCGGCCTATGACCACTTAAGGAGGTTCCCAACGNGTTTTTGACTCCGATTTATGTCAAATTTTAGATTACGTTCAAAATCGAAAATAATTGGCTCTATAGTAATTGAGATAAATGCGAGTTCAAAATTATATTTTCAAAGCTCTATTTGATCGGGAAAGTTGTTTTCTGACCGCCCAAAGATTTCGAGCGACATGAATAAAAATAATTAAAATCGCGATAAAAATGTTTTTATTTCGAGCAATATTGAATAAAAAAAGTTAGACTCATATCTTTAGACTGCAAAGCATGCAAATTTGCAGCCGAGGTTTCGATCATTTCAGCCCTTTTAACAAGAAGTCTCTAGCTTCAACCGTTTAACTATAAAATACATTTGAAAAAGCCTCTTACAACGTTGGGAAACTCCTTAAAGCCCCCCTGACCAGTTAAAACCCCCCCTTTTTGGCCAAAGTTCTAGGGGGGGCTTTAAGTGGTCAACCGCTGTATGTGATATACTATTTCGTTAGATTAAGGATAGATCTACAAATCAGTATTTTTGGTTTTTCTCATAAGCTCTTAGTTTTCAGAATATATCACCGTGAATATGTCAAATCTGCCAGATATACCCCCTTAAGGGAGTGATGGTCACTGGAGTTTACTGTTCTTGAAAAAATTTATACGTGTAATGACGAAAAGTCAGGATCTTTTCAAGGCCTTTTTATCTAAACCTTTCCTTTTGATTCAAAGGGAAACGAAGTTTCAACTGTTCTCTGTTTATCTTTGAGCCGCAATTCTAAAAGGTCCAGATTGCCTCGACCGAGTAAGAGTATTTTTTAATGCGCTTTAAAGATTCAGCCACTATTATTGAACTATTTATTCCATTTTTGCATGAATTTATATCAAGTTTTAGTCAATTTCCAAATTCTTATTCTTGCAAATAAAAAAAAATAAAATCATTATTTATATAAGTTTTATTAAGAATGCCATTGAAGATTTACATTTTGGTACAAGTAAAGAGAGCGACACTTCTCACCAAAGTAAAATTGTTTAAAGGATAACCTTGCTGCGATTTTCAGCTTACACTTTCTGTAATTTATTGAAAGAAAAGAAAAGGCATCACTCGGAGGTTTTAATAACCGATTTCCGCATAACCGGTTTCAATATATCCCCATTCTTCTCTGGAAATTGGGTACCAATCTTGAGTACAATTATTCTCAGAACAGCACTGTCGACACACAGAGTGAATATAGAGATCGGTCTCTGGACGGCACTGGGTCCATGCTGGGTTATGTCCAACAAAGTTTTGGGCCATGTTGTTTTCACAAGCAAAGGTTTGTTTGCAACCCATACTAACTTGCTCGACGGCTCCTCGGCGAGCACGAAGGATTATTTCACAAGAATTCTAGAAGTTTATAAATTAAGTTTTATAATTTATAAAAAGCTGAAAAAAACCATAAAAATTCTAAATATTCAGAGATTTCCATGTGAATTTCAGTCTTGCGGCCAAAATCTTACAACAGTTTTGAAAAAAATACTCGTTTTAAGATTAACATTCTGGCTAAATTTTACCTGTTCGCCTTGGCATTTTTGAGAATGTCCAGTATAATTACACTCTTCATAAGAAGCAGCATTGCATGACCAGCAAGCAAGTTCATTGTAGTCCGCCGTTTCTGCTGGATACTCAGGATCTTGTTTTTGATAGGATTGTTGATTACCTTGATCATAAGAATCTTGTTTTTGATAGTTTTGTTGTTGGTTACCTTGACCAACCGCTTGCTGTTGTTGATAATTTTGTCCCTGGTTGTGTTCTGGTTGTTTTTGATAAGCTTGTTGGTTACCTTGATCATAAGCATTTTCTTGCTGATAGTTTTGTTGTTGATTACCTTGGCTACCAGCTTGTTGTTGTTTATTAGCTTGAGCATCAGTTTGTTGATTTTGTCCCTGGTTGTAATCTGGTTTTTTTTTATATTGTTGTTTGTTACTTTTATCGTAAGCATTTTGTTGCTGATAGTTGTGTTGTTTGTTTGCTTGGCCATAAGCTTGTTGTTGTTCATAGTTTTTTCCCGGTTTGTAATTTGTTTTATGCCCTTTTGAAAGGTCTGAATAGGCTGCTAGTTTACTTGGTTGTTGATCGGGGATTTTAGTTTCTAACTTCTCAACAACTTCTTGAGGTGCATCAAGTTGAACCTTCAACCCTGTCGTTGGTGCTGCAGTATGTTGACTTTTAAATAAATTTTCTTGTTGAGAATTTAGTGCGCCTGGTAGTTTTTCAGCTCTAACAGCCTCTTTAGTAGTGGTTTTTGTTGTTGTTTTAGTTGTGTTAGAAGTGGTTGTGGTGGTTGTTGTTTTGGTAGAAGTAGAGGTGGTTGTACTTGTAGTCGTAGAAGTAGAGGTGGTTGTACTTGTAGTGGTAGTGGACGTGGTTGTGGTCGTTGTTGTGGTTGTTGTAGTAGTTGTTGTGGTTGTTGTTGTTGTGGTTGTTGTTGTGGTCGTGGTTGTTGTGGTATTTGTCGTGGTTGTGGTAGTTGTCGTGGTTGTGGTCGTTGTTAGGGTTGTTGATGTAGTAGTTGTTGTGGTTGTTGTCGTGGTTGTAGTTGTCGTCGAAGTAGTTGATGTCGAGGTACTTGAAGTGGTGGTTGACGTGGTTGTTGGTTCTTCGGTGGTTGTTGGCGCTTCAGTGGTTTTCTTTTTTTTTGCTTTTCCTTTTTTGCCGCCAGGTCTCTTTCCGTACATATAAGGTTAAACACAAATACTTTTTTACATAAAAAAACACTCTTTTATCTTATTTTAATTTTTGGTTATTTAAACAAGAAAACAAGTTACATGTCTCGAAATCTTCTTTTTTTATGACGAAAAAGCTTTGAAATTGATTAGTTAAGAACTGTTGGCCGATTTTGGCCCCTATCTTCTGCTTATTTGTAAAAGTTTTCCAAATTTAGTTTCGAAAATTATTTTTATTCAAAGAAATCACAAACAATTTAAGTAGGAATATAAATTTTGATAGTTTCCAAGGTTCATTAATACTTTAACCTTTTCTCACGGAACTCCATCTCAAAAACGATTACTATCTCTATAGCGCGTGTTCGAATCCCACTGATGTTGTCTAAGTCATTCTCTTAGTGATTGCTTGAGTGATTGCTTGAGTGATTACACACCGATTAAATTTAGCGGTCCATTATCAAGACCCTTGCCTATAATCATACTCACAGACAATGACTCAGACAACATCAGTGGGATTCGAACACGCGCTATAGAGATAGTAAACGTTTTTGAGATGGAGTTCCGTTGGGAAAAAGATATGAGTGAAATGGATTGTCCTCATGTTACGAGCAGTTATTGTTTTACTCCAAAATAACAGGTGAAAAGGATTTAAAATTTTCGCAGATGTCTTTAAGACACGTGATTATTTCCTCGCCAATCATTCGCCGATTTAATTTTAATCGCATCAATGAGGCAAGTGGATTTGTTCTAGTCAAATAAGGCTAGCCAATCACCAGGCCAGAATTATAAATAAGCTCGATTTTTAAATTTAATTGTACATTTGAAGATGGTTTGAAAAAAAAAATATGTTATTTTTAACCCGTCATCTTTTTTGCTCTAGCTCCTATAAGTGGATTTAAAGGGGTTTCTTCATCGGCATAATATTCATCGTAGTCATAATACTCGTACAATTCATCCCCAACCTCATAACTGAGGTCTGTTGAATCGACTGCTTCCGCATCTTCTTGAGCAGAAACTCCTTGAAATAAATAAATTAATAATATTCAACAAATCTTTTTTTTTGTTTTTGTTGTTGTTGAAAAAATTGAACTTTTAAACTCACTTGTTACCGATGAGAGAACTCCTAGTAATGCAAGGGCAAGTATAAACATTTTGATATGAGAATATAGAGTTGAATGTTCGGTTTTATATGATGCGACATTCTGCTTTGGAGCTATAGAGCTATTAAGTTTCGGTTGTTCATCGGTCTAAAATGTCCGACCGAGACAATTATTAAAAAGAAGATTTTTCCTGCAATATAATGCATTTCAAGAACAAGGTTGTATAATTAAAATATTATTTTACCGTTATGCAACTTCGTCATAATCCGTTTTCGAGCCTCATTGCTATTTTGCGGCTTACGTCGAATGCTATGAATGAATCATTCAGAATTTCTGAATGATAAAAAATACAAAACCAAATTTAGTAGTTGAAAATTCACGCATTCCTAACTATTGCTGTGAAAAACATTATTAATTATTTGCTTTTCCCGCTTTTGTTTACGACCGCGCTTGACCATTGTCTTTTCATTAAAATTTTATGTATTTTTGAAAAAAGAAGTTTGAAAAAATTTGTAAAACTCTCAGATCACAAACACCAACCTGTATCATTAAATTCTTAGTAGAATGAATAATAGTTCTGGTCTTACGTCGAAAATCCTGCCTATGTGTCGTATTTTATCACTACGTCACAAGAATAAAAATCCTGTGATATCATCGGTCACTTTCTGTATCTGTGACGTAGTGATAAAATACGACACATAGAGCTTATGTCATAGGCAAGATTTTCGATATAGGCTGAAACTAGGTCAAATATAGGCTGAAACTAGTTACAAAAGTCAAAAGTTTAAGGGACTGGTCGTCGATATCCCTGCTTCAAGTATGATACTTTTTTATACATCTATTTTGTAGAGAATTTTCTGCCGAGTTTTTAACGAGACTTTTTTTGAGACTTTTTCAAGGAGAAGTCGGTTTTAAGGAAATTTGAAATTAAACGAACCAATTCAGATCTAGAAATTTTTTATAATTTTTCAATTTCGGGAATAACATTTTTCATTGTTTTTCTCGAAAATATTTGTAAAATTTTTGAAAAAATCACAAATTCAGAAGCATTTTTACATAACCCAAGACAAAGGCTATGAAGAAAATAGAAGTAGGCTTTTTAGTGAGCCTTCCAAATTGGCTGTTTTGAAAAAATGGCTTTAGATTGATTTCCGTATGTCATATTAAGCCCGCATGTCAACGTATAAAAAAAACTTATGTGAAATGAATGAGGAGTAGGCTACTTATTGCTTTTCGGGAGGCCTACTGAATATTATTTTCTGAGTGTAGGTTGATTTATCAGANTCAGATGATCTGAGTGGTACTGCCGACATCATAAAAAGTTATCCTTCATATTTAAAAGATAATTGGATAAGTTTCTTATACTAGGTTTCTCAGAAACTACACTTGAAAACTTAAAAAAAAACAGCGTAATTATCGACGACCACTCACTTATCCATAGTTAGTTTAAAAGATAGTTTTTTTCAAATTTAAATACATCTGACCATAAATTTTATGAACAATTTTATTCTACCCTAATCAGAGAAACCCTTTTTGTGGGGTCGATTTCACCTGACTATCCAGTTGGCTTGAAAATTCCGCTGATTGGCTGATTACACCCACGTCTTTCAGTTTGAACACAAATGTGTCAAACAATTTTATTATTTGTTTTCATCCCTAGCTTTTATCAAGAAATTTGTGTTTGCAGTTAGACTCCGTGTACACAGTAAACGAGTTCACTTAACCCCCCGAGGCATATCCCCTTAAGAAGTAGATTGTTAAATTCTGGTTTGGTCTAGTACATTGGTACTACTTAACGTACATAATGTACTAGACCAAACCAGAATTTAACAATCTACTTCCTAAGGGGATAAAGCCTTTGAAAGGCTAAAGCCACTTTAAATCAGCCAAAAATGATGGAAAATCATCGCAGAAATTTCTCCATAGACGATTTGAAATAAGGAATTTCAAAAATAAAAAATCGGTTTTAATGTGTTTAAGCTATCTTGTAGAGAATTTTTTTNTTTTTTTGGTCATTTTAAGACCCAGGATTTTTTTCGTTTATGAAAATTTTCAGAAAAAAATGGATTTTAAGGTCAAATTTTCGAGATTTCACAAGAGGTGCAAGAAAGAGTTCTAGCGACCCCGTTTGAATAGCTAGAGCGCTTATTTTTTTGGCAAGTAAAAATTAAGCGTTTTTTAGGATACAGTTTTTAAGGATTAGGGTCGGCGACCATGTGGTCGACATTATATAAGTGGTCAAAGTTCAAGGTTAATTTCAAGTTCATCGTTGAGACTTGAAAGTACCCTCAAAAGAACCGGAAGATTTTTGAGATTTCAGAAGGGGTGCTGAAACCAGTTTTCGCGCTCTAGTGATCTTTCAGTACGTGATTGACCCTTCCGCTTCTTTTGAGGGTACTTTCAAGTCTCAACGATGAACTTGAAATTGACCTTGAACTTTACCCGCTTATTTAAGGTCGACCACATAGTCGCCGACCCTAATCCTTACAAAAAGGTTTCCTAAAAAACGCTTTATTTCTACTTGCGAAAACCATTAGCGCTCTAGCTCTTCAAACGGAGTCGCTAGAACTCTTTCTTGCACCCCTTGTAAAATCTCGAAAATTTGACCTTAAAATCCATTTTTTTTTTAAATTTTTCATAACCGAAAAAAACCCTGGGTTTTAAAATGACCAGAAAAAAATTCTCTACAAGATAGCTTAAAAACATCGATACCCATTTTTGAGTTTTTGAAATTCCTTATTTCAAATGGTCCTTCTTATTCATTTTAAAGTTCAACAATGTGAATTAAGAAATATTTTCTAAAATGTTTTCGGATAGTAGGTTTAAATTTTATGACGAGTTGATTGAAAGGCGATTTTTCACTTAAGTTTTACTTCCGAAAAAATACTTTTTGATCCNGAATTAAAATTTAAAAGAAGCCAGTTTTTAGGAAAGTGTTTTGAGTACAATTTGTAGAAAAAATAAGTCTTTTGGACATATCTGGAGAAAAAATATTTTTTTGAGAGTAAAATTTCAATATATCTTATTTCGATATAAGTATGGATAAAATGATATGTTTTGAAAAAATATATAATTTGTGAGTAATAATGTTTTCAAGTTTTTAAATTCTACATTATAATTTCAATTTTATTTTTCGTTAAATTTATTCGTTTAAAAGTTCAAATTTTCCCCGGTTCAAACCCTATCTACATAAACGGTTTAACTCTCAGTAGTATGGGTATAGACTATACCGTATAGTTTACCGTATAGACTAAACCGTATAGATTTCAAAATGGTTACCAATTTAATTGGCGCATCTTGTATTGAATTTGTTGCTGGCCATCTAAGCGGTTTAAAAAATTATTGTTTAAATTCTTTCAACTTAAAATAAGTAAATCCTGAAGATGCTTACATAAAGTGAAACGTAGATAAATAAATGTTATGTCTTTTTATAAGCGGTTTAATGTGAAAAAACGATATTTAAACTCTCCGGCATCCGGATTGTACTCTCCGGATTTTCCAAGTTCTTCCTGTTGCTCTTAATGTTGCATACAACGTCCGTTACTTATCACCCTCACCCACTGTACTCATTTTACAACAATAATTTTACGTAAATATGTGAAATTGAAATATAATAATGATAAAGTCGACATCAACATATACATACATATATACAACATACATATAACATACATATACAACATGTATAAAATATTATCTTTTTCGAGGGAATACGGAACATAAAATCTTGGTACTTGTCTGCTTGTTCACTTTGATTTATAACGGAGACATTTATAAGTGTTATTTTCGGATTAAAATTACTTGAATTTTCTTAAGCTCTCAGTTCCTTGCCACATTAAACAAAAAATTACCGACCAAATTTTCAAGTTTGTTCACGTATGACTAAGAACAATTCCTAAAGCCATTTATTAAAATAAAATATAGTTTCATTCAAGGTGGTACCCGTCGACATAAATCACCTCAAAATTGAAAATAGGTAGACCTTCGAAATGACGTCATAATTTTAAAAGTTTTACAATTTTATAAGGAGTTTAACAATTGGTTCATATATGAACGAAATCAAAAAAATGTGTGGAATTAACAACTCCACGAGACGCAATCAACAAAAATAAAAAATAAAGAAGATTTGCAAAAACCTCAACCACCCACGTAATTCGGCGATTGGAAGTATTTTAGCTTGAAATTGCGTAGGCTTTTTTCGACATATTGGGCCGGCTATATTTGGCCTCCCCTTGTAACTTTTAAAATTTTCGACAATGTTTTTAGAGATTGTCAAAAATCCGATTAGTTTCATGACTTTTGTGTCTTTTATAAGAGAAATAATTTATTTCCTTGTCTCAATTTAAAAAGAGCCATTAAGAATAGAACACGTTTTTGGTTCAAAACTTAATATCACGTAAAGTTGTGCAAACTTTTGCTAATTTTTCGAGACAAAATTCACAAATCTATTTACACAAAAACGAGCATTTCAGACGGGTTATTTAACAACTAAAGACCGTTATAATGATTATGGATAAGTCAAATATATCTGTCTTCTGGAATAATAAATTGTCAGAAGAACCAATAAGAAAAATGCAGCAGAGGATTTGGGTTTTTGCCATGCTTTCTTATCTAGCACTCCGACGCTTTTCTGTCATACATTTCAAATAAAATTATATAATAGGGCTAATTCATTTTACCACTAGTAGACGCAAAATTGAGAAAAAAGTGGGCCAATCTCTATTCGAACCATGAGTTTCTATTTTGTGCTTATGCTTCGTTTCAATTAAAGTCGACCTTGCAATAACATTATGCGTAGATATAATTATGGAGGTTGTAGGGTTTCCAAACCAAATAATCGTCATTTTGAACCGTTTATAACTTTTAATCTACTCATGATAATAAAAATTCAGTTACATATCCCCTATTCACACTTTCCGGAATATCCCGGCCCTGTATAGTAAACGTAATGTGTTTTTAGTAGTAGGGCCGGGATATTCCATAAAGTGTGAATATGGGATATTGTGAAAGCTATGAATCGCGAGTCAACTGACGCGCCATGAGTCATGGCCCATGACGTATACATGGCATTGTTATCTACCTTTACCAACCTGCTTTAACCAACCGATAAACTGAGCTTAAGGGCCTCGGTGCATTTTGACAGATACGGATATCCGCGGATATGGGGTTTTGATGAAAAACTTTTTACTAGGTTTATATATTCTTCTCGATATTATATCGACGATATACCATTAAAATAATGTTTCATAATCCAGGCAACTTTTGTTATTACAGAATTTTCGGATTATTGGTTTTAAAGAAAATTTTGAGTTCGAAATTCGAACTCAAAATTTTCTTTCGAACTTCAAATTAAACTTTCCGAATTCGACAAATTATGAGAAATTTTTGAAAAAAGTTCCGAACATTATCAAAAAAATGCCTTATTTTGTGTTCAAATATTTTTTGCATTATTTGTTTCAAATCAACGAAAAAAACTCTTTAATATAGCTACTTTAACTTTTCGCGTAGGTAACCACATATTTTTTATATGCTATTTGAAAAATCATATAACATTTTTTTGAGATTTTTGGTCGAAACTTTTTTGAAATATTTTCAAAATTTTCCTCATTTCTGGTTCAAAATTTTTCAAACTAATTTTTCTGGAATCCTTGGCTGAAAATATTAGGAATGCCTTCTTTCACTATATTTAAACATGTCTACGTTTTGTTTCTTCGCTCTTGTTTATACTCTGAATCATACTTTTTTGAATGAAAATACGGTTTGTGCAAAATCTAGTTAAGCCCTCTTTAATCAAGAATTAAAAAAAAGTATTACACCGAGACTTGCCCATTTGGTAAGCCGACCTGTCGACCATTT